>OZ020619.1:24270027-24666599 GCA_963971575.1 Liopterus haemorrhoidalis | reverse complement strand
CAAATAAATGAATAAAACTGAAATTCAAACTTTATTTACCTGAACTCCCAGCAAGAAAGGATAATCGTATATTCCTTTGTAGGTTGTACTTATATTTGCTATTGGAACTTGCACCAAGCAATACTTTCCCTGAATTACGTCATAGTGTCCATTAATATTAACTCTCTCTTCAATGTTAAGACACTGGTCAAATGACCCAAGATCAACTAAATTTCCTTCATATAGACCAGATGGTGTTTTTGATGCAGAATTTGACACTGAAAACAATAAATGATATTAAATTAAAATAAATCATAACGAATCAGACGATTATAGATAGAGTTCAAATTATATGAATTTGCATATTTCATCATATTTAGGCAAAATTTAATAAACATGCATATAAGCAATGATACTATATATAAATATATAAGACTTTTTTGTCAATTTTTTTTTCCTCACATATTTTGAAATAAATTCAAATTTACATTACTCAGAATTTTTGTTTAAAATTAATTTTCATACTGTTATTTTGTAAGTAAGAAGTAGTTGGATTTTTTTTTTTTTTTATGTGAAATTGGCTCTTAAATTTCTCCATTGCCAGCTGCGATTATTTAGTTGTGTTTCTTTTTGCTTAATCTATTCTAACCGAAATAATGATTATGCTTTGAGGATTAGACAAGAGGGGGAGGTGGACGGGATAGGGGATTTTGCCAGTGAGGCCCGTCACGGCAGGACTTTGTTAACACTTAGATGGGGGCCATGGGGGCTTTAACAATAGAGTTGTGTGTACTATTTAATGAGTATGACATCCTAATTCGACAATTCATATTTAAACAGAATTAACAATTTATTGGCGTAAAATAACGTATTGATATATTAATAATAGTCAATCATAGATTAATATTCTTCTTTCCAAACTGACAGCAAAACCTATTGTGCGGATTGTGCGGATATTTTTGAGGATGCGGATCGGATGCGGATTTATTATTTACAAAATTTATTTATTTATTATTTATTACTTACTAGAACCATTAGAAATAATTTTCAACAGCTCCTTAAGAGAAGGCACATTTCCAGATATATGGAAATGTACCTATATTTCACTTGTTCATAAGAGTGGAGATAAGCAAAACGTAAAAAATTATAGACCTATATCCAAACTTAGTGTTTTATCAAAAATATTTGAAAATCGATACTACAAAAATTAAATTATCATTTTAAAACTATTATTATACCTGAACAGCACGGATTTATATCTTCTAGATCGACATTGTCCAACCTGCTAGCTTTTACACAATTTGTAAATAATAGTCTCAACAACTATACACAAGTTGACACCGTGTATACCGATTTCTCAAAAGCTTTTGATAAAGTTAGTCACGATATACTCATACAAAAGTTAGCTATTTGCGGTATACATGGAACGCTACTCAGGTGGCTGGACTCGTATATTAGGAATCGAAATCTTACAATCGTTGTAAACGGATTTAAATCTATAAGTTATGAGGCCACTTCCGGTGTGCCTCAAGGCTCGCATCTCGGTCCTTTGCTCTTTAACTGCTATATTAACGACACTTGCCAGGTGATTAAAAACTGCAACTTCTTGCTATTTGCAGATGACTTAAAAATATTTATAACTATAAACACATTAAGCGATTGTGATCAAGTTCAAAATGACATAAACGGGCTACATAAATATTGTCTAAATAACGAACTGTCGTTAAATATTGACAAATGTTATGTAATGTCATTCAGTCGAAAACATAAAAATATCACGTATAACTATAATATCAATAATATATCATTAAATAGAACAGATCACCTCAAAGATCTAGGTGTTATACTAGATGAGAAGCTCAGATTTGAACGTCACGTAAATTATGTCATAAATAAAGCATATAAAATGTCGGGATTTGTTTTAAGGCAAAGCTCAAAATTCACACACCCAAAGACACTATTGACATTGTACAATTCACTTATTAGACCTCATCTTGAATACTGTTCACCCATTTGGAATCCTATGTGCGATAAACATATCGATGGCATTGGGAAAATCCAAATTAAATTTTTAAGATATTTTGCTAAAAGAAACATTATATTTCATTCATCCACTTACATTTCTTTCTTAAATAATATTAATTATGAAACTCTTAAAACAAGACGTATAAAAAAATGACATGATCTTACTATTTAAAATAATACATATAATGTCATAGATAGTCAACTTTTTATTTCAGAAATTAACTTCAATGTGCCACAAAAAAATAATAGAAAACAAATCACGTTTTACGTTCAAAACTGCAGCACTAATTTTAGTTTAAACTCCTCCCTTAATAGATGTACCTATGTCAACATACAACAGTTCTTTCAATTCCATCGATTTGTTTATTGTTTCGCTGTCCAACTTTAAAAAACACATGAATTTAACAATAATTAACACTTGATTTTTCTTTACTTTTTATTTCCCCTCAATTTTGTCTAATTCTCATATCTCTTAATTACAATATTCTTACTTCTTACTTGTGATTATTTATATCTATTTACTATATTTCTAGGAATGTATATATTTACCACCTATTATTAATGCTCTGTATATATTTTTTTTATATTTCAACATGCACTGTAACATTATATGTATATACGTAGATATCTGTTATTGGCTACACATTGTGGCTGTTGATATCTTATATGGAAAATAAAAAATAAATAAATAAATAAAAGCTGCGGTTGCGGATCGGATGCGGATCATGGATATGCGGATGCGGATTGGATACGGATACAGAAAAGCTTATTTTAGAGAAAATCTTTTACTTGTTGTAGAAATTAAAAAAAAAAAAAAACGAAAGTAATTTCATTAAAATTATAATTTATACGGACTTAGTTAATATTTAAAAGAAATAATCACAATTTTGATACGATGGCTAGGCGCAGAATTATCTTGGAAAATCAGGGATCCTGCCATTCTAATGTGCATTTGTGAAAATAGTAAAAGATTTTCATCTAGTATGTCTATATATTTTTTTGCGTTTACAGTACCATTAATAAACACCATTTGCTTAAACTATAATATGATAAGGCTCCCCATATCATTTGTCCCGCGGTGTATTTGACTGTAGGCCTAATGCACTCGTCGTTAACGTAAACGGTTAACAGGTCTACACCGCACGTACGTTATCCCGTCCGAACCAAACAAACAAAATTTGCTTCATCCGAATATGTCACCTTTCACCAATCATTTTTATCTCAATTTTCATACTTTTTTGCCCATTGAAGCCGTGCCAATTTTATTTATTTTTTTTTCATAAATGGTTTTTTAACAGGTGTTCTTGCTTTTAAATAATTTTTTCGCAACCTTCGACTTTTTTTAGGCCGTTATGAAACGATTCTTTAAAGATATGCGTTTAATAATTTGGTATTCTCTAAATGTTGTCTTTCGTCGCTTTCCTGTGCCATTTTTACGAATTATTTGCCCTGTTATAGAGTATTTGTTTAAAAACTTTATCACAGTTGACCGACTATATTTTACTCTTCTGGCTATAGCACGCGTAGATAATTTTTCCTTCCGTAGAGTCACTATTTTACACTTTTCGTTTTCTGTTAATTGTTTTCCGTTTGCCATATTTTCACTTTTAAATTACTTTACACTATTAATGTTGAAGAATAAGTGAAATGTACACTCATGCCAGTGGCGGTCGGTGAAACATGTTTGGGTATGCAATTAGTATGATCGGAGAAGCTCGTACTATATCGCTCAACAGCAGTATAGCAACGACAAAGCACGAGCGTGTGTATTCCTTTTAATTGCATACCCAAAAATGATTCACCGACCGCCACAGACTCATGCATATAACCAAACTAACACAACAATACACTTGTACAAATCTCCATCAGCCTATTTTAACTTGATAGATGATTATTCGAATATTTTAAAGTTAGTACTTTTCTGTTACCGCTACTGTATTTTTATTCGATTTTCTAAGACCTTCCATTTAATTTGTTTAAGCTAAATTTGAATAATTTGCGAATATTACGTCTTAGGAAACTATAAATTAAAATATCCTAGCTATTTTTTCAGCTTTTACTTCGTACCCAAGTCTTCATTAAATGAATAAGAAATATATTGATCAATGGATTCTATAGCGAGTTTATATAAAATATACGATCTCTATAAAGATTTAAATTAATTTTATTATTCGATCACTAACAAATTACGGAAAATGATAAATATATATCTATATATATTTATGATTTATCACAAGAGACTGTTGAGAACCTCTGGTTGATAATGTGTAATTTTTTAGTAGTGCATATTAAATATAGTAAATATGTTATATAGGGCAAGATAAATTATTATTTTCGGTAAATATTATAGTATAAGTCAATATATATGTACTTACATAATAATTATTTGCCGTTTTTATGATTTTAAGTCATAAAAGTTAAAAAATATATTATTTAATCAGCCGTTTAACTTCGGCACGTGTAGTGGGCGGGGAGTGCAGTGCCACTGCACAGTTGCAAACCAGTGACTGTCAAACTTAACACAGCACTGTTTACAAAATTATGATTTTTAATATAGATTATAATAAAATGGCAGCGTTGTGTAAAAAATGTCAAGAGCCTACAACAGCGAAGGATAAATAAAGTAAAGTGTAGTGGCCCCTGTGAAGACATCTTCTACTACAAATGTTTAAAAATGACTAAAGCCATGTATGATAATTGGATGGGATGCCCACAATTAAAATATGTATGTACAACATGTCAAGAAGATCCCACAAATGAGATAAATACCAAAATGAGTATAATGTTAGATTTCATGTATAAGATTGACATGAAAATACAAGAACAGGACTTAAAAATTTCAGACATAACAGAGAATATAGTAACTATTAAAGAAAACTCAGGAGTAAACCAAGAAGGGCTGCTAAATGAAATTAAAACTAACATAGAAAATATTAAAATTACAGAATCATATGCAGATAAAACCAGAGAGACTGCAGAAAAAAAGGATACGTGGATAGAAGTAGTAAGTAAGAATAAAAAGAAAGTAAATAAAGAAATTATTAAAGATATTAAAACTAATATAAACCCAGTAGAGATACCCGTACAGGGAATAAAAAATGGAGGAAAAGGTAAAGTGTTAGTAAATTGTAGAAATGAAAGTTCAAAAAACTGAAGTCATTAAAGCAGTAAAAAATAAAATGGGAGGTGATTATGAGGTGCAAAATAGAAAGCTAAGAGAACCGATCATGAAAATTATTGGAATTGAAGAAAAACATGAAGAACTAATCTGCACATTACAAAAACAAAACGAGTGTCTTAAAAATGCAC
Organism: Liopterus haemorrhoidalis; assembly: GCA_963971575.1. Taxonomy (NCBI): domain Eukaryota; kingdom Metazoa; phylum Arthropoda; class Insecta; order Coleoptera; family Dytiscidae; genus Liopterus; species Liopterus haemorrhoidalis. The sequence continues at coordinate 24,661,286 of OZ020619.1, read as the reverse complement.
AATTAAAGGTATTGAACATCTGGGAAATGAAAGAAAGGAAGTTTCAGTATGAAAATTATGTAGCAAAAATCGAAATTGATAGTACAAGCTGGAAAGCCGTAGCATCAAACCACTACAAAATAAATCTGGGATGGAGAAGATACAACGTTGTTGAAGATACAGGTGTGTATCAATGTTTCAAGTGCTGGAAATTTAATCACGTTCAAAGGACCGTACTAATGAACAAGTGTGTGGCAACTGTATTACGGGAAATTATATTATTTTGTACTTTGGAAGTTGTAATATTCCCTGTACTACATTTTAAATCTATATCACTCTGTAATTGCTACTGGTATTATCTGTCTCATTTTGTAATACGAAACTAACAGGAAAACTTCATTTTTTATGTTGTATATTTAAAATATCATCTTAGGGTGGTAATTCTGAAGTAACACCTTTCAAAATATTTGACAATGTCAATTATGACATTAAATTATATGTCAACTTACTAACACAAATTGTATAAAACACAAATTGACAAGTATTTGAAATATATTTTATACAACCAGAACAGAAATTATGAATAAGCGAAATAAGATGAAATAAATATTTGTATATAATTCAAAATATTAGACATGTCAATCACAAATTTGACATGTCAATTTGGTATCTGACATGTAGTTTTTGAGTGAATATAACCTCAGTATAATGAAACTTCATCAAAAATGTAAAAGCCAGATTTACAAGTTTACATGGTTTCAAAAAAGTCTATTTACACCACAACAGTCACCAAAGTAACCAGATTTAGTTTCGTATTACAAATTGAGACAGATTATATTTAACTGTATTTTGATAGTCCTTTGTTTTTCTTTTGTAGACACTACAGGTTTTATCCTACGTTGGCATTGGTCACAGTGCAAAAGAGTGTAAAAATCAACAAATTCAATCTATCAACTGTAAAATAACAAATGACAATCTTAAACTGAACTTAGATACAAATCACTGTGCGTGGGATAAAACCTGTAGTGTCTACAAAAGAAAAACAAAGGACTATCAAAATACAGTTAAATACCAGTAGCAATTACAGAGTGATATAGATTTAAAATGTAGTATAGGGAATATTACAACTTCCAAAGTACAAATAATATAATTGCCCGTAATATAAATATTTCAGATATTAATAATACAATTAAAACATTTTCAGCTAATACAAATAGCATATCTGTTCTTTTTCATAATGTTTGTTCATTATTTAACAAAATTGAAATCATTGAATTACTATTACAAAGATATAACGTTGATTTTATATGCTTTGCTGAGCACTGGTTAACTTCTGATATGATAAATTCTATCTCAATAAGAAATTTTGATATGATTTCAAATTATTTCAGGAGCACAATGAGAGGTGGTGGTGTTATTATGTTTGGTGGGGTCAATTGTAAGGCTCGCGATCTTCCTTATATAAATGAATTTTGTATTGAACATCTCTTTGAATGCTGTGGTTCCATTGTCGAAATGAAAGATTGCAAGATCTTGCTATTGACCATATACCATCCACCTAATAGTGATTTTAATGATTTTATTTCATGTTTTGAGAACTTGTTAGAGAAACTATTTTCTGATAATTTTGATAATATAATAATATGTGGAGACTTTAATGTAGATATGCAAGTAGATGGATCTAAACAAAAAATATTGGCCAACTCTATGATATCTTATGGTTTAAAAATTATATCTAGCGAAGCTACCCATTTTACTAATACATCGTCCACCTTAATCGACTTATTTATAACCAATATTGAAAAGGCTGAAGTAAGAACTATTCTTGATTATGATGCTAAGCATAAACCCTGTATTATGACTTTCTCCCATTCTGGAGAAAAAAGCGAAGATCCTTACAGGAAAGTATCGAGAAAATTTTCAGACACCAATCTTGAATACTTCAAATATTTATTGGAAAAAGAATCCTGGACATCTGTTTGTCAAAAACAAGACTGTAATAGCATTTTTGATGATTTTTGCGGTATTTTCATGCATTAGTTTAATGCAGCTTTCCCTGCAATGTACGTAAATAACGATAGCGGCAAAAATAAAAAATCATGGGTTACCCATGATTTATTAATGAAAGAAGATATGATTAATACACTTTATAAAATTTCAAAAGTAAATCCTAATTTAATTAACCTATATAAAATAGAAAAACGTAAATTTAATAAATATTTGAACTCTGTTAAGAAATCATATTATGATAATATAATACTTCAATCAAATAATAAATGTAAGGCCTCCTGGCATATTATTAAAAATCATTGGCCAATAAACCAAAACACCATATTGATAAAATTAAAGTAGACAATAATGAAATTACTAACGGCGAACAAATTGCAAATTTATTTAATGATCATTTTGTAGATAAAATTAACAACCTAATCTCGACTCTAGATACTAGCTCCATCAATAATAGACCTCGACTTAAATCCTCTACACCAGTAAGTTCAAGAATGTTTCTGTTTCCTACTGATATGTTTGAAGTGAAACAAATTATATTGGATGTTGGTAAAACAACTTCAGTTGGTGCCGATGAAATACCCTGCAAATTATTGTTAAATTGTGTAGACTACATTGAGAAACCTTTAACAGCTATTATTAACATTTCTTTTAATAAATATATAGGTATTTTCTTGGGTTTCGGTCGATAATTAAAAGCAAATTTAGTCAAACATTTAAAAAGATTTATTTACTTGCTAACTAGTTTCGGTTCTATCTGAACCATTCTCAAAGCTTGCAAAGTTATTATAAAAATCAGAGTTAAAATTATAAAATTTGAAACATATTAAAATTTTTTAAGTTAACGGTAAAAATTTTAATATGTTTCAAATTTTATAATTTTAACTCTGATTTTTATAATAACTTTGCAAGCTTTGAGAATGGTTCAGATAGAACCGAAACTAGTTAGCAAGTAAATAAATCTTTTTAAATGTTTGACTAAATTTGCTTTTAATTATCGACCGAAACCCAAGAAAATACCTACATATTTATCTATAAAATACGGTCAAGAATTTTTTTATTACAATTTCTTTTAATAGTGGCGTATTTCCCAGTGCACTTAAGTGCTCAAATAGTTCCAGTATTTAAAAATGGTTCAAAAACATTAATAGACAATTATAGGCCCATTGCGGTTCAGAGTTGTTTCTCCAAAATATTTGAGAAATTATTCCTAACCCGATTTATATTTTATTTAAATAAATATTCTCTTCTAGAAGATTCTCAACATGGCTTTGTTAAAAATAGATCGACTGTAACAGCAATATATTTATTTATTCAGAGTATTTACCAAGCCTCAGATAATAAAAGCTTAAGTCTTTGAATGTTTTTCGATTTATCGAAAGCATTCGACACAAAAGATCACAACATACTCTCTGATAAACTCCGTTTGCTTGGTATATTTGGCATACCCAACAATTGGATTATGTCATTTGTCACTAGCAGAGATCAATTCGTGTCAATGACATCTGCATCGAAAAACTCTAAATCGGCTACTCATGGTTCCCTTTCAGGTGTTCCACAGGGCTCGATCCTTGGTCCAGTGTTATTTCTGCTATTTGTGAATGATTCACTTCAGCATCTATCTAATGGAGTACTTTACCAATATGCCGATGACACTAACCTCTTGATTAAATGTCCTAATCCACAAGACCTTCAAACACGAGCTAATGACCAATGTTACGTATTCAATCAATGGTGCATAGAAAACAAACTTCTCTTGAACAAAACCAAAACAACCTTCCTAAATTTTCACAGCTTTCAAAATACCCAAATTAGTAGCCCATTAATACGAGTCCCAAACTCATATTCCCTTCAGCAATCCAAACAACTCAAATTTCTTGGACTTATAATCCATCAAAATCTTCGTTGGTCTCCACATATTAATTATATAAATACTAAGCTATCAGGATCATGTTATATGCTAAAAATGCTCAGGTACTTTATTTCACCTTCAGTATTAAGATCAGTTTATTTTGCGAAATTTCATTCAATTATAAATTATGCTATTATTTTCTGGGGAGCATCAAAAGAAGCTCACAAAATTCTCTTGCAGCAAAAAAAGCTATTCGAATATTGACATTTACTCCATATAGAACTTCCTGTAGAAATTTATTCAAAGATCTTAAAATATTAACAGTTCCTTCACTTTTTATTTTAGAATGCGCACTATTTGTCAAAAATCATTACAGTAACTTTAATATAAATAGTGATTATCGTAATCACAATACAATGAGTAAATCTAGCTTGAATATTGAGAGGCACCATACTACTTTGTACGAACAAAGTCCTCGTTTTATAGCTGCAAGATTGTATAATAAGGTTCCTGATAGCATTAAAAGTATAACCAATGTAAAATTATTCAAAAATATGTTTTAGAAATATCTACTAGAACATACGTTCTATTCAATCTCTGAATATTTAAATTACAAAGCTGACTAATGTTAAATTTTGAATTCTGTTAAACAGTAGAATGTCTACCTATGTAAACATTATATTGACTTAACCTCTGTATTTCTATGATCACTAACAGGCTCAATAAAATATTATTATTATTATTATTATTATTATTTTGAGGTTTGTCAGGTCTTGACAAGCGTCCACTAATCTCAAACTTCAGCAACCTTTCGAGCCGCGTCATACTAGAGACTAGTATTATTATTATTATTATTATTATTATTATGGGGTTTGTCAGGTCTTGACAAGCGTCCACTAATCTCAAACTTCAGCAACCTTTTGAGCCGCGTCATACTAGAGACTAGTGGAGCTAAATACACACGACTGCATCCCAAACCCTGGCGATATGCAGCCGCGGAAATTACGCCAGATCCAGTGCCCGCACAATGCGGAGCGACCCGAGCAGCACTGCTTTCTGCATCCTGCAGATCAAAGAGTTGGCAGAAGATCTGCAGACGGGAATGGACTCGATTTCCCTTTAGTTATAAAGTGATCTGCAGTGTCTGTAAAAGCTCAATGAACGCGCAATGTAACTTAAGTCACATTGGCGGAGGGATACTATTGACGTAGATCGCGTCCGCCGCAAAATATAGTTCTGTTACACTTCATATTTTTTCAATTTAAAACGTAGGTATATCTCACTATTAAGAATGTGCTATTTGATTTATAAATATTTCACTACTATAAACGATTTATTTTTATCTAAATTAGCCATAGTTTAGCCATGAATTAAAAAATAATTAATTTTGTCAAAAACTCAAAAACTGCAATATTTTCCAAAACCGAAATCTGATCAAAAATTCCTCTCGTACGTTTCCAGCTCAGATCAATGTACATTACTTATATTTCTTTCACATTTTTAGTTTAAGGCGGCACGCAACCCTATAGTTCTCAATAGTTTCTTATACAAAACTAATAATCTGAAATAAAATTAATAAAAATATATGTATCAAAATTTGCAGCGAATTTTTATCTTACTAATAGGATATTTTAAATTGCAGAAAAAACTATTATGTAATTGTAAATAAGCAAATTGCATAATAGACGCCATCTACTAAATCAATCGATGCATATTTGCGTACGATGCAGCGAATTGTAGCTAAAGCTTCATTCTACAAAAAGGGTTTTAGCTATTTTGTTCTATTGTGAAAACTTCTTATAGTTATTGTAGTTGGTAGTCTATATTTGCCGCCATCTTGAATCTGCCGCGGTTCTTAAAATAGGTGTTATGGGTAAAAATGATATAATTTTTTTGAAGAATATGTGTACCAAGTGGCATTCCATTATCATCAAGTATAATAATTTTCGACGAGGGTTCTAAACTATGAGTAATCAAGTCGAAAGAAATGTTGACGTATTATTTGATCATTTCTACACATAGCTATATAAATATAAAAGTTATTTGAAACCCATATATAGATTTTAAAAATAACAGAACAATGTTGCTGATGTCAATCATTAAGTTATTGAGCGATAATATTTTTACAATAAATGCTTCTGCATTTAAAAATATCCTATTCGATTGATACAAATTCGGTGCAAAATTTGATGTATAGATTGACACTAAATTTATTTCAGATTGTTAATCTTGTATAAGAAATTGGGAGCCCCTGGGGGTTATACGCAGCCTTAACCCCCTTGTGTAAAAAGGGGTGGGACACGAACTTTTTTGACACATTTTTGACTAAAATCGTTTTAAAAGAAACTAATTAAAAAAAAAAACAATTTTCGTTCCTTAATCTATGTTTTAAGAGTTTTCTTTTGATATCACACAATAAATTTTAAAAAAATAACATTTTTTTCAACAACACAAAAAATTCGATATTTTTCGAAAAACTAATCATATCAAAAATTCCTGTTGAACTATTCTGGTTCCCATCAATGTACATTATGGAGCTTTTTTTTCTGATTTTTAGTTTGTCCCCAACCCTATTATTCAGAGGGGTTGGGGACAAACAAAAGGTTGTACAAGCATACCAAATTTCAACTTTCTATATTAAGCCGTTTGGCTACAATTTTTACCGTACAGACAGATAGACACATGAGTAACGTTCTAAGGGTTTGTTGGTGATCATACCTACAAAACCTTAAAAACGAACTCGTTTTCTGAAAATGTTCTATTGTGCTATTTTGGTGAATTCTCAATGAAATTTAAAGCTTTAACTTTATGGTCAAATTATTCTATAATAAGAACAACTCTAAACATTAATAATAATGTATATCCGATTATTGAAAATTAAAATCCTTTTTAAAGCGAAAATTATATGGATATCGACCAAAAATATTCCATTCAATATTGTTAATAAATAAAATAAAAATATCAAATTTTTCATAACATTATTTTTGTATTTATTAAAGGTCGTAGGAAAAGTATAGTGTAAAACTCGCACAGATGTTCATATCCCGCTCGTATGAATTTACAGCGCTCGCCAAGATTCGGGTGTTAAACCTTCATACATGTGGGATATGAGTTTCATTCCGTGCTCCTTGTGCATTATACTATTTGATAGTCTGCTCTGTAAGAAATGCCATCAATAATTCTCACAGCGCATCTGCACAGTGCTAAAATTCTATCAGCAGATGACTGCAGAGGTCAGTGATGATTTTATGTGCTGAATATGTCAACGATTCAGCAAGCCCATAGAATAGTAAATCAAATAGCCAAGAGCCTTGAAGGGAAGAAATATTGTGCTGCCGTATGTCTTGACGTTTCGCAAGCATTTGATAAAGTGTGGCCTACAGGTCTGCTTTATAAATTAAAAAAATCTCCTATTCAGCAATTATTACTTTCTTTTTAAGTCCTACTTGACAGATAGAAACTTCTCAGTTAAATACAATGATGCCCTATCAATTTACTATCCCATAACATCTGGTGTTCGCCAAGGTAGAGTACTTGGGCCATTTCTTTACCTACTTTATACTGCAGATATACCTGAGACAAACGACACTACGATAGCTGCATTTGCTGATGACGTTGATATGCTATCAACAAACGATGATCCTAGCGAAGCTTCTACAACTCCTCAAAGTCGTCTAAATCTTATAAACGATTGGTATAATAAATGGAGAACTAAAGTAAATCAGTCTAAATCTGTCCAAGTCACGTTTACAACCAGGCCCACAAGTAATAATCAACGACATTCCAGTTCCCATAAAAACTAGAAAAGTTCCCACTAAAAAAAGTAAAATACCTTGGATTGCATTTGGACGAACGATTGACCTGGAGTAAACATATACAAGCCAAACTTAAGCAGTTAGACCTAAAATTTCGCTAAATGTACTGGCTTCTTGGTAGAAAATCAAAATTATCAGTTTCAAATAAAAATTTGCTCTATAAGACCATACTCAAGCCCATATGGTCATATGGACTTCAATTATGGGGATGTGCGAAGCCGATTAGATTAAAAATAATACAGCGATTCCAATCAAAAGCGCTTCGAGCTTTAGTGAATGCACCTTGGTACGTATCAAATAGAATGATCCATGAAGATCTAAAAATCCCTTTCATCATGGAAGAAATTCATAAAGTTGCCAACAAATACCATGACCGATTCATTGGACATGAAAATGAACTTGAGGAAAATTTAATAAATGACCTTGATAACACAAGGTTAAAGAGACTTTGGCCAAATGACCTACCGCAACACTGAAGACAGTGATATATAAGGAGAAACGTCACTGGATGTCTCCCTTACATACCGACTACTTTTAACTAATTTGCTTAATACTTGCAATGAAATAGATTGTAAATTAAAAAAATAAATCCAAATATATATATATATATATATATATATATATATATATATATATATATATATTTGGATAGTTGGGAAAAGAAGATATTGTGTCGATAGTAACCACAATTATTTCATTAAGGCCTATATTTCGTTAGCCATTCGCTAACATTATTCAAGGTCTACAAATAAACATTAAATGCCGTTAGTTATGTATACATAACCCTAGTTTATATGTTACTTACTGAAATACTTAAGTGAGACACATGGATGTAGAATAACTAATCGTTATGTAAAACGGAACCAACGCAAATAAAGAAACTTCATAGATGAAAACTTTAGAAATTAAACATGTTTAATAAACATGTTTAATAAAAAGAAAAGAGAAACGAGCGGGAAACTCGTAATACAAATCTTTTTAAATTTACAATTACAACCTTCTGCGCCTGCGCCATTATTAATATCCTATTAATAGTCAAATGCTTATCCTATACACTTTAATTTGACTTCATACTTCCGCCACCTAGTAAACGAACAAAATGGCGACTGCTTAAATGTGACTTAGATTCATTAAATATCACAAGTTATTAAACATGTTTAATTTCTAAAGTTTTCATCAATGAAGTTTCTTTATTTGCGTTGGTTCCGTTTTACATAACGATTAGTTATTCTACATCCATGTGTCTCACTTAAGTATTTCAGTAAGTAACATATAAACTAGGGTTATGTATACATAACTAACGGCATTTAATGTTTATTTGTAGACCTTGAATAATGTTAGCGAATGGCTAACGAAATATAGGCCTTAATGAAATAATTGTGGTTACTATCGACACAATATCTTCTTTTCCCAACTATCCAAATATATATATATATATATAAGAAATATAACTTCAATTGTTGAATCAGTTTTTAAAAATAATTTATTTAGAGAACAATATAATTTAACTGATATTTCATGTAAAATTAACTAGTGACTGACAACTGACATATATCTGACTAAGAGAAGAACTGACTAACTGAGTTTAATTACATTACATATTTTATACTGTTTAAAAGTGTTTATCTGTTAGTGTATCTTGTATTACATTTGAGTGTTGTGTTTCTGTGTGTGAATGTATTTTGTATAGTATCAGCTGGAATTGGTCATGTAATTCCTCCCCCCCTAGAATGAGGTTTCCTCCGGAAGTCTCGGTGTTTTGGTTGGACTTCCTTCCTGCATATCTTCTTCGGAGATTTTGGGTTGTCTGGCTCTTCTGCTTCTAACGAACAGGAACCCGGCGATGATTAATGCAACAATGTAAATGATGATTGTCCACAAACTTGGTTGAATTTGGACCTTTGGCTGGAGTACATCTGAATGGATTATTTTGATGTTCATATTTTGGATTTCTTCTAATTTCAGGTTTTTTAAATCGACTGTGAAATTAGTCAGCTTCGATTCTTTAATTTTGAATTGAAGCCATTGATGATTAGTGGCGTTCCATAACTTCTTGCGTTGTAATTTACCTCCTCATTATTGATTGTTAATTTACAGTTATTATTTTTGATAAGGAAGATGCTGTTCAAATTTTGAGTCTCGGTTTGGCCTTTACATTCTGTAATTATTTTTTCTTTCTTAGAAATACTCCTAGGTATTGATTGGTTTCGAAAATGAAGTCCAATTTGTTGTCTTCGATATTCAATCTTGTATATTGGCAGTGTTCGGGGTTACTATGGAGCAGGATCTCTTTTTCACAGCTGGCGTTTTATCTGCTTTTGAGGTGATTTGGACATTGGAAAATTACGCTCTTCATGCAAATATCTTTTAGAGGTGTAATTTTGTTTTCAAGCTTAAGTAAATATTTAGTATTTGGAACGATCGTAACATGTTCTGACTTGTATGTCGTAGGAATTGATTTTAGGTAATAGAGGTCATAATTCTCTTTAAAATTTATTGGGATGGATAGAAAATAAATGATTTGTTCTGATTCTAATTTACAGTTAATTTTTATAACAGATTCGAAGTTTAAAATGTTCTCATAATTTAATTCAAAAGGTAATTGGTCTTTGTAGAATATGGAAATTTTTTGTAATTCGTGAAATAAATCCGTAGTTTTTACCCGGATGCAGAGTTTGTAACATAAAAATGTGATCGAGTTTTCGACATCTGCAAAACATTCAGGACGGAGTTGTATAAAATTATAAGTTGAAAGCTGAGCACCCGTGCTTCGCTACGGTATATTGACCATCTCATTAGTGTCATTAGTGTAAAATACTCAGTTTGTTTTTAAAGTTTTTAGTCGATATCTCATTTGTCCTAAGAGATATTGAGGAATCCGTTAAAAAACATTTTACTCTTTTTCACTACATAGAGGTCGAACTTCAAAAAATCCTTTCTTAGTGGGTTCTTACGTCAAATTGAGTAAGAAAACAAACTGTAATACTTTTTAAATATTTTAAAAAGACATATATGCCAAAAAGGAATGCTAAAACTCAATAAATGAAGGAAATACGAAGGGTTCTAAACCCTGAATGCAGATCCACCCTTTTAGGGGTTGGTTAGGGTAAAATTTTAAAATAAGATTAAGTTTAACTAAGTATGGGTAACTTTTGTAAGCAAAAGCCAAGTCAATATCTCAATAGTACTAAGAGATATTGAGGAATCCGTGAAATCACATTTCAGCCCTTTTCACCCCCTTAAGGATCGAATTTTGAAAAGTTCCAAATTAGTGGGTGCTTACGTCATGGGGGGAATATATTTCCCGAATTTCATGTCTCTATGTCAAGGGACGTTCTATCGAATAAAAAATACCAATTAAGCCCGTTAGGGATACAATTTTTAAAAACTGTCAAAACGCTTACTAAATATTTTAAATAGAAAGCTAAGTAGGTTTCTATAATTCACCCCGAATGTAGATTCATCCCTTTAGGGGTTGATTAGGGCAAAATCCTGAATTTCTGTTACAAACATTTGTATGGGTAACCTTTGTAAGCAAAAACCAAGTCGATATCTGATTGGTTCTAAGAGATATTGAGGAATTCCTGAAATCATATTTCACCCCCTTTTTACACCCTTAGAGGTCGATTTTCTAAAAATCTCTTAGTAAATATATTTTGCGAATTTCAATTTTTCTATGTCAAAAAAACGTTCTATCGAAGAAAAAATACCCATTTACTCCCTTTTTTTTCTTTTTTTTTTTCTTTATTGATAATATTTACAACTAACCAAAGAGGTTAACCAGTAAATTTAATAGCTACTAATAACATGTGTGGAGTTGTCACTCAATAGTGAACCTCCAATATATCATAATTATAATTTACCCCTTTAAGGGTGAAATTTAAAAAAACTGTCAAAATTATTTCGAGATATTTTAAAAAGACATCTATGTGCCTAAAAGGAACGTTATGACTCAACAAACACAGGAAATACGACGGGATGTATAATTCACCCCGGATGTAGATTCACCCCTTTAGGGGTTTATTAGGATAAAATACTAAAATAAGTTTTTAGCATTTGTATGGGTAATTTTTCAAATCGCTCATAACTTATTGGTCTTAAGAAATATTAAAAAATCCTTGAAATCACATTTCAAAGAGTGCAATTTTTAAAAAATGTCAAAACCATTTCGAGATTTTTTAAAAAGACAACCATCAGCCAAAAATAAATGATATGACTCAACAAATACAGGAATACGATGGGATGTATAGCTAAGTCCAAATGTAGTTTCACCCTTTTAGGGGTTGATTAGGTAAAATCCTAAAATAGATTTTTTGGCCTTTGCATTGGTAATTTTTATAAGCGAAAACCAAATCGATATTTTATTGGTCCTCAAAGATATTAGAGTATCATTGAAATCACATTTCACCCCTTTTAACCCTTTAGGGGGAAATTAAAATAACTGTCAAAAATATTTCAAGATACTTATGATACTTATAATAATAATAATTTTATTGCTCAAAATAAGTCAAGAAACACAGAAAATGTATAATTCACCCCGATTGTAGATTCACCCCTTTAGGGGTTGATTAGGACAAAATCCTGAAATAGGTTTTTCGGCATTTGTATGAGTAATCTTTGTAAGAAAAAACCAAGTCGATATTTTACTGGTCCTAAGAGATATTAAGAAATCCTTGAATTCGCCTTTTAGTCCTTTTCACCCTTAAGGGATGCAATTTTAAAATACTGTTAATATTTGGAAATATTTTAAAAAGACACTTATGTGCCAAAAAGAAATTTTCTAACTCAACAAACTCAGGAAATACGACAGCTTGTTTTATTCACCGCGATTGTATATTCACCCCTTTACGGGTTGATTAGGAAAAAATCTGAAATAAGCTTTACGGCATTTATATGAGTAATCTTTGTAAGCAAAAATTGGTCTTAAAAGATATTAAGGAATCCTTGAATTCACATTTCACCCCTTTTCACCCTTTAGGGACGTAATTTTAAAAAACAATCAATACTATTTCGAGATATTTTAAAAAGAAACTTTTGTGCAAAATGAAATTGTATAACTCAACAAACACGGGAAATACGACGGGATGTATAATTCGCCTCGTTTGTAGATTCACCCCTTTAGGGGTTGATTAGGCAAAATCCTGAAATAAGTTTTTCATCATTTGTATGAGTAATCTTTGTAAGCAAAAACCAAGTCGGTATCTTATTGGTCCTAAAAGATATTAAGGAATCTTTGAATTAACATTTCACCCCTTTTCACCCTTTAGGGATGTAATTTTAAAAAACTGTCAATACCATTTCGAGATATTTTAAAAATACACCTACATGCAAAAAATAAATTTTATAGCTCAACAAACACACGAAATACGACGGGATGTATAATTCACCCCGTTTGTGGATTCACACCTTTAGGGGTTGATTAGGGCAAAATCCTGAAATATGTTTTCCTGAATTTGTATGAATAATTATTATAAGAAAAAACCAAGTCGATATCTTATTGATCCTAAGAAATATTAAGGAATCCTTGAAATCACATGTCACCCCTTTTCACCCTTTGGGGCTGAAATTTTAAAAAACTGTCAAAACCTTTTCTAAATATTTTAAAAATACACCTATGTGCCGAAAATTAATATTACATCTCAACAATCACAGGAAATACGACGAGATGTATAATTCACCCCAATTGTAGATTCACCCCTTTAGGAGTTGATAAGGACAAAATCTTAAAATTAGTTTTTCGGTATTTGTATGGGTAATTTTTGTAAGCAAAAAGCAAGTCGATATCTTATTGGTCCTAAGAGATATTAAAGAATCCTTGAAATCACATATCACCCCTTTTCACCATTTACGGGTGAAATTTTAAAAAACTGTCAAAACCATTTCGAGATATTATAAATAGACAACCTATGTGCCAAAAAGAAACCTTATAACTCAACAAACACAGGAAATACGACGGAATGTAAAATTCACTCCGATTAAAGATTCACCCCTTTAGGGGTTGATTAGGACAAAATCCTGAAATAGGTTTTTCGGCATTTGTATGGGTAATCGTTGTAAGCAAAAACTAAGTCGATATCCCATCGACCCGAAGAGATATTAAAGAATCCGTGAAATCACATTTCACCCCTTTTCGCCCCTTAGGGGTTGCATGTCGAAAAATCCCTTCTTAGTGGGTGCTTACGTCATGGAGGGAATATACTCTCCCAATTTCAAGTTTGTAGGGCCTGGGGTTCGGGCTGGGCGGTGATGAGTGAATGAGTGAGTCAGTCAGGACACTGCCTTTTATATATATACTAGCTGAAAACCCGTGCTTCGCTACGGTATATTGATGGTCTCATTGGCATAAAATCCGCAGTTTGTTTTTAAACTTGTGTATGGGTTACCTTTGTAACAAAAAATCTAGTCGATATCTCATCTGTCCTAAGAGATATTGAGGAATCCGTGAAAAAAACATTTTACTCCTTTTCACCAGATAGGGGTCGAACTTGAAAAAATCCTTTCTTAGTGGGTTCTTACGTCATACTGAAAAATGCACTCTCCGAATTTTTTATTTCTAACAAAAAAATACTAATTTACCCTTTAGGAGTGAAAGAAAACTGTCAAACTGTGAAAACATATATGCCAAAATGGAATGTTATAACTCAACAACCGCTGGAAATACAAAGGGTCCTATAATTCACCCCGAATGTAGATTCACCCCTTTAGGGGATGATTAAGATAAAATCCTGAAATTCATTTTTCGGCATTTGTATGGGTAATCTTTATAAGCAAAAATTTATGTGAAGTGTGAATATTCACACATTTCAGGGTTTCGCAGGTATATAATAAGTGAAGGCGGTATGCTGAGTGTGTAGGACAAATTTTACTTTGTAGTAATCACGGCAAAATGAACGATATTTTTAAAATAATTTATCGTCTGTTAATCATATAATAAGACTGGTTATTAAATTTACGCTCTTAAAAATTAAATACAACATTTGTCAAAATATAACTAGAATTTTGACAAAATAATTTCAACATAATAAAAATGCAAAAAAAAAACAGAAAAAATAAAATTCACTCCGTACTCGAACTCGAAACCCTTCGTTTTCCAGCCAGTTTAAGAGTGCTCTAACGCATGTAGCCATCGCACGCCATGCATGTGAGTGTCTTAAATTGGTATAACTTTTGTACTTTGTGAACCAAAAACCACAAAAAATGCGTTATTTTCCAAAAACATAATCTGATAAAAAATTCCTGTTGTACTATTTCGGTTCACACCAATATACATTACTTAGAATTTTTTTAGATTTTTAGTTTAAACCATCTGGGCTACAGGGTGTGGGACAAATTTTTTTTTGCACATTTTTGGCAAAAATCGCATAAAAATAATTTATTTTGCAAAAATAAAAATTTGATCGTTAATCCAAGTACTAAGGGCTTTCATTTGATACCCTACTCAGAATTTAAAAAAAATATTTTTGTTTTCGATGAGCACATATTTGTTTATATTTTTAGGGGGGTATGTTTTTTAGATGTTTTAGTATTTTTCCTATGTGCGGGTCAAAGAGTTGTATAAGCATGCCAAATTTCAACTCTGTAGGTTTAGCCGTTTGGCTACAATTTTTACTGAACAGACAGACAGACAGACAGACAGACAGACAGACAGACAGACAGACAGACAGACAGACAGACAGACGACAAAATGACGGTATAAGGGTTTTTTGGTCATACCTACAAAACCCTAAAAACCAAGTCTATATCTTATTGATCCTAGAAGATATTAAGGCGTCCTTGAAATCACAATTCCCTCTTTTCACCCTTTAGGGGTGATATTTGTTAAAGGTAAAAAACTGTTAAAACCATTTCGAGATATTTTAAAAAGACACCTATTTGCCAAAAAGAAACGTTATAACTCAACAAACACAGGAAATACGACGCGATGTATAATCTACCCCGTTTGTAGTCACCCCTTTAGGGGTTGATTAGGACGAAATCCTGAAATAAGTTTTTCGGCATTTGTATGGATAATTTTTGTAAACAAACACCAAGTCGATATCTTATTGGTCCTAAAAGAATTAAGGAATTACTGAAATCACATTTCACTCCTTTTCCCCCTTAAGGGGTGAAATTAAAAAAAAATGTCAAAATTATTTCGAGATATTTTAAAAAGACACCTATGTGCTAAAAAGTAATGTTGAAACTAAACGAACACAGGAAATAGACGGAATGTATAACTCACCCCGATTGTAGATCTACCCCTTTAGGGATTGATTAGGACAAATTCCTGAAATAAGTTTTTCGGTAATTGTATGGATAATCTTTGCAAGCAAACAGTAAGTCGATATCTTATTGGTCCTAAGAGATATTGAGGAATCCTTGAAATCACAATGCACCCCTTTTCACCCTTTAGAGGTGAACTTTTAAAAAACTATCAAAACCTTTTCGAGATATTTTAAAAAGACACCTATGTGGCAAAAAGTAATGTTGCAACTAAACGAACACAGGAAATACGACTAGATGTATAATTCATCCCGATTGTTGATCCACCCCTTAAGGGAGGTTGATTAGGACAAAATCCAAAAATCTTTTTTTCGGTATTTGCATGGGTAGTTTTTGTAAGCAAAAACCAAGTCGATATCTTATTGGTCCTAAAAAATGTTAAACAATCCTTGAAATCACATTTTACCCCTTTTTATCCTTTAGGGGTTAAATTTAAAAAAATTGTCAAAACAGTTTCGAGATATATTAAAAATACGCCCATGTGCCAAAAAGAAACCTTATAACTCAACAAACACAGGGAATACGACGGGATGTATAATTCACCCCAATTGTAGATCCACCGTTTAGGGGTTGATTAGGACAAAATCCTGAAATATATTTTTCCGTATTTGTATGGGTAATCATTGTAAGCAAAAAGCAAGTCGATATCTTATTGGTCCTAAGAGATATTAAGGAATCCTTGAAATCACAACTCACCCCTTTTCACACTTTAGGGGTGAAATTTAAAAAAACTGTCAATACCATTTCGAGATATTTTAAAAAGACACCTATGTGCCAAAAATTAATGTTGCAACTAAACGAACACAGGAAATAAAACGGGATGTATAATCCACCCCGATTGTAGGTTCACCCCTTTAGGGGTTGATTAGGACAAAATCCTGAAATAAGTTTTTCGGTATTTATATGGGTTATCTTCGTAACCAAAAAGCAAGTCGATATCTTCTTGGTCCTAAGAGATATTAAGGAATCCTTGAAATCACAATTCACCCCTTTTCACCCTTTAGGGGTGAAATTTAAAAAAAACTGTCAATATTATTTCGAGATATTTTAAAAATACATCTATGTGCCAAAAATTAATGTTGCAACTAAACGAACAGAGGAAATACGACGGGATGTATAATTCACCTTGATTGTAGATCCATCCCTTTAGGGGTGGATTAGGACCAAATCCTGAAATAAGTTTTTCGGTAGTTGCATGGGTAATCTTCGTAAGCAAAAAGCAAGTCGATATCTTATTGGTCCTAAGAGATATTAAGGAATCCTTGAAATCACAATTCATCCCTTTTCACCTTTTAGGGGGTAATTTTAAAAAAATGTCAAAACTATTTCGAGATATTTTAAAAATATACCTATGTGCCAAAAAGTAATGTTGCAACTAAACGAACACAGGAAATACGGCGGGATGTATAATTCACCCCGATTGTAGATCCACCCCTTAAGGGGTTGATTAGGACAAATTCCAAAAATTGGTTTTTCGGCATTTGCAAGGGTAGTTTTTGTAAGCAAAAACCAAGTCGATATCTTATTGGTGTTAAAAAATATTAAACAATCCTTGAAATCACATTTCACCCCTTTTCACCCTTTAAGGGTTAAATTTAAAAAAGTTGTCAAAACCATTTCGAGATATTTTAAAAAGACGCCTATGTGCCAAAAAGAAACCTTATATCTCAATAAACACAGGGAATACGACGGGATGTAAAATTCACCCCGATTGTAGATCCATCCTTTAGGGGTTGATTAGGACAAAATCCTGAAATATATTTTTCTGTATTTATATGGGTAATCTTTGTCAGCAAAAAGCAAGGCAATATCTTATTGGCCCTAAGAGATTTAAGGAATCCTTGAAATCACAATTCACCCCTTTTCACCCTTTAGGGGTGAAATTTTAAAAAACTATCAAAACATTTTCGAGATATTTTAAAAAGACACCTATGTGCTAAAAAGTAATGTTGCAACTAAACGTACACAGGAAATACGACGGAATGTATAACTCACCCCGATTGTAGATCCACCCCTTTAGGGCTTGATTAGGACAAATTCCTGAAATACGTTTTTCGGTAATTGTATGGATAATCTTTGCAAGCAAACAGTAAGTCCATATCTTATTGGTCCTAAGAGATATTAAGGAATCCTTGAAATCACAATTCACCCCTTTTCAACCCTTAGGGGTGAAATTTTAAAAAACTGTCAAACCCATTTCGAGATATTTTAAAAAGACACCTATGTGCCAAAAAGTAATGCTGCAACTAATTAACACAGGAAATACGACGGGATGTATAATTCACCCTGATTGTAGATCCACCCCTTCAGGGGTTGATTAGGACAAAAACCTGAAATATGTTTTTCGGTATTTGTATGGGTAATCTTTGTAAGCAAAAAGCAAGTCGATATCTTATTGGTTCTAAGAGATATTAAGGAATCCTTGAAATCACAATTCACCCCATTTCAACCCTTAGGGGTGAAATTTTAAAAAACTGTCAAACCCATTTCGAGATATTTTAAAAATACTCCTATGGGCTAAAAAGTAATGTTGCAACTAAACGAACACAGGAAATACGACAGGATGTATAATTCACCCCGATTGTAGATCCACCCCTTTAGGGGTTGATTAGGACAAAATCCTGAAATTGGTGATTCGGTATTTGTATGGGTAATCTTTGTAAGCAAAAAGCAAGTCGATATCTTATTGGTCCTAAGAGATATTAAAGAATCCTTAAAATCACAATTCAGCCCTTATCACCCTTTAGGGGTGAAATTTCAAAAAACTGTCAATACTATTTCGAGATATTTTAAAAAGACATCTATGTGCCAAAAAATAATCTTGCAACTAAACGAACACAGGAAATACAACAGGATGTATAATCCACCCCGATTGTAGGTTCAGCCCTTTAGGGATTGATTAGGGCAAAATCCCGAAATTGGTTTTTCGGCATTTGTATGGGTAATACTTTTAAGCAAAAACTAAGTCGATATCCCATCGGCCCTAAGAGATATTAAGGAATTCGTGAAATCACATTTCACCCCTTTTCATCCCTTAGGAGTGGAATTTTGAAAAATCCCTTCTTAGTGGGTTCTTGCGTCATGAAGGGAATATACTCTCCGAATTTCAAGTTTCTAGGCCCAGGGGTTCGGGCTGGGCGGTGATGAGTGAGTCAGTCAGTCAGTCAGTCAGTCAGTCAGGACACTGCCTTTTATATATATAGATAGAATAGATAGATTGAAAATATCTTTTCTAAACAGTATATGTTGTTGTTGGATATTATTTTGTTAAGTTGAATAATTTTTGATCTGAGAAGTAAAGCATTATGTTCAACGTCTTTAATAGTTGAATTAAAATTTTGAATAACTTTCTCGTTAACAGTATACTGCATTTCAAGCTGATCTTGCAGACTTCTCATGTTTACTTGCATATGGTTTATTATCTTATCATATGTTTCCGGTTATTGATTTTATAGTTGATCCAAGTCCATGTATTATTCCTCGTTTAGTCCTTTTATTAGATTGGGCGTTTATATTATTAAATTTTTCATTTAAAGACTGTTGTAAAAACTTTATTATTTTATCATAGTTGTCAAGTTCTCCGTTTAATTTTGTATTGTTTAATCCGATTTTTAGTTTTTTATGCGTTTAAATAAGCATTTTCTATGATTAATTGTTTTAAATTATAATAATGTAAGAATGTATGTTGAGGTTTTTGTAATTTAGCTGGACCAAGATTTATTGGAAGATTCCCGATGTTATGGGTGACATCATTTATTTCAGTGGCGAGGGTACCGTTGATGAGCCTGGAAATTTTTTAAAATTATACGATTGTTTCCGGGGTGGTTTAATATTAGAATGGTGAATTTTATTAGTTGTATTACCGGGTGGTTAATGGTTTAAATTTTCTCGATTTTGAATTTATTTTTTGTTTTACTCTGTTTCTGTTTATTTTTTACGTAAACATTAGCAGGTAATTCTTTTCGATTTTCATTGAATTTACCGATTTTTAATTCTTTATTTTTAGAGATTGTTTCATTAATTTTGTTATATAATATTTTTATTTTGTTTTTATGTTTCTCGATATAATCGTTTATTAATTTTTGATCTATTTCGATATTAAAGGGTGATTCCGTATTTAAATGTCCTGATATTATTTCTTGCGGTGTTAATTTAGTGGCTGAATGTATCGAATTATTATAAGCGAGTAGTGCGTAATTAATTTTTATTTCAATTGCATCTTTAGTATATTCTTTTTGTTTATTAAGTAACCTGATATGTTCAATTAAAGTGGAGTGGAATCTTTCTAGTAAACCATTAGATTCGGGGTGTTGGGAACTTATAAAATGGATTTAAATTTTGTGGGTTTGCAAGAGTTCTTTAACAAGTGAATTTTTGAATTCTAGGCCGATACGATCTGTTCAGGTATTCCGTGATGTGTAAATAATTTAACCAGATTATTAACAATTTCGATGCCTTGTGCGGAATTAAGTTTGTATGCTTGGGCATATTTAGAAGAGGAATCAATAATAGTCAGGAATTTTACCTTTTCTAGGCTTATACTATCTATGTCACAGAACACAATATATTAA
The DNA here is from genome assembly GCA_963971575.1 of Liopterus haemorrhoidalis. Classification (NCBI taxonomy): domain Eukaryota; kingdom Metazoa; phylum Arthropoda; class Insecta; order Coleoptera; family Dytiscidae; genus Liopterus; species Liopterus haemorrhoidalis. Next base: position 24,640,800 of record OZ020619.1, on the reverse strand, counting down.
GAACGGACACTGGCGGCAAAAAAAATTAGTACGTTGCCTCTAGGAATATACCAATGAACTAAACAACAACAACCGCCAAATTTAAATTTTACTATCTGATTTACGTTCATAATTACCATTATTATTGTATTAAATATATTTTATTATTTATATTATCAAAAGTTTTACAATTAAAAAAGAAATACATATATATTTAATAATCCATATACATTAATATAACATATAAATAAGGAATTTAAATGAATAAATCTAAATAAAAGGTGTAAGCTATTTATTTTTGAAACACAAAATTATACACAACATTATAATTACTAATTACAAACACTGTATTAATAAAATTGGGGGCTATACCTGTTTTTTTATTTTTTCGGCCTCATATTTGGTTTCTACACATTTCAGATCATTATAAGACAATATCCGCAAAAAATCAATTTTTGTCCGTCTTCCCGATTTGTACAATGTATGTATCAAATACAGTATAAGATGACCAAAGTTGGAAATAAAACTCTATTATTTGAACCACGTATTTGAAAATTAACAAGCTTAAATGCGTATTACTTCAACACCAACTGTCATGTGTTTGACAGCTAATGGCGGCTGATCGAAAGCTAGAACACGAAGTTTCTGATCGTTTGAAGTCGGGTGTATTCGTAATTTATTTTGCACTATGTCACCATCTACCAATATACCAGAAAACTAAAACTCGAGCCAAGGTCATTACATACCAGTGGCACCCGGGTGATCTATGTGCAATATTTGGAAAGGTTTGGTAGGTATGGGCGTACTATTGAATATTAATTTTAGAGGTGATCTTTCATATTTTGTTTTTTGACATATGTCGCAATTGTTTATGAAAGTCTGGATAGATCTATTCTGATTAAGCCAATAATATTTCATTTTGATTTTGTTTTCAGTTTCATCAAGTCCACGATGATAAGTTTTATTTTCGTGATAATTTCTAATTGTTTCCAAAATTTCGTCAATTAATTTTTCCGTACATTTTACAAAATTTAACTCAGAATTTTTAAAATATTTTTGAATAGTTCTACTAAATGTTTCATACAAAGGGTCGTATTCGAAATAAAAATGGTATTTTACTTTAGGGACCATGTATTGTTTAATAAAATTATTTATGTCGTTTTGAAAATTATTTTTTGATATTTGGAGGGAAATTCTTTGCTTTTTATCAAATAGTTTTGTGATTGATGGGATAGGTGGATCAAAGTTGATTTCGGATACTATTACTTGATTCATCCCGTAGTTTACTGGACTCTCAATAATAGGTATACCTACAATTGGGTTTTCGAGATTTGAATGTACCGTTTGATCATCAGAGTCGTCGTCTATATTAATTATTTCTGATTCGCTATCGTCAATTTCAACAATTACAGATGGTTCATCAGGTTCTATGGAATTTTGAGGATTTTCGTTATCTTTGAAATTTTTATTGAAATCGTTCATGTATTCAAGGAAGTTATCATATCCATTAGTCTCGTTAATGTTTAATTCTATTTCAGGTAATTTGAAAACAGTTAAAATAGTGTTTGAATTTCTAAATACGTATTGTATCATATGTTTAACATCTGACCAGTTAAATTTGTCTTCTCCACAGTCTAATTTTGGTATGTTTAAATTTTTTATTTTATTTTTTTGACAAAAGTTTCTAAGGTTAATTAGAGAGTAAAATAAGTTCTGATAGGTGGGTTTATCATAATAGTTAATTTTTGTGATCAGATATATTATATAGCACTCTTTAAATTTTAAGTATACTATGTCAAAAAGTTTTGGATCTTGTCTGTGTAGTCTCAACATTTTAAAATTTATTTTTAAATAGTTTTGCCAATCCGCGTGACTTTTTCAAAACTTTGCTAACACAATGGGCCAAACTATCTTCAAGTGGGGCATTCAAAAGATTACCTTCAACTTCTAAAATTATTTTGTTATTCGTATTAATAAATTATTTTTCCTGTATTCTAAGTAGTTTTGATATTCTGTTAGGGGTGTGTCATTTTTATTTTCTTGTTCAAACGTGTCTTTGGATCTTGAACTAACTTGTTTGTTGATTTTGGCTGGATGAAATTCCGGTTTTATATAACATTTTGAATTAATAGGGGTTTTCTTTTCTAATTTTGTTATTGACTTTAATTGTGCAAGTTAGGAGTTTGTTATTTCAATGTGGCAAGTCAGAATGTTTCTTAAATAATTTAGTAATTTTTTGTTTTTCTTTATAGTTTTTGTGATTTGTTCTAGTTTTTGCGACATTAGATTTAATTTTGTTTGTGTTGAAAACATGGATTTTATTCAAAAATGGGTTTGAATTATTTGAAACATGGAAGTTTAGAAAATTGAGTTTTATGGAAATTTTAGGAGTGATCAACTTATTATTTACTAAATCGATATTTGAATTAAGTAATTTGAGATTGTCTAAGCCTAAAAGAGAGTCAAATCGCTTATGAAAATTAAACGGGTGAAATTTTAATCTTAAATTTTTTGTTTTAAAGATTTTAGGACATGGCATAGTCATACTATACTGTTGAGTTGACGTTCTATGCGCGGAAGTTATCTGAAAGGGGTCTTCAGTTATAGAATTTTGAAAATATTTTTTCGCAATATCTGGATCTATGAAAGATTTAGTACTTCCGGTGTCAATAAGTACTTTCAAGTTATGTTGTGGGAATATAGTGTAGGGTAATTCACTTTTTCTGTTGATTAAATTTAAGTTTAATAATTCAAATTCGAGTCTGAGGTTGTTTCTTCTAAAAAATAGTTTTGATCGGTTTCTACGTCATATTGAACATCTTGATTATATTCTAAATAACCATCTGGGGGTTCTATCTCGTAGTTATCTGCATTTGATTCTAAATTTTGTTCTTCAATATTAAATAATTCCTCTGATATAAATTTGGGTTCATTTGGTCTAAAATTGTAATTTTGTTGAGCGAATGGTCTTTGAAAGGTATTTCTTGTAGCAATACTCATGGGTGAAGGTTTATAGGGTGCGTTTTGACGAGATTGGATTTTACTTGGTTGGGGATTTCTATTAGTGAATGGGTTATTTGTTTATCTTTGGACAATAGGCTGTCTGTTTTGACTAGGAAATCGATTGAATTGATTATTGAACATCGGTCTCGATTGATTTAAAAATTGTTTAGGTTGAGAATTAAACGGGTTTTTAAACGATGCTATATTATAGTTAGAATTTCGTATTGATTTATTTTGTATATTATTTGTATTATAGGGTAGTTTAGATTTTATTTCTAACTGAAAATCGTTGGTGAGCATATTTAAAGCTTGGTTTAAGTCTGTAGGGTTTTTAGTACGCATGAGAGGGCCTATAGAGTCTCTCAAACCTCTTAATAATACTCTTAAAGCGTATTGTCTAAGATACGTGGAAAGAACTGAAGATTGTTCATAATAATGTGTACTAACGTATGTAGTTTGGAGATTTAATAATTTTTTAATTTTATTAATGAATTCGAACGGTGATTCGTTCGGTAATTGTTTGAGTTCAGTTAATTCTATTTGAAGGGTATAACAATCCCTTTTATATGAATAACAATTTATAAGGGCGGTTTTTAAATCTAACCATGTATTAATGGTACAACTAGAAATATTTGTTTCTGCTTCTCCTTTTATTTTTGCGCGGATGCTCGCCATCAGATATTCATTCTGTAAGTCTTCTGCGTCCGTAGCATTATAAAATTTACTTACGAGTTTCTCGCAAATCTCGAGAAATCGTGGTAGGAGTTCTTGTCCGGAAAATTCCGGTACCATGTTTAAGTACTCCTTTTTTAAAAAGGGAAGAATTGGCGTAGCCATTGTAATAAGGGTTTTTAAATTTTGAATTGAGTCAGAGTCAGAATCAGTTATCGATTCGTCCGAAGAATTGATTTTATCAAAAGAATTTTTGCCTCTAAAAAGATATTTAGCAGTTACAGAGCTAGAGCAATCCACTTGGAGAACTCCAGAACTGCTTGGCTAACTGGTATGGCTGGGGTTGTAGTGAGCCCTTGATCTTCCTGGTCAAATTCTTCGACTTGGAGTTGCTGGGATGTGATGGCTTCGTTTTCATCGATTCACTTCCCACCCACAGTTCTGATGCACGTTCAAAGTTCGAAAGTTCAGTTACACGAATAAATTGTAGAAACAAACCGGTAATTTATGGTATTCACTAAAACCGTTTCGCGTATCCTACCGACTGCGCCAGAAATATAACTTCAATCGTTGAATCAGTTTTTAAAAACAATTTATTTAGAGAACAATACAATTTAACTGATATTTCATGTAACATTAACTAGTGACTGACAACTGACATATATCTGACTAAGAGAATAACTGACTAGCTGAGTTTAAAGATATTACATATTTTATACTGTGTAAAAGTGTTTATCTGTTAGTGTATCTTGTATTACATTTGAGTGTTGTGTTTCTGTGTGTGAATGTATTTTGTGTAGTGTCAGCTTTAATTGGTCGTGTAATTTATATATACGTTAAATATGTGAAACGATATTATTTTGCAGAACTCACTTTAAAATGAAATAAATATTGTCTGTTAATTTATATACTAAGAGCTTTTATTTGATAATCTACATGAAATTTTAAATAATACGCGAAAATAATAATACGCGAATAGCCATTGTTTCTGTGCGTCAAAACTACCTGTTGAACTATTCCGGTTAACATCAATGTGCAGTACTAATATTGTTAATGGAAAAAATTTAGTTAGTTTAGCGTCGTCTTCGCCATCCCTATTTGCGTGCAGGCAAACAGACTTGACATAAACAACCCGGAATACGTAACTCTACTACCCCCTAAATGAATACAAATACGATATTAATATTTTCAAAATGCCCCAAGAACTAATCGAACATGAACAACTTATTTTCTTACATTGTAATTATAAAGTAAAATTAATACTCACTTTGTACTGCCCATTTCTTTTTTAGCTCCAAATCTTCTAAATATTTATTTAATTTCTTAAAACAGTCATTTTTAATATTATTCAATTTTATAAATTCTTTGGATTGGTCTCTTAAAAAATCGACACCAGTAATTAAATCCGCGGTGACAATATTAATTGAAAATAACCAACAAACTAATTTCTGTACCCACATCTTGTTGTCGGGGCATTCAACACTAAAGTAACAGATATACTTGTATTACTGGTTACTCGTGCTATTTTTTTTATTTTAAAATTGTTTTAATAAGTTAAATTGAAATTGTGTTTTACAGTGTAGGTCAAGGAAAAAAAAGGTAATTCATACAAGAACATATAATTATTGTTTTAACTGATACATGGAATTCAATTAGTAAATTAGTAAAAACATTTGATATCTGTAATTCACTCTTGCATGCGATTACCTCGAAATTTGTAAATTGTTGACAATTCCCAAACCTCGAAAATTTTAGACATAAGTAATTTGTTATGACAACTCGCTAGCAAGGGCGGGGGAACTTTGAGCTAAACTGATAATGCTAGTCAAACTGAATACTAGTGATTAAATTACAGTAGGACCTGTAATACGAGCCAAGGCCCTTAATAATTCGACCGGTCAATAATTTCAACAATGCGTTATTTTAAAATGCCTAAATAATATTATAAATTATTTATTTTATTACAAAAAAAATAAATAAATAAATAAATTTATACATAGTTACTTACAAAATGCAACAAAAATATTTCATATGTATGCAAAAATTTACACATAACTTTCGTAAACATCGTACATATATAATTAGCAAGTGTGTGTATGTGATCTGGGTAACATTGTGACGTCATTTTTTCCTAAGGTTCTCGTGATTGGCTAACTGGGGACTCTTAAGGTCTCTTGATTGACAGGTATTTTGTAGATTTATTCTCTAAGAATCTACGAATATAATTACATATAAAAATGTGTAGGATTTCGTAGGCATAAACAGGAAACTCTGTATACTCCTATATGATTTGACCGATATAAACAATATTTTGCAGATTTCTCTAAGATATTCTCTAAGAGATTTTCTCTAAGAAACTGCGAATAAAATAACATAGAAATGTCTAGGATTTCGTAGGCATAAACAAGAAACTCTAGACACTCCTATATCCTATGATCGATATAAAAAATATTTTGCAGATTTATTTTCTAAGAATCTGTGGATAAAATAACATATAGAAATGTTTAGGGTTCCGTAGGCATAAACAAGACACTCTAGACACTCCTATTATGCTCGATATGAAAAATATTTTGCAGATTCATTTTCTAAGAATTTGCGGATAAAATAACGTATAGAAATGTCTAGGGTTTCGTAGGCATAAACTAGAAATTCTAGACACTCCTATATCCTATGACCGATATGAACAATATTTTGCAGATTTATTCTCTAAGAATCTGCGAACAAAATAACATACGGAAATGTCTTAAGCGTGTTCTACATTATACAATTCTCATCAAATTTTCATACTTTGTACTTTCATTACATTTCTTTGACTAGAACTTGTACTAGAAATAAATCAGTGAAATTGTACAGTGTAGAACACGGTATGTAGTCCAGGTCAACTTTATTCAAAACTAGATTTGATCCAACTATTCTTGAAAACACATCCAACTTGGAACTCGGTGCATGCGCAGTAGACAGTTTTAACAATAGTACCAACATTAAAATTACGCTTGTAAATATTTTGTATTACCACGTGTTTAATAATGTTTTGTTGATCATTGGTTTGAATAAGCGAATATATAAATTGTGTTTTGTACGTAAATCAGTAATTTTACAAATCTAATAGCTAGGTTATAAACATTTGACAAGATATGAATTATATTTTTATGTTGGTACTTTAAATGAACTGAAACACGTGTAAGAATTTCATTCTCTACCAAAAAATTGAAAAATAAATTGTATTAAAACTTTGACAACTTCTAGTTCAAAGAAAAAAGTTTAGAAAATTGATGAATAAAGTATAATGTAGAACACGCTTAAGGTTTCATAGTCATTAATATGAAACTCCTATATTCTTTGGTCGATATGAAAAATATTTTGCAGGTTTATTCTCTAAGAATCTGCGGATAAAACAACGTATAGATATGTCTAGAGTTTCGTAGGCAAAAACGAGAAACTCTACACACTTCAATATCATTTTATCGATATGAAAAATATGTTGCAGATTTATTATTTAAAAATCTGTGGATATAATAACCTATAGAAATGTCTAGGGTTTCGTAGGCATAAAGAAGAAACCCTAGGATACTAATTATTTGACCGACATGAACAGTATTTTGCAGATTCATTCTCTTAGTATCTACAAATATAATTACATACGTTTAAGTCACTTCACGCGTCACACGTGATATTCTTATGATATATTATACATCGCCGGATTCCGTGAGGCATCAGCAATCTTCTGATAACCGCGAATCTAACAAATTCGCGATACAGTTGAAGTTATTAATGTACTTAGTTTTTTAACATTCAAACCAATCAAAAACAACCCTTAGAGTCATAAACCACATTCCATCACCAAACATTGTATAAAAAACGGTCAATTTTACAACTGTCAACAGTTCAAACTCTCTCTTCGAAACAAAATCAACTCTCAGTAATAATTTAATCCTTCATCGTAAAACAACTCTAAGTAAAAACATCACTCTCTTGAAAAACCCACGCTTTCTGCTGTGCGATTTTCAATCGTCGCATCGCATTGAAACCCACGCTTTCTGCTGTGCGTTTCGCCGGTGGTTCTCAACCGCGCCGTCATCGCGAAACCCACGCTTTCTGCTGTGCGTTTCGCCGGTGGTTCTCAACCGCGCCGTCATCGCGAAACCCACGCTTTCTGTTGTGCGTTTCGCCGGTTGTTCTCAACCGCGCCGTCATCGCCAAACCCACGCTTTCTGCTGTGCGTTTCGCCGGTGGTTCTCAACCGCGCCGTCATCGCGAAACCCACGCTTTCTGCTGTGTATTTCGCCGGTGGTTCTCAAACGCAGCATCATCGCGAAACACACGCTTTCTGCTGTGCGTTTCGCCGGTGGTTCTCTACCGCGCCGCTATCGCGAAACCCACGCTTTCTGCTGTGCGTTTCTGTTAGAATATTATATTTTTATACATATAAATCAGCGTGCTTAGCAACTGCATGTACATATGTTAAATGTCAGTGTCATATATTTAAAAATAAATAAAAGCTGTTAATATATAAATGTATATATATGTTTTTACTGTGTTTTTGTCTTCAATCAATTATATTTAATAATGGTTATGGGCCCAGGCACCCAAGAGACTACTGGCAATCTGTGAGATCACCACAGACACATTGTGAGTACAGGCACCCAAGGATATTTGATTTATATCTTAATTGAAATGGCTGGATGTTCAATTGACATGAAGTCGACTGCCATCAAGAAATTAACAGGTATGAATTATTCTACCTGGAGCTACCAAATGAAGCTTGTCTTGATGGAATGCGATTTGTGGTCAACTGTGGAACCAGGTGAAGATAGACCCGCTGCTGATGAAATTGAAAATATAAGAAAGTTCAACTCAAGGCAAGGTAGGGCTCTAGCTAAGATTTGTTTGGCAATTGATGATGATCAGCAACAACACGTTCAGCAATTAAACACACCCAAAGAAGTATGGGATGAGCTTCAGAAATTGTATGCACCAAAGGACAGTAAATTTCGTATAATTCAGTTGAGACGGCAATTATATTCAAAGAAATTAAATTCGCATGCTAATATGGATTCATATTTGGGGAAAATAAACCGTACAGTTAGTGAACTGGTGAATACTGGTGACACGATAGTAGATAGCGATTTAGCTATGACCATTTTATGTGGATTATCAGAGGACTGGGATACGGTAGTTTCAGCGATTTGTAACCTACCTGAAGTAGATTTCACGTGCGCTAATGTGAAACGGAGATTATTGGCCGAATCTGAAAGACGAAATGGATCTTCACAAGATACAAATTTGGGATCTATGTTTATTAAAGCCAGAAACACGGCATATGAGAAAAATTATACCAGGGATGTTAGAAAGGAAAATGACAAAAAGAAATTAAATAAAGATAATGTCAAGTGTTTTAAATGTAAAAGAAAAGGTCACTTTGCGAATGAATGCAGGAATAAAAGTTATATAAAGTCAGAAACATGTAAGAAACATGTAATTAATGCCATTGATGAAAGCGATAACTATCTTGACACTAACGACGCCGTTGATAGTAGTAATGGTTTTTCTGATTATTTATCAATATTTAAAGCTTCATTGGAAAAATCTTCTGATATTTGGATCATAGATTCTGGCGCGACGCCTCACATGACGCCAAATAAGAATTATTTTTCTACGTTGGACAGTAATATTGTAGATAAGATAACAACTGCTGATGGATCAACAACGCCTGCAATAGGACGAGGTACAGTTCATGCAAAGGTTCTCAATAATGTAGGAACTAAAATAGGATTTTCTGCGAAAGACACTATATACGTACCCGGAATAAAACATGGCATATTATCTGTTCTGCAAATGACGGAAAACGATAAGAAGATCATCTTTGATCATAATGGATGTCGTATTTATGACAGAACTGGAAATTTAATCAGTACAGCCGAGAAACAAGGTCGATTATTTTTCATAAGAACCACACCAGCTCAAACAGAGGGAAGTTTGCTCACGACACAAAGCGCGGAAGGCAAGGAAGAATCTTTGGACTTATGGCACAAGCGTTTGATGCATGTGAATAAGATGAGAATTCTTAAGATGGCCAATACGCAAGTGGTGAGAGGATTAAACTGTAGAAAAGATGAAGCTAGCTTGTGTGACGATTGTCTGAAAGGCAAGTCAGCACGTCAACCATTTAAAAAGCAATCAAATGGAGCAGTTAAGGATATGACGCCTTTAGCACTTGTACATTGCGACTTAATGGGGCCTCTGGATGTTCCAAGTTTTGCTGGAAACAGGTATGTTTTCAATATAGTTGACGAGGCGACAAGATACACGAAAGTTTATTTCTTGACGAATAAAGGAGAAACATTGGAAAAATTGAAAGATTTTATGAATATGGCTGAGAAACAAACACAAAATTCATTAAAACGAATTCGAACTGATAACGGTTTAGAATTTTGCTCCAAGAATTGGGATACATTTTGCTCTGTGAATGGAATTCTCCATGAACGTACTATGGTGTACACTCCACAACAAAATGGAGTTGCAGAGAGAATGAACAGGACTTTGCTTGATCTGGTAAGAAGTACACTAAGTAGTAGTGGCTTACCTAAAGCAGCTTGGGCAGAATTAACGCTTACGGCGGCATATATTAGAAACCGAGTAACAAATTGTCACAATGAGAAGATATCACCGTATGAACTATGGTTTCATAAAAAACCAAGTCTGTCTCATTTAAGAGAGATTGGATGTGAAGTGTTTGTTCACATACCAAAGGAGAAGAGGACATCAAAGCTTACCGAAAGAGCATATAAAGGTAAGACAGTAGGTTATGCTTTGCATGGTCATGGCTGGAGAGTGTGGCTACCAGAACAACATCAAGTCGTTGAGTCACGGGATTGTATCTTCAAAGAAAACTTGAAGAAAGCATCCATAAACAGTCGAGATGACACACCTGTGGTAAGATTTGAAAATGAAAGTTATTTGCCTTCAGAAGATGAAGATATTGTCTACAGAAATAACAATATCCCACAGCCTTCTCACCCTATGCGACTAAGAAGTGCTGCTAAAAGAGAAAAAGAGCAGGCAGGTACTTCTAGTCAAGCACAATCGGTTAGTGCAGTTATGACAGAAAAGGAAGATCCAGCAACATTTCAGGACGCTATCAAGAGTGAAACTGCAGGAAAATGGTTAGAAGCTATGGAAGATGAAATGGAGTCCCTTAAGAAACATAATGTATGGGAACTTACAGAGCTACCGAAAGACATGATTCCTATAAAATGCAAATGGGTATTACGTAGGAAAACAAATGCAGAAGGTGAAGTAGTAAAATACAAAGCAAGACTAGTAGCGAAGGGATACAGTCAAAGAAAAGGAGTGGACTACGATGAAGTTTATTCACCTGTTTCAAGTTTCGAAACTGTAAGATTACTTACAGCTAATGGAGTAGAAAATGGATGGTTTTTCGACCAGCATGATGTCAAGAACGCATATCTGCATGGGCATCTAAAAGAAACGATCTACATGGAGCAACCAGAAGGGTACATAAGACAAGGACAAGAACATTTATACTGTAAGTTGAATAAATCACTTTATGGTCTTAAACAAAGTGGAAAATGTTGGAATGCATACTTGGATGAATGTTTGAAAAAATTAGGGTTTAGACGAAATTTGACAGATCCTTGTATTTATGAAATAATGTTTAAGGAAGGCCGACTAATTCTGTCAGTATATGTTGATGACATTTTCTCTATATCAGAGAATATAATCGTGAGGGAAAAAGCTATAGAAATACTGGGACAGCATCTTGATTGCAAATATATTGTTCCAGTTTCATACTTATTAGGAGTAAAATTTTCTCATAATGAAGATGGAAGTATAAAGATGTCTCAAAAAGCATATATTAATCGTCTAATTGAGCGTTTTGCACTGAAAGATGCAAAAGAAGCCGAGACACCTATGGAAGTACGTCCAATATTTTTAGACAAGAAAGAAGAAGATACAGAATTTCGAAAAATACCACACCGCGAACTTATTGGTGGATTAATGTACATATCACAAAGAACAAGACCAGATATAGCTTTTGCTGTTAATAAACTGGCACAGTATTGCAACTGTTTTAATAGAAGTCACTGGAATGCTGCAAAGAGAATATTACGCTACCTGAAGGGCACTATAGAGTCAGGTATCACATATAAAAGGACAGGGAAGCCATTGATAGCATTTACAGATGCAGATTGGGCAACATGCACAGAAAGTAGAAAAAGCACTACTGGATACACATTAATATTAGCAGGAGCACCAATACTTTGGAGAAGTGCGAAGCAATCTGTAATAACGCTTAGCACTATGGAAGCTGAGTATATTGCGTTATCAGATTGTGTACGTGAAATAACTTGGGTCAAACAGCTTCTTATAGAATTGAAACAAACGCAGTTTGTTACTGAATCAGTACAAGTGAACTGTGATAGTCAAGCAGCTATTGCACATGCTAAAAATTACGTAGATAAAACAAGAACGAAACACATCGCTATAAAATATCATTTTATTAGGGACAGTATTGAGAATGGAATGATATATTTGACTTACGTTCCTAGTGAGAAAAATGTTGCCGATATATTCACTAAATCACTTAATATCAATTTATACAAAATTCATAAAGGCACATTGCTCAGTTAGCGAAGAGATAAATAAAAATCATAAGTAGAGAAGAACCTTCATTCTTATGGTATTTATCATTATTTCTTCGAGGGTGGGGAATGTTAGAATATTATATTTTTATACATATAAATCAGCGTGCTTAGCAACTGCATGTACATATGTTAAATGTCAGTGTCATATATTTAAAAATAAATAAAAGCTGTTAATATATAAATGTATATATATGTTTTTACTGTGTTTTTGTCTTCAATCAATTATATTTAACAGTTTCGCCAGTGGTTCCCGACCACTCATCATCGCGAAACATCTCGTAACGTTCAACCAGTGGTTCTCAACCGCACAACCATTGCGAACCTCTCGCTTCTTTGCACCAGTGGTTCTCAACCGCTCAACCATTGCGAAACCTCTCGCTTCTTTGCACCAGTGGTTCTCAACCGCTCATCCAACGCGAAACCACTCGCCATTCAACAAGTGCGTTTCATCCATCGCGGAACCACTCACCTTCTGTGAGTGCTTCCATCGCCGACCACTCGCCGCTCAACGAGTGCGTCTCAACCATCGTTTCTCGAGATGTCGAGTAACTCATCGACGCCACCGCCAGGAACGACGCCCGTCGTCTCCTCATATTCTTCTCCTCCTTAATTACTACAGCCTCTCCATCCCGATGCCTCTCTTGCCTCACGAGGAAGCATCGTGCAACTCTTACTTATATTTTATGTCATTTGTTTTGTTATCTAGTCTCTCTCTATGTTTCATTGTTATGTTACATGTTTTTATTTGTTATAACTTCCAATTCTATTCTTTGTTAAATAAATCCATGAAACCATATTTTTGTGTTTTCAATTATCATCATCATCTCCCTTCACCACTTTAATTTTCAGAGACCGTTTAGGCTCTTCAAGCCAAGATCAGGACCCCGCTCCTGAGCTAGACCGTGGTCTGTGTTAAAGTTGGGACCTAAGGACTTCTTCCGAGGGCCCCTCTCGCAACAAGTTGAAGTTTCGTTTTCAATTCAGCAATTTTTCTTGCAGGATTTTTCTTTGTTCATCAAATGCGAAATTGATTCGATTGCAGATTGTTCTAAACATTATTATTTTGTAGCCAGGTTTTAACAATTTTTGCCGTATGGCAAGGGACGCCGTTCTGTTGAACAATGAATTCGCCTTCGGTGGTACTACGCAGTTATACTTACAGGAAAAAACTGCTATTTAATAATAATTATCGCGCCCGTAAGACGCGTATTATTATTAAATTTATTTTATTTTATTTTATTTAAAAACTCAAAAACGTTTGGTGTTTTTATGAAATGTTGAGAGCCGTTACTTGCGGGTTTTAACATTAATTTTCACCTAATTCACTCATATGCTGACCTGATCAGTGAATACTTCGCCTCACGAAATATTATTAACAGTTTCTTATAAATTCATGCGTCTCTATCGCGAGTTAGTGATATATCACCTCTTAGTATATCTTGAAAGTAATATTTTCGGGAATTAGGTCATTAAATAAAAAATTATAAAATGTTGAAAAGACCGGTTTCGAAAATGTTATATTTTCTTCTTCAGTTTATCTATTGATAATATTAACAAATTAGTATATATTACATAATATTGTACATAAAAGTGTCTACAAAAATAAGTCTAAAGTACTTACTCAATCCAAAACTAAGTGATTATACTCTTCACACCATTCATCCAAAAAAATATAATTGGAGACCATCTCATACATCCAAAATAAATAATAATAAATAAAGTTAAAAGCATATTGTATTATTTTTAAAACGGTAAAAAACGAGTTAAAATGTAAAATTAAAAATATCACAGTGTATATCACTGTGATAATTTTAAAATATTAGACACTGAAGAGAATTATCATAAAAGATTAATAAAAGAAATGATATATATAAAAAATAATAAGAACAATATTAACATACAACAAGATGTTGAGAGTTTAAACAATTGCTACAATTACATTATTAAACACATTAAAGATAATACACATGCGCGAATTTAAGTCATCTTTAATATTTTCCAATTTTTGGTTTCAACTAGTCATTATGCCATCTACTTTCAATACGTTCAGACATGTGATATACACTGTGATATTTATAATTTTACATTTTAACTCGTTTTTTAACGTTTTAAAAATAATACAATATACTTTTAACTTTATTTATTATTATTTATTTTGGATGTATGAGATGGTCTCCAATTATATTTTTTTGGATGAATGGTGTGAAGAGTATAATCACTTAGTTTTGGATTGAGTAAGTACTTTAGACTTATTTTTGTAGACACTTTTATGTACAGTATTATGTAATATATACTAATTTGTTAATATTATCAATAGATAAACTGAAGAAGAAAATATAACATTTTCGAAACCGGTCTTTTCAACATTTTATAATTTTTTATTTAATGTCCTAATTCCCGAAAATATTACTTTCAAATTAACAACAAGGTCGATAAAAAAAGAATAAATTAATTATACCAGGATTCAAGGTTACGGGCACAATTTTTCAACATGGCGTTTTTATCCGAACTCGAAGAACAGCATGGAACCGACATCAAACATCTATATAACCAGCTACAAAAATTAACGAAAAAGATGGCATCTACTAAGAACCACATCAATTTTTTGTTAAGATGTAAATACAAAAACATTTTTCCCAGTCATATACAACATAATTTTAAATTTACGTATAAATTAATGACAGATTCACACCATTTTCAAAAAAATATAGAAGACTCCATTTTTAATTTCAAAATGACTATTTTAAAAATTGAAATAAATAGTATGCATGCTAATTACAGGTTAGTACAAAATAATTTTAATTATATTGACCAAATTTTGAAAAATAAATTAACCATTAATTCGTACAACAAAATAAGAAATATACTTGACAATAAATTGGCACAATGAATATAAAAAAAGACAGTACAATAAATTTAATAATTTATTGCACAATAATTTGACAAAATATAATAATAATATCAATTATATAGACATAAACAGAGACAATCAACAAATTAATAGTCATATGATGTATAGTAGCAATTGTTTAAATAATATGAGTAATAAAGATCACAACAATTTAGAAATTTACAATCATAATAATAAATTTGTTTTAAATTTAACAAAAGAAATAATACCTTACGATATATTAAATTTACTGAGTTATGGACCCAAATTTGTAGTTCCATATAGTAAAAATGAAATTCCCATACCTCAACTTATTAGTGATGTTGAAAATATAATACATAATTTTGATGAAACAGATAATCAAGATAGTGAAAATAGTAGAAGCAGAATTGTTAATATTATAACTAATCATATAAATAATTTAAAAAATAATCATGTGACCAATAAATCAGACCATAAAATTATAAAAACTTCCCAAGAAACTAAACGTTATTTAAAATCTCATAATAACATATTAGTAGTAAATTCAGATAAAAGTAAACAAACAGTGATAATATATAAAGAAGAGTATTTAAAGAAATGCAATGACTTATTGATGGATGATAAATATTATAAAATCATAAATAAAGACCCTACGGATAGTTTACAAAATAAAAACAATAAAATTATTAAAGAATTAACTGATAAACAAATGATTAATGACAATCAAAGTAAATCTCTAAAAACTTATAATGCAGTTTCACCTAAATTTTATGGCTTAATTAAATCTCACAAAAATAATTTTCCAGTAAGGCCTGTTGTGTCATGCATCAGATCTCCTAATTATAAATTATCAAAATTTCTCACACAAATTATTAATAAGGTCAATTTACATAGTGACTATGATATAAAAAACTCTTTTGAACTTAAAAACGTGTTATATAATCTTCCAGAATTACAAAATAACAGTAATATGATTTCATTAGATGTAGTTTCGTTATTTACCAATATACCCAAAAATTTGGTCATTGATGTTATAAAAAAAAAGTGGGAATTATTTGAATTGTATACAGAAATTAACCAAGACATGTTTATCAAGTGTATAGAGTTCATTTTTGATAGTAGTTATTTTAAATTCAATAATAGTACATACAAACAAATTTTTGGCACAAGTATGGGGAGTCCCAGCAGCCCATCCCTTGCGAATTTAGTAATGAACGATTTAATTGATAACTGCTTAGAGAAATTACCATTTAATTGTACACTAATAAAAAAATATGTAGATGATCTTATTTTGATTATACCCAAAGAATATAATAGTACTATAGCTAACTACTTTAACACAAAATTAAATGGTACAAAAAAGAGATAGCATCAGATCGTTTCTTAAATTTCAATTCTTTACACATCAATCAACAAAAAATAAATTCAGCATACAATTTAAAAAACAGGGCACTCAAATTAACACATTCAGACTATCATACAGAAATAAAAGACAATATAAGTAAAATCTTAACCAGCAATAATTTTCCAAAAAAGCTCACTAATAACATATTAAATACAGAAAAAATCAGAAATGCTAATGAATCTACTAATACTAAATATTGTTCAATAACTTTCATTCCCAAACTGACACAAAACATAAAGAATGTTCTTAAAAACAAGAAAATCAATATATCATACAAATATAAAAAAACTGTTAAATTTTTGTTTTCTAAACTTAAAGATAAAGATCATGTCGGGAAAACTAATAATGCGATATACTTATTAGAATGTAACAATTGTCCGGCTACATATACTGGTCAAACCAAACAATATGTAGAAAAAGAATTAAACAACATCAACAAGACATAAAGAATTATAAAAATTTACCCATTCCTAATCATTGCATGGAAAATAAGCACAAGTTCAATTTTGATAATTTTAAAATATTAGACACTGAAGAGAATTATCATAAAAGATTAATAAAAGAAATGATATATATAAAAAATAATAAGAACAATATTAACATACAACAAGATGTTGAGAGTTTAAACAATTGCTACAATTACATTATTAAACACATTAAAGATAATACACATGCGCGAATTTAAGTCATCTTTAATATTTTCCAATTTTTGGTTTCAACTAGTCATTATGCCATCTACTTTCAATACGTTCAGACATGTGATATACACTGTGATATTTTTAATTTTACATTTTAACTCGTTTTTTACCGTTTTAAAAATAATACAATATACTTTTAACTTTATTTATTATTATTTATTTTGGATGTATGAGATGGTCTCCAATTATATTTTTTTGGATGAATGGTGTGAAGAGTATAATCCCTTAGTTTTGGATTGAGTAAGTACTTTAGACTTATTTTTGTAGACACTTTTATGTACAATATTATGTAATATATACTAATTTGTTAATATTATCAATAGATAAACTGAAGAAGAAAATATAACATTTTCGAAGCCGGTCTTTTCAACATTTTATAATTTTTTATTTAATGACCTAATTCCCGAAAATATTACTTTCAAATTAACAACAAGGTCGATAAAAAAAGAATATCTTAGTATATCATTTTATATTTTTGTGCATCAAATTTTGTGTTGAATAAACCATCCGAGGACCCAGGAATCTGTTTTTTGGGACACCAGTACCACAGATGATAAGTTGGAAACATATTTATGAGGCAAGCATCTATTGTAAATCTATTCCAATTTTACATCAGTTTAAATTCATTGTTTGTAACTTTTTTTGTAACTTCTATTGTGCAAGTTATCGCATCAGCGCGGTAACTTGTACATTTTGGTTCGCACACGCTGGTCTGTTGATCACGTGTGCTGTCTTTTTTTGAATTTAAGTTTAACATCTGTATTTTTTGTATTTAATATTAATTATTACCGACCGTCAACATATATAAGGGTGGTATTGTGATCATACCGATTTTGACATTTCGAGATTTCGATGGATCTCCACGAATTGAGATCCCTACATAACGTTTTGACTATTTTTAGCATGATGTTTGTCGGTCTGTCTGTCCGTCTGTCTGTCTGTCCGTCTGTGTACACGTGCAGAGCAAATTCGGCTGAAAGGACTTTTATGAAACTTCATATTTAATCTTCTGCCATCAATGGCACGAGTTGATCAACTTTTGGTAAAAATTGGTTGACTAAATATAGGAGTTTACTCGTGTCGATTTTAATATTTTTGTGAATATATCACAACAGAAAAACATTTTGAAAAAATTTATTGAACAAAAGTTGCTATAAAACCAATAATTAATAACTTTTATTTGAGAAAATTTTTGATAAAACGAAAAATTTCGAATAATTTTTGTAAAATTTTTCGTAATTTTTTCAGTCTCAATTTTTTCATACTTAAATGTAACGTTTCCATGGTCATGATAAATAATATCTCTGTTAAAAAATATTAGGCCAAGTTATTTCTACTCTGCTGCTAGAATGTATTTTATGTTTTTATGATGACGGTCGGTTCTGTGGTGGCCACAGCTGATTTTTTTTTGTTATATTATTAGTTTTATAATATTGTATTTTGTGGTACTGTATTTTATTTATGTGATACACCCATCGTGTTGAGCAATGTCTACGCATTGTTTGTTGCTTGGCTAGGGTTTTCAGAGACATCGTGGGATTTTCTAGGTTTGATTCCTCCATAGCCATTACTTGTGGGCCTAAGATTTTACCCGTCTACACCCCAGCTAGGGCTACCATTTCCTTTGTGTTAGTCTCCTAGACCAGCCCCTAGGAGCAGAAGAATTTATATTCCCTTCGCTTTCCTCTAGGTCGTCCGTGTCTTCCCCAGGTGCTCAAATCGGTGCGTCTCCGTGTCACATCTCGTTTTTCAATTCTTATTCCAGCCTTCTGCTAGTGGTCCTTCGTAGTCGCCGCCGCGAAGACCATTTGTGTGACTGTCTGGCCACCCTACCTTACTTAGGCTGGGAGCGGGCGCCACAATAATAATAATAATAAATACATTTATTTTGTTTTAAGGTTACACCTTATACAAAAGAAAAGAGGGGTTGATTAATGAAGTATTACAAACAAAAAAATAAACAAACAAGATAGACATTAATGGTATTTACATAATTCATAGAAAAACAGTATGACAATTTGTATAAGATACTATTGCTAACAGATTTACAAATGTATAATAAAATTTGAGTTGCAGAATCCATTATACCACTCGATAGTTCAATATAAAGTATAACTTGAGTTACTTAAACGGTGGTTGATAGGTTGAAATAAAATAAATTATTATCTGGCTACTAGTTTCGCTGAATCATTTAATTACAGCATCTTCAGGCCTACAAAATGTGTATAACAACAATGTAGAGAAATATTTGCTATTTCTCTATACTTTATATTGTATAATAAAAGTTAAATATAAACTATATCCTACTATAATAGTTATTGAAATTACGTAATGATTATTGTTATTACATTACTTGAAAAAATGTTAAATACATACGGTATTTATTCCTACACTAATTACTCATTTAGACAAAAACTTCTTGTACGTAAGGCTGAATAAATATAATAATACAGACTATTAAGCTTAGGTAGGTTATCTATAGGTATATCAGGTCTGGGAAAAAATTCGTGGCGTTTTTTTTTTTTTAGTAAAATTCAACTGGTTTTGCTATAGTGTGAAAGTGAATGTATTTAAACCAAATATGCTCCATTATTATCAACGTTTCGCCATTTTTCTGGTGGACCCATGATGCCATCGGTGAAGAACTTCTGTGATTTCTGGTTGAAAAACTGAATCAAGTGGTTTTCACAGGATTATTTTGAAACTAGCTTAATTCCATTGAGAGAATTCTGTGGAGATAACGATAGTTATATCTGATAGTCAGAGGGTGCTATGTCTGGACTATACGGTGGATGCAATAAAATTTCCCAACCAAGCTCTCGCAATTTTTGACGGGTCATCAAAGAAGTGTGTGGTCTTGCGTTGTCATGAAGAAAGACAATACCTTTCCTATTATTTAATACGGGCCGTTCTATTTCAATTCTCTGGCGTAATCTCTCTAATTGTCCACAGTAGAGTTGAGAATCAATCGTCTGACCAACTGGAATTAGCTCCTGGTGGACGATTCCCTTCCAGTGCCACCACACACACAGAATCACATTGTTCGGCGTCAATCCTCGCGTCGCAAACGCTTGTGACGGCTCACCATCCCTTCTCCACGATCTTTTACGCTTCCGATTGTCGTACGTGATCCATTTTTCATCAGCGAACACGTTTCAGAAATGGATAGATTTCATTGCGTTTCAGCAGCGAACACGTTTCAGAAATGGATAGATTTAATTGCGTTTCAGCAGCGCATCGCAGGTGTTAATTCGGTCTATCATGTTTTTCGCGCTCAAGTCATGAGGAACCCATATATCGAGCTTCTTTTTGTAGCTACCTTTCCGTAAATGCTTCAAAACAGTTTTGTGGTCAATGCCTAGCTCCATACCAATATCGACATTGCTGATATGCCTATCTTGCTGGACTTTTTCAAGAATTTTATCAGCTTTTTCACTGACGACCAGAGCGTGAGTCATCTTTCACATTAAAATTACCAGAACGAAAGCGAGCGAACCATTTCCGCGCAGCAGATTTTGATAAAGTATCTTCACCGTACACAGCACAAATTTTTTCATAACCCGGGCAGCGTTCTTCCTTTTGGCGTAATAATATTGCAAAATATAGCATTTTATTTCAATTTTTCATTACTTTTCTCCATTTTCAAACGCAAACAACTTTCCAACCACTGCACAAATTTTGATGTTTAGCTACGCAAAGTAACGCTCGAACTGTCACCCTTCCAACGAGCGCTTAGTAGTGTCGCTGCGATTTGTGTTTCCTGAGTTATTTGCAATTGGCGCCGACTATCGGCAAAAACGCCACAAACTTTTTCCCAAACCTGATATAACAAGTTATAAAAGCTACTTTCGTCGAGATTTGTTAGATATTTTTGCAGATATGTCTGTCTTATGTGTGTGTAGATGGGACATTTTAGCAAGAAGTGCGATAAATTTTTCATTTTCTTCTAGGTTGCATACCTGATCTTTGTTAAGAGGGTCTAATGTGCACCTGCATTTATTTATGACGATCTTTATCTCGTTTTTTGTAGTTCATTCTTACTTGGGCTATTGTTCTGATTTTAGCTATTAGTGCCCGGAGAAACAAATATTTTGATGGACTATATTCATCAACGAGATTTTTATCTCATTTGCTGTACAATGGCAATGTCATCCTGAGCCAGCTTCTCACAGTAGGTCTGTATAACGGTGTCTATGTCACTTTTTTTCAAATCATTCTCAGTATCTCACATATCCTTGCGTGCGCCTTGTTTTTTGAGGAAGTTATGGATCTGAGTTACCCAATTGTAGAGCGGTATGTTTCCTACTGACGAGTCCAAGTGCCTCAATCTATCATATAAAGCTCTGGCGTAGGTTACTCTATCTTGCCTAAATATCTTCCTCCAGAAATTTAGCGCTCTACACAAAATATCCACCGAGGCTTGTCTTATGTCTGTCTCAACTCTCAGCAAAGGGTTGGGGATTGTTTTGGGGCAGTGAAGGATCGTTCTCATGTACCTAGTCTGTACAACTTCTAATTTTTTTGGAAAAACTGCTATTTAAAATATGTACATATTTATTTACTTCCGCATATCTGCTATGGAGTTTATTGCAATTAGAAAGAGAGTAGCACTCAATATTGCGCCCTGTGGTATGTCACTTTGAAAACATTTTTCTTCGGAAAGTGTCCGATTTGCTCTAACTCTAAATTTTCTGTTATAAAAACTTTTGGATAAATTGAATTGTTCTGCCTCGTACATTCATCCCTTCTAAACGAAATTATATGTTTTTGAGGTATGTGGTATCGTACGCTTTTTCTGGGTCGAAGAATACTGCCATCTGTATTTCGTTAGTTATCTTGACTAAGTGATGTGTTATGGATCTTGTTTTTCTAAAATCGCAATGATTTTTTGTTAATAGATTTTTGGCTTCTAGGTACCATATTAATCTTGAGTTGGCAATTTTTCAGATTATTTTCCCTAGAGTATTTGCAAGCGAAATTGTTCTGTAACTTTTCTTGGATGTTCTGCATTTTTCTGGTTTCAGTATAAGGCATATTTCCAACTGGTGGGATTTGTTTTTATTTATCCATATAGGGTTGTATATACCAACGGTGGGCAACCTCCGGCCCGCGTAAAATTCCAGTCCGGCCCGTGAGATCTTTAGAAGAAATAATAAATAAATATTTTCAAAAACAAAAATTTGAAAGAATAGGATTAGGTTAGTACCTAACATAAGGAAAAAGTAAAGATTTACAGTTTAATTTTCGATATAATTCGTCTTATTTAAATTAAACTTATTATTTTCATTTATTTAATTCGCCCTTTTCCATCACTGAAATCGAAAATGTTCCAGAAAAGTTTCAAATGGAACTTGTGGATCTCAAAGAAAAGGCAGATTTAAGAGAAACATTTAACTTGACACCTTCGCAAAAGTTTTATAAAAATCTGCCGGCTGAAGAATTTCCGAATTTAGTTGATAATGCGAAGTACATTTACTCCTTATTTGGCTCAACATATCGATATGAACAGCTGTTCTCTAAGATGAAGTATCTAAAATCGAAGTACAGAACTTCAATAACTGATACCGGTTTGGAAAACAACTTGTGTTTAAGTACTACACACAGAGCCGCAGTAAGGGAGGGTGGAGGGGGCGATGGCTCCTAGCTCACTAAGGAAAAGGGCGCCGATGAGCTTGACTAAGGGGCGCCACTAGTGTTTCTGATTTCTCGACATTAGACTTATTTTCTCGAGAAATCTCGAGAAAAATAATTATATAATTATTAGAATATACATCTTTTTTTAATGTTGAAAATATTATAGAGGATAAAAACATGTTAAAATTATAATCACCTTTAAAGTGCTAAAGTAAAGACGTCGAGCAAATTTTACATTTCTCGAGAAATGAAAAATGAGAATTAAAACTTTTTCTCGAGAAATTCTCGAGCAGAAACACTAGGCGCCACATTGCGAAAGTGAGGATCTTTTTTTTTGCTCTTCACTTGGATTTTGGGAGGTAAGGACTTTTTTTTTGCTCTTCACTTGGAATTTTGGAGGTGAGGACCTTTTATTTGCCAAGGGCGCCAAAACGCAGTTTCGCCCCTAGCACAAGTTTTCCTTACTGCGGCTCTGACTACACAAATCGAACCGGGCATTGAATTGCTATCAAAATCTATACAGCACCAGAAGTCGCATTAATTAAAATTTATTTTCATTTATATTTATTGTTTTGTGATTAATACTTTACTTATTTCGACATTTCTTTGTAATTTGTTATAAATGATAAGATAAATAAATATAATACGTAATTAACTTTGTTTTATTATTGTTTTCTATATTTTCAGAAAAAAAAAAAAATACAAGTAACAAAAATATGTCCATTAACTACTACGGCCCGCGGACGAAACGTAAATCTTATTCTGGCACCATGTTATACAAAAGGTTGCCCACCCTTGGTATATACCATGAGTTCAAAAAGTAATTACATAAAGGTTGGCTATGGCAAAATGAAATAATGTCTACTGCAAGCTTTAAAATTAATTAATTCTCATCACTGTGGTTGTTGTCAAGTTTATATTGTTATATAAATCTTGCAGTAGACATTATTTTATTTTTCCCTAGCCAACCCTTATGTAATTACTTTTTGAACTCATGGTATCTAGAATATTGTACTTTGTTATCTGAGATGGATGCATTATAAATTCGAAGGGTAAATTCGAAGGGTTTTAATAATGGTGGATATTAAGTTTAAGTGGCTGCTAATTTGTTTAAAGTTATCGGTTAGTAAATTTGATATTTCTTGTTGGTTAATTATAACATCATTACTTTCTTTTAAAATCGGAATATGCTGTTGTTTTCTAGATCCTTTTATCAGGTTGATTGTTTCCCATACTTTTTTACTGGCGTATCTCTTTTTATATTATAAGTCCGATTAAATAATCTAAAGTATATTTGTAGTCCTTCGTATTTTTTTAGCATTTCTCCATTCTCTTGTCCTCGGTATTTTTTCTTGTTTTTCAGTGTTTTTGTAGGCCACATATTCTTCAGCGGCTCTTTTTAACAAATCGGTAAGATTTTTTATTGTCTTTTCAATATTCTCTTTATTTTGCGTTTTCTGAATTTTAAACTGTAAAAGAACTTTTGATTAGAAATCCATTCTACTCGACTGATGAATTTTTAACTGCTAAATTTTAAATTTATTTATGTCCAAACATTAAGCCCCTATATTATTGTACTACCATAAAAATTATTGCCTATTTTCTTGCTCCGTATTAACATGAATTTGTACTGTGTATCATATTGCTTGTATGACTGACTAAAACAATGTTTTATTTTGTTTTATGGTCAATAAATAAATAAATGAAAATAAATAGACAGTGCAGATGGTTATGGGGTCGGATAAGTATGTAGGTCCTGATTGCAATAGCTTTTATTGTTATTTCTTCTTCGTAGTTGTTATTCTAACAAGTATCCTACTCCACTGCTGTCATGTGTTCTGTGGTCCTTCGTGTGTTCTTCGGTCTTTTCGAAATTTATTAGTTAAGCTTTGTTGTTTGGTCTTAACCTGGTTTCTTGGGGGCCTATAAAGTTTGGTTTGTATTTTGCAGATATGTGTAGTTCAGCAAGATGGAAGAATCCATTTCAATTCCACTGAATGATTGACGTCATTTTGGTTAATAATGGAATTTTGGTTAATAAGTTATTTTTCTCGGTTTTGAGGTGTTGATGGATTTTATTAATAGTTTTGGTTAGTCTTGTTTTTGCAGATCGACTTTTAGTGGACGAATGTAACTCGTTTATCATATGTATTAGTCCTTTATTATGTTATCAGTATATTTTTTAGCAGTATCCAGTGGCTCATCATTATTATATACATTTTCTGTCAAGTTATAAAATTCATTATACGATAGTATGAATTTCGGAGATTTGAATAATAATAATAATTTATTCAACTTTTTTGTACATTATTTATACAGTAACTTAAATCTAGGTACAGAAATTTAGCCCTTCATGCCAGTTCAGTTATACTCATACGGAATTCGTCAACACTGTATAATGCGCGGTTAGAAAGAAATATCTTAATTCTTTTTACCGGCCGCAAACATATATAAGGGAGGTATTGTGATCATACCGATTTTGACATTTCGAGATTTCGATGGATCTCCACGAATTGATGTCCCTACATAACGTTTTGATTATTTTTAGCATGATGTCTGTCGGTCTGTCTATCCGTCCGTCTGTCTGTCTGTCCGTCTGTCTGTCCGTCTGTCTGTGTACACGTGCAGAGCAAATTCGGCTAAAGGGATTTTTATGAAGCTTTTGCCATCAATGGTACGAGTTGGTCAACTTTTGGTAAAAATCGGTTGACTAAAAATGGGAGTTTACTCGTGTCGATTTTAAGATTTTTGTTTTTTTTTTTAAGATAAAAAAATTATTGAACTAAAGTTGCTATAAAAGCAATAATTTATAACTTTTATTTGAGACGTTTTTTGATAAAACGAAAAATTTCGAATAATTTTTGTAAAATTTTTCGAAATTTTTTTTAAGCCTCAATTTTTTCGTACTTATATGTAACGTTTCCATGGTCATGATAAATAATATCTCTGTTAGAAAATATTAGGCCAAGTTATTTCTACTCTGCTGCTAGAATGTATTTTATATAAGTACTTTATGATGGCGGTCGGTCCTGTGGTGGCCACAGCTGATTTTTTAAATATATTTCTATTAAGATTTTTGATCTGAAGAGGAAGCATTTTATACAGGTCTACTCCGATTACCGACGGTAACTGTCTGGTCGTGGAATATTTACACAGAGGCGTCCGAAAAAGTTCCCGTTGCCTAGTGTTATAATTATGAGTGTTCTGGTTTTTTCCAGAACACTTTCATTATCTTTAATGTACAAAAGTACATTTAAGATGTACAATGATGGAAGCGTCAATATGTTGAGTTCCCTGAATAGATAAAAAAAAAAAAAAATCCCTAAAATGCGTATATCTTTTTTTTGGACTTTAAATAAACGAGTCCATTCAGTGGAGTTGCTCCCATAGCTCGACACCGTAGGAAAGTAGACTATGGAAGTAGGCATAGTACAACATTCTGACGGTGTCGTCCGAGACACATTGGGTCATTCTCTTTAGCATCTACGTAATTCTATTAAATTTAATAGATAATACGTGGATATGCTCTTTCCACGTTAGTCGGGAGTCTAAATGAAATAGAATCTTAACGGTATTTTCAGTGTACAGGGTATTGTTATTTAACATCCTATTTAAGCTAAAAATAATTATTTTGGTTTTTGCAATATTCAAACACAATTTGTTACTAGTGAACCATTGTAAAGCTTGATCTTGGGTTACCTTTGCGGCTAGCATAGCATCATCACAGTGGACTCCATGGTTTATAAATGAAGAGTCGCCGGCGTAGAGCATAGTTATGGCCTGCATATTGTCTGGCAGATCATTAATGTATAATATAAAAATGAAAGGTCCCAAACTTGTGCCTTCCCCGATGCCCATGTTTATGCTCTTCGTCGACGACAGAACATTTTTGTGGAAGAAAAATTGTTTCCTATTTTTTAAGAAACTTGTAACTAGGTTGTTTGCTACGCCACGTATACCGTAATAGTCAAATTTATCACGTAGTATGTTGGGACTGACACAGTCGAAAGCTTTACACAGATGGCAAAACGTCCCAACATTGTGTAGTCCCTTTTCGATGCTTTCTAATAATTCGTCGATCAGTTTAATAGTTGCTTTAGATGTAGATCTGAGTTTACGAAAGCCGAACTGATTATCAGAAAGCACCGTGTGTCTTTCAATGAATGCCAGCATCCTACTTTTAATCGCTGTTTCTAATATTTTAGAAAATGATGGCTTTATTGATATAGGGCGATAATTGTCAGGATCGGAAGCATCTCCTTTCTTAAAGACTGACGTAACCCTCGAGATTTTTAATTTTTCAGGGTACATTCCTGACTGGAAACAGGAATTGACAATTATAGCCAAGGGCTCGCTAATGGCTACAGGTGTACGTTTTAATAATTCGACATTAACACCATAGATGTCGAGGCTTTTACTATTATTGAGTCCCCTGATTATAGTGTCAATCTCTATTTCATCAGACGGCCTTAAGTATAAACTACTATGGTAACTTATTTTCTTATTATGCAGCAGTGTATTATACTCCGCAGCTGTGGAGGGGAGGTTAGATACAGTGTTCTCCGCCATAGTGACGACGAAATTATTTCTCTTGCTGTATTATCCTCCAAGAAGCCTTACATTTATTTTTTGAGTTGCAGACAAACATGTTATGCCTCAAATTTTACATTTTTTTACATTTTACATTTTTTAAGAAGACCTGAGAGGAAGATAATATTCTCCCTCATACTTCTCAGCTCTGGAGTGTACCACTTAATATTACTAGAATTTTGTTTTCGAACTATTTTGAGGGGGGAAACAAATATTAAAACCATTCAAAACATTTTTTAAAAAAACGTCTATCTTTTCATTTGGGTCATTGCCGTTCAATAATTCCAATTAATGCTAAATAAGTAATCAATGAAATTTTCGTAATTTTCCCCCCCTTAAAATTACGTTTACAAACTGACTCTTTATTTCCATTTATCAAGTGTTCATTCTTCAACTTAACTTTAAGATGAACACCAAGATAGTCTGAAAAACCAGGGTTTATAATTGTCACGTGGTAGTCCGATTCATAAATGTCAGTCATTATATTATCAAGACCCGCGACCGGTGTACGTGTATCTGGTAGTCTCAAAATGCGTTATTTTGAGGTCTAATCCAGATACAACGTTGAATAAGTTGAAAAACAAACTATCCTTGAAGTCAATGTTAAAGTCGCCTGTTACAATGACTTTATAATTTTTGAAATTGACATGAGATAAGTGGACTGCTCTCTGAAGAATGTCCAAAAAAATTGCAAAATCCCCGACAGGCGACCGATATACAGTAAGGACAATTAATTTATGTTTTTTAATTGCTATACCTGCAATTTCACAATGCTGTTCTGTAGACATATTAGAAATAAAATGTAACGCCCTAAAATCAGCATGTGATTTGACATATATTGCAACACGGCCACCATCCATATTAATCCGACAATATGAAACCGTTAAGGTTGTAGAAGGAATATTCTTGTTCATACAGCCAGTGTTCATTCACACATAGAACATCAATGTCGTTATCAGTGATAAGTGATTCTAGTGCGTTCATTTTATTTCTAATGCTTTGCAGATTTAATTGCTATACATTAAAATGTGCGTTATTGTGTTGCGTGAGAAGAGGCTTTTCTTCTAAAAATATATTTTCGGACAATAACTCCGCTCGGCTAAAACTGTGATTCAGATATCTCGGCTCAATGTTGATAGGGACAGCTCAACCTGAAACAGTCGCTGGTGCCGGAGGACGTCACAATTTTTGAGGCGTTGCTATCTGTGGAGTGGGGATTTTGTTCTTAACGTATTTTATGAGCTGATCTTCGGTAGTACCGGTAAGTACCCTGCCCACAAAAAACCATGCATTTTTAGGTGCTGCTTGTAGTCCAATGGTACTGTCATTTACGCCAACAACTGAGTTGTGTGTTCTTTTTTTAGCTTTCTTATTTTTGACCAATTGAAAGTCCTTATCTGAGTTGTTCAGCTGATTACACGTGGTGGTTTGTTTCTCGCGTAAATTGTTTACAGTGGCGTGGTCACGTGATGTTTGTTTACGTTTAGGATCCTTAGTAAGTGCTACCCTCTTTTCAATCACGGTGTGACTGTCGATGTAGAAGGCTTCTGCTTAATTTGCCCATTTTTGACAGATAACCGCATGTTTTTGAAAGGTTCGTTGACAGGTTCATTGACCTTTTCCTCTGGCGTCGGAATTTGACAACTTGTCAAAAAAAAAACATTTTAATATTTTATTTTCAAATAATATATATTTTATTTCATTGGGAGACAGTTCGTCGGCTTTCACATCGGAAAAGCTGTCTTCTAACACTTTTTTATTGGTGCAGATGGTACATACCCACTTCTCTTAACAAGAATTCTCTTTATCAGAAGAGACATTTGCACATCTGAAATGAAAAAAATCTTCACAATCACTGCATGATACACCATTCACTACTTTTTTCTCCACATACTTTACATTTACAATCATTATTAGTTTTTTTTTTTTGCAGAGCTGTGCTCGGAAGAATCGTTAACCGGCGCCATTTGCTTTAATAATGCGGATAGGTTTGAACCAGTTATCTTTAGGTTCAGAAGGGCTTGTTAATCGTCTTTTTAATATTGATTTTTTGTTTCGGCTTCATTAGGTTCTTCAATTTGTGTATTGGTTGTAACTATCTGTTCTTGTAAAGCTGTACCTACTATTATGGACTCCAAACTTTTAAAACTGCTCGTGGGCTAAAGTTGGTGTTTTACCGTATTTGTGTCGTTTAAAGTTTCTTCTTCATTATTTGGTTTGGGTGTTGATTGATTTTCAACCTGGTATTTGTTTGTAGTTTGAGTAATTGATGCTATTTTAGAGGGATTTTTTTGTTTGATTTTCGTTTTATGATTGATTTTTTTTGTGGGATTCTCGTCTTGTTTTGGTCTTGCTCTGGGGTTGTATTTTTATCTTTTGTTTGACATAATACAAATCTACAATTCTCTATTTTGTGTCCGTGTTTCTTGCATGTTGTGCAATAGTACGAATTGGCGATAATGTATCGACTATATTCAAGGTCTTCATGATTGGTGAGTATACTTTCTGGTATAATTATATTATCATCCTCTTTATAAACTTACCGTCTGAAGGTAAGTATATTTGAAGAACCTTCTTGTGTCGCCCAGCTCTCAAGAAGCTCAACTGAGAGGTTAGCTTTAGTCCCATATCAGTAGTTCGTTTTTTATGATTTCATGTGGTATGGAAATCCGTTTTTTAGGGTTTAGTAGATGTCGTACTGCTACAGGTATATTTTTTATTTATGTTTTTTTTTTTTTTATTTACACATACATCTGTTGTGTTATATTTTCTGGGCTGGCAAGCGTACTTACAGCACATATGTATTCTTCAGTAAAGCTGGTTCCAGATAAGCAAGCCACTCCTGTTATGTACCGCGTAATGTAACGCACCGTGTAATATTTTTGTCTAATATGGACGGGATCACGTGCATATACAGAACAGTGCGCAAAGCGCTCGACCTAGTCCGCTCTGTGTCGTTTTTTGTTGTATACACAAAGGTGTTTGGCGAATTTGGTTGGATACGTTCGAAGTAATTTTGACACTCGCGAGCGTGGACGTTTACATATCCGAGAGTAGATAGTAAATGTTAGTTATAAAATTTCCTTAATTATTTTTCGACATGTTTCGCCAGCAGTTTAGCTTCTTCAAGATTTTTTGTGTGTTGTACCATGAGTTCAAGAAGAAATTACATAAGGGTTGGCTGTGGAAAAATAAAATAATGTCTATTGCAAGCTTTAAACCATGAGTTCAAAAAGTAATTACATAAGAGTTTAAGGGTTGGCTATGGAAAAATAAAATAATGTCTACTGCAAGCTTTATATAACAATAAATAACTTATGACAAAAACAATAGTTATGACAGTTAGTTATTATTATTATTATTTTTTTATTCATTTATTATTGACATACATAAGACGCCATATTAGCCAGCTTCAATATACATTTACAGAACATAAATAATAATTATAAATTTTATAACAAGGATATATATGTATAATATATAACAAAAATAAAATATAAATTATAAGATTATATTTGAAATTTTCATGAATTTTGAAATGTGTTTATGAGATTTTTTTATCGTTTAATATGTCGAATAAATTGGTTGGAGTTTTTTTAGAATTTGTAATAAATTTTGTAAAAATGTTAGTCTGTGACGTCCGTATGTCGGAAATTAAAAAAATATGTGGTCCAGGCTACCAGTCTATGTATTATCACAGCTGCAAAAATGCGATGAAAGTACACCAATTCTATGGAGATGAGCTGGATGACTAGTATGCCCAGATCTCAAGCTGCATATGGTTGTAATAAAGTTTGCGTTCTGCTGCAATTTTGTAGAATCAAGGTTTTTTTAATTGTGTCTTTTCAATGGCTACGTATTGTCTTCCTTTATAAATACATGAAGCGGTCCATTCTTTTACCCACTCTGAATTCATTTTACGGTTTTAGTTGATTCTAAAGCTTGCAGTAGACATTATTTTATTTTTCCATAGCCAACCGTTATGTAATTACTTTTTGAACTCATAGTATAACAATTGACTAAGGTTTAGCACAGCCTTTGTAATCATTAAAATTGGAATATATTTTTTATATATATTTTTTTTAATTATTGTTTTATTTGCCATTTGTCCATACAACCATATTAGCCAGCTAAATACAAATTTATACATTATATACAATAAATACAAATTTAAACATTATATATAATATATATTTTGATTTCACAGGTACAGAAAAATAAACATAAAAAACTTAAGAGGCTGTTCAAAATGACCACGGTTTTCCTGCACAAATTTACTCGTCTTTTCCAGAGCCGCAGTAAGGGGGGTGTGGGGCGGAGGGGGCGACGGCCCCTAGCGCACTAAGGAAAAGGGCGCCGATGAGCTAGACTAAGGGGCGCCACATTGCGAAAGCGAGGACCTTTTTTTTGCTCTTCACTTGCATTTTGGGAGTTCAGGACCTTTTTTTTGCTCTTCACTTGGACTTTGGGAGGTGAGGACCTTTTTTTGCCAATTTTTTACATTTATTTGCCAAGGGGCGCCAAAACGCAGTTTTGCCGCAAGTTTTCCTTACTGCGGCTCTGGTCTTTTCATACTATTTGTAGGGCCCGCAGTTTCTAAAAAGCGGTGCACAGAGGCAGAGCTCGTAAATAAAAAGGTATAATTAGCGTACGAAGAACCATCTGACTTTATAGGCGTCAGAAACTATTAATAATATCATTTGTATGGGTTTATGAAATTCTAACGTCGGGGATGGTGAGGATATGGTAGTTTCATTCGAAATCGGCTCTGATAACGGGACTTTAGACAGAGTGGGACTGTTAGCCTGGAATACATTAAGGTATACATGCACTCATGAAATGTAGTTCGGATAGGAATCAAAACTGTACCCGTAACTAACAACATCTACAATCGTAAACCATACGTCAGGTCAAAGTGTGTACACTGATCCGGACAATAATAACATGAGAAAAGACTCACCAAATTGTTAGTCATAGACTTAAAGCATGAATTAGCAACCTCTACCTTATAAAGCCGTGCACTACCACTACTTGCAGCTGAACAGCCAGCTGAACAGCCTTTGCTTCATAAAGAAGCTGATAATGTGTCTATTCTCAGTGTCTCGTGTGTGATAGAAAATGTATGGAGTCCCTTCTCATGGTAAAACAGCCTACAATATACACAACAACAGCCAATAGCATAAAGAAAATACAACTTGACAACTGCCTTATAGCACATGTATATTTCACAAGATTAACTCTTACACAAAAACCCTGACTTTAATATATCAACAAACAGTAATTCACGCTGTAAACAAGCAGTTAGTAAATTATAACCCAAATTAAACATGTGCTTTTATATAGCACACATGTGGTTATGTGTAACATAACCTAACTTAAATGTATTCAAATACAGTAAATTTTGACAACTTAAATATCTAATACTTATCATAAGTCCACAACACATCCCTGGCTAAACCTGGGATTAGACTTCTACAACGTTACAAAATTTCTTTGTAGATGGCAGCACATAACAATTTTACTAAATAATTCAAGGATTATCAGTGGCTGTAAAACAATGGTGCGAGTTACTCATCTTCTAGTTTAATGACAAAACACTATCTTAAGTTAGGTTAGGTTAGTAAGTGTTTTGTTAGAAAAAGCCGAGCGAAGAGAGCTACCAATCTTCTAGTTTAATGACAAAACACTATATGTTTCAAGAAACTCGCGCTAATATAATAATGCCGCCTATTTAGAACCATCGTATGTAAAACAAAACATGTGCGATGTAACGCGGTGTGATGCATGCGCAGTTGTGTAGCAATCTATTCCCGGGTTATACCGAATTCTCTCTCTCTCAATTACAGCCTTCAGACAGAAATATTACATTGCAATTTTACAATTCAGATTGCATAAAAATATTCTTGATTCTTCCAAATACAAGTTACACATGCGGCTGTGTGAGTTCAACTCGACTCTACTTCCGTTCGTCGCATTCGACGAACTGCATGTCCTTCAGTTGGGGAGAAACAAAACTCCCTAACCATAACTTATTCAAATTAATTGCGCGGGGCGCAACACTATTAAAAGCATTTATAAGAATTTGAAGGGTTATATTGGCACACTGTTCGGTAATTCTGTTTTGCAGATCCTCGATATTGTTAATAGTAGCCTTGTATACATCTAAAATAGTCAAGTCTGATGATCTAGATGGAAATTCTGGATTTGAACGTAATAGACCGGGAGCATATGACATTTTTGACCTCCGATTTCATACAGCATGCCTTTTGGAGGAGAGAATATTTACCCTGTGACAACAAAAAAGGGGTGGTACTAAACCCTTGCACGCTTTCCGGTCATAGGGAAAATTGCATTTCCACTTGCACAAAATGTTTGTGTTTTTCTCTGATTTAATATTGCTTGCCCTTTTGTCAAAAGAAAGTTATAACAAATTTAAAATCTTTTAATATAGATATTTTTATTATTAAATATTATGTACTACATTTTATCTTACAGCATTTAACTTACACTTAATTATAATTGTAATTTTCGCCTTTCGGCTTAAAATCTACCCTCCTTCTCCTCTAGTTAATATCTTCGTTGACTTCCTTCTGTTTTTCACTTCTTTCATCCATTCATACCCCTTTCCTGTTTCATCCAAAATTTCGTTTCTCGTTTCCGTTCTGTGTCGTATTTTTTCACATTCTTCCAACAAATGTTCTATTGTCTCCTTACCTTCCCTGCACATTCTACATGTTCTTTCTTCCTCTTTCATCCAAAAATTATTGTCCCTCTCCTCATTTCCACATCTAAATCTCGCTATCACTTTTTTCTTCTCTCTACTGCCTTTTTCTGTCAAATACTGTGGTTTTCTCACCGTCCAGGTCTTTTCATATTTGATATTATACCTTGACTCTCTTATTTTTGTATCTTGCTCCGTTTGTTGTATGTCGGTCATTCGCTCTGTTACTTCGTGCCCCAATTTTTCTTCATTCATTCCTTTTTGTCTTACCGCTGTTGTTGAGTAGCCACAATATTATTACATTTCCTTCCTTTCCTTTTCCCATCTTGATAGTGGCTTTCCTTGTTGATTCCGTTTTTCCATTTCCGTCCAGCATTCATAAAGAATTTCTTTTTCCGGGTGTTTAATTATATTCTCTTCATATTTTAATCAACTCTGCTCTATCAACAGAATCGAACGCCGCCTTCAAATCTGCGAAAAGGCGTACACTTTCCCTTTCTCTTTCAGGATTTCCCTTCCTACTATATAATTAACAATATAAATATTGTCCATAATGCCTCTTTCTTTTCTAAATCCTGCTTGCGTATCTGGTATAATTCCTTTCTCTTCCGCTTCCTTTTTAATTTTTTCTTCCAGGATCATTGCATATAATTTGTATGCAGAATCTAGTAACGTAATCCCTCTGTAATTGTTTACATCTTTTTTGCTTCCTGTTTTATGTACCGAGTGTATTATTCCTTTTCTCCATCTGTCTGGTAGTTGTTCCCCTTTCCATATCCTGTTTAACACATCCGTTAACTTCGTTATTACATTCTCAGTTCCATATATCCATGCCTCATTTTTTATACCATCTTCCCCTGCGGCTTCTTCTTTTTCAATTTATTAATCTGTCTCTTTACGTCTTCTACAGTTATATCTTCGATGTGTTCCCGATTTTCGTTTCCCCGATTTTCCTTGATTTTCTTTATTGGCTTTTCATCTCGGCCCTTTAATATTTCCATAAAATGTTCCTTCCATTCGTTTGTCGTTATGTTTTCATATGTATCTTTATATTTTCTTCTTTCTTTATTAATGTATTTCCATGCTTCATTATCATTTTTTATATTCTTAATTTCATCTTCTTCTTCTTTCTTCTTTTTATCTTTTTTTCACTCTGCATAAATTTTTGTACTCTTTCTGGTGTCTCTCATATTCCTCTTTGCGTGTCATCCCGTTTTTCCATTTCTTTAATTCCATCTTCACTCTGTTTTTCTTTTTTCTGCAGCTTGCTTCCCACCAATTGTTTCTTCCGGGTTTGTCGGTTCTGTTGCATCTTCTCCGCTTCGTTGCGTTGTGAATTTTGTTTACCAGATTACTTATTCCTAGTTCAATTTCATTTTTTTCGAATCTTTCCTTCACGATTAGTGTTTTATACTTGTTTATTCCTTCCTTCCTTCGACCAGTCTGTAACTGTAAACTTGTTTTTCGTTTCTGCTTTTACTGTCTTCTCTTGCAATATTGTTTTGATAGGTTGGTGATCTGATTCCACTCTTTCCTCTACCTTAAATGTCTCTATTTTCTGAAACGCGTCTTCATTCACAATTGCGTAGTCTATAACTGTAGCTTCACCTCTTGGTCCTATATAAGTATATTCCCCTTCTTCATCTCCTTCGACATTTCCATTCAGAAAATTCCATCCTCTCTCTACTACCATTTCTAGCAATATTTTCCCCTCTTTGTTGACTTTTTTATCTTTTGACTTCTTTATTGACTTTTATTGTTCTCTCCATAATAGCTTCATCATATGTTACGTTCGTTTCTATTTCTGCTAGTTCATGTCTGATTCCAATTGTTATTCCTCCCTTTGCCCTTCCTTTCTTATGTTCTCTCTGCGCATGTTTGCTTTTCCAGCAGAATTGTTTGGGCAGATTCTTTTCACAGGTTTCCCAGTCTTTTTCCTCTATCCATGTTTCCGTAAGTCCTATTATATCATAATTTTTAACATATTCCCAAAATTATTCATCTTTTCCTTTCAATCCATGTACATTCCAAAATTCTATTGTTATTTTATGTTCATTGACCTTTTCTTTGCCGTTTTGTGTATTGCTTATGTTTCCCTGTTTTCTCGTACTTATAAGTTTTTTGGCGTTGCTATTGGCATATCATTTAATTTTTCTTCTTTCTCGTTCCATGTATACCATTTTCCACCGATATTCATTTTTTTGTATCCTACGGCCATGTGGTTACCTTTTTCTCTTTCTACTTTTGCCATATTCCTCAGCTTTCCCTGGATCGTCCTTTCTCTTGGGGTCAGATCATGATCAATATATATCTTTTTCCCCTTTAATTTGTATTTACTTGACATGACCTTTTGCTTTTCTTCCCAATTTTCCATCGCCACTACCGTTAAATCAGTCTCATTTTTCGTGGTTATTTTGTAAGTTTCTTTAATGTCAACATCCACCCCCAGCTCTGTTTTTATGAATTCGTTCAAGTTCGTGTCCAGGTTGTTTCTTCCTAAATCTACTCCTTTTATAATGATATTATTTTTCCTTCTTCTTTTTTCTTGTTCTTCCTCTTTATTTTCCAGTCTTTCGATTCTCTGTATCATACTTTCTTTTTCTATTTTCCACACTTATTCTTTCTTTTTAAGTTCTCTTATCTCTTCATTTAGTTCATTTATCGTCTTTCTGGTTTCACGGTTATCCTCCTTAATTTCTTTCATCATATTTTGATTTTCTCTCTTCATATCCGTTATTTCTGAACACAGTTGTTTAAGTATTCCTGATATAGTCGGATTGCTGATAAGTGACTGTTCGTTGCTACAAGTATCGATATTCAATACTATATGCTTTCTCTGTCTATATCATTATAATTATTTGCATACCCATAGTAACGTATAGTGATCCAAGTTGACAACTAACCTTCAAAATTATTTGAATAAAAAACAAAGCATTAGAAAGAAACGGCATGATTCAGAGATATCTTTACTAATTAGAGCGTGAACATAAATTTACAGCAGTACTCAAACAAACAAAATTATTAATTTTAAGGTAATAATTATAAATAAGGAAAAATTTATACTCATACGTAAATTTTGGATTATAATTGGTTGCTTATTCCAGCAGATTTAAAATTAAAGTTTGTGAATTTAATAATTGGCCGCAAGCCGAATTTTAATTAATATTTATTACCAGACACTGACAGTTAAAACAAATAACAAAAAACATTTTTAAAATCGCTGAAAAATGGTAACTAGATTATTATATGAATGCACTACTTGATTCATACATGTAACAGTCACCTATCAGCAATCCGACTATACTGATTCTATTTCTTGCTCTGGTTCAAATTTCCTTTTTGGTATAGGTGATCTCATCGTTTTTCTGCTTTTGTTGAATGTAAAATTTTCCAACGCTTCCACAGATGGGACACTGTTGCTTCTCTCTCTGTTTTCTGCCATATTCTGCTCTCGGCTTATATATATATATATATATTTGTTTCACCGCTTATACAGACCCAACTCGCTATACTCTGCAGGCGTTACCAGACCAAAAGTGACGAGCTCAGACCCGGCATCGGGTCTGACAACGTTTTCTATGCTAGAAGTACGAATTAGGCCTCAAACAATCTTTAGCAATGAGTTTCAGGTGGGTCTGGGAAAGCGGTAGAACGTGTTTTTTTATACAAATTTAGTTCACGAAATTTCTGTGAAGATGGTGCGCGTGTCGGGCTTGTATAAAATATTTGTAATCCATACGACTTATACAGACCCGCTATACACTATATACCTTCACAGACCCGAAACTTGGCAACACTGTTTGGGTCTGTCAAGATACATACCGGGTCTGTAAATGTAATATGGCTATCAGATATTATATATACTCACGACACCTACACAATCTATGTTATTTTAGACTAAAGTAAGCTTTAAAGTAAGCTTTATTTTAATTCTGTTTGCCTTAACATTATCAAAGCCTAATTTAATTACATATCAAATGCAATGTATTACACAAATTAGGTATTTAAGAACATTTTAAACACTTACTTACATACAATTATATAAACGTAAAATACAAGAAATATATTATTTACACATATATAATATTATTAGTATTAATTTAAGAGAAAAAATATTTCACTATCTTCTAACAAGTTGTGACATTGTTAAGATACAAG
The DNA here is from genome assembly GCA_963971575.1 of Liopterus haemorrhoidalis. Lineage (NCBI taxonomy): Eukaryota > Metazoa > Arthropoda > Insecta > Coleoptera > Dytiscidae > Liopterus > Liopterus haemorrhoidalis. Next base: position 24,602,402 of record OZ020619.1, on the reverse strand, counting down.
TCAACTAAGCTAAAAAATATTAAATATAAATAAAAGTACCATAATTTCTTATGTAAGTAATCATACAATTGCAGTATCAAACATTATTTATTGCATACCTTGATAAAATTGTGAAGCCAAATATATTGGTCAAAGCAAACGATATTTAATAACTAGATTAAAAGAAAACGAGAATAACATTATTCAAAATAAAATAGAACTAGTAATTTAATAGTGGAACTTGCAAACAATTTAAAACATTAGTTTGATTTTCCTAATAAAAGAATTCTAAATATTGGACAAAATTTAACAAAACTCCTATTGTTAGAAATGATTTATATAAAAAAAGATAATCACAAATTTAATGCTAAAACATATAGGTAAATGATCATAACAGAGATTCTATCTTGCGAAATTATGTTGAACTAACCAAATAGACAAGTTTGTTATTGTTTTGACGCACGTGTTACATATTTTTGGGTTTTTAGATTTTGTATCTGTTTGGCATAAGTGTGATATTTATTAAGAAAATACAAATCAAGACAAAAATATTAATAAATTCTGTCTAAATGTCAGATTACAACGTATTGTCCATATATCAAAAAGTTGTTATTGTGTATTTGGTTAGTTTCAATTTTGAAACTTTGGCGCTGCAATCTTAAAAGGGGTTACCTATATAGATAATTTTAAGCAAAATTTATTATAACTTATATAAAAATAGCTCCATCTATTATATCTATAACTGACTTCAGTTGAAAATACGCTCCTTTTATTTTTTTTAATTCTCTTGTTAGCTTAGTTTACTTGTATTTTAACAATGTCACAACTTGTTAGAAGCATTACGCACCAATTTATTTAAGATTTATAATAAAATTTACTGAAAACAAAAATTTCAAAAAAAAAAAAAAATAAACTCAAATCTACCTATACAAAGTAAATAGTATAAATATAACATACAAAATATACGTCAATGATTTTGAAAGACTGGATTAATCATTTTATATAATTTGCATATGTATGTAACTGAAGTGACCAGATGTCTCGGTATAACCAAAGTCCTATTGAACGAGGCAACATGGCGGTTTTGAATAATTTTTATGTTATTAAGAATGTGATCCCTTTTCACTTGTTTTGTTTTTATTTAGAAACCGTCCATTTATAAAACATATTTACGCATATATATTAATTTTAACAAATATTTGTGCAGTGTAGTTTTAATAATCGTAATCCGATATATAGTATTGTATAGGAATGAGCAAACTACAGATCGTGAGCCACATGCGGCCCGTAACGTTAATTTATATTACCTGGTTTGATTAACAAAAAATAATGTGCAATGTGATTTTTCATACATTTCAGGGTTTTGTAGGTATTTAATAAGTGTAAGAAGTCAACAGAATGTTGGATTTCAGGACATTTTTTCTATGATCACAAATCAACTGTTAAAAAAAAAAAAAAAATTTTTTTTTCGATATTTTTGTACTAAGAGCTTCCATTTAATTTTTTAAAACTAAATTTAAATAATTTGAAAAAATTTCGTCACAAAAAAAATTAAATTAAAAAATCCTGCGTACCTAAGTTTGCTTCGTATCTAAATCTCTTTTAAATTAGTAAGAAATATATTGATAAGTGGCTTCGTATTTTTTCAATTTCAGAAACGTATTTATCACCAGATCCGTAACTAGGAAGGGGCACAGGCCCTGATGGTATAGGGTTCCTAAAATGGTCTGCCATAAAATTAAAATTAACATAATATTTTCGAAAAACGGATTACATTTGTTATTGAATAATTACGGAATTAAATAGTTACGGAATAACATTCCTGAATGAAAAAATATTTTGTTTGAAGTGATATAAAATATATTTTTCACTGTCCGTTACAAAACAGATCACAGAAATAATATTGTTCTAAAACGGTAATGTAATAAAATAAATATATAACACCCAGCAATGATGAAATGTTAAATACGTAAGATCCACAGATGCTAAAGTTTAATCTTAACAATTTACATATAAATGAAAGAATTGTATTAATGGTTTATCAGTCAGAGAGTTGAACTGTTAATGAGAGCGGCCCAAGTTCCTAAAGATGCGCGCGGGTTGCCAAAATATGTTAGGGAGCTCAAAATAAGTTAGGGGCTCCAAATAAGTCAGGGGGCCCAAAATATGTTAGGGGGCCCAAAATATGTTAGGGGCCCCAAAATATCTTAAGGGTCCCAACTATAAAATCTTACCCAGGGCCAGAAAATAGGTAGTTACGGCACTGTTTATCACTATTAAGAATGTGCTATTTTATTTGTAAATATTTCACTACTATAAATGTTTTTTGTTAATTTAAAAAAAGATATACACTACCTTAGTCATAAAAAATTATAACTGTATTAGCGATAATTTCGCCATGCATTAAAAAAATAATTAATTTAGTCAAAAATATCAAAATTGCAATATTTTTATTTTTTTATGTACATTACTTAGAATTTGTTTCCGTTTTTTTAGTTTAACCTCTTTTGATTAAAGGGGACAGTGATTCTTTTAGTATATTTATGAAAACATATTAAAATATATATACATATATCATATATAGATTTTTTTTTTTTGAAAAATATCATTTGGGTCCTTAATCTACGTTTTAAGAACTTTCTTTTGATATCACAATACATTTTTTGTTAAATAATTACATTTTTCAACGACACAAAAAATCAATATTTTCGAAAAACTTATCAGATAAAAAATTCCTGTTGAACTAATCCGGTTTCCAACAATGTACATAATGGAGATTTTTTCAGATTTTTAGATCAACCTCTCTAGGAGATAAGATGGGAAACTAACGCTTTTTGGCGAAAATCTTTTAAATGATTTTACAAAAATAAAAATGTGTTTGTTTATTCACGGATTAAGAGGTTAAAGCGTAAAATATATTAAAAAATCTTTAAGTAATAGTTATTTCTTTTCAAAAGCTCCAAAGATACCCAACTCGGCATACGTTACCATTTAAAAAATCAAAGTTGTCCTTGATATCCAGTACTTCCGGTTTGTTCCGGAAAATTTCAATACTACCATTCGATTCTTTGGGCAGACTCGGGTTATCATAATTACTAAGTTTTCGCAAATTACTAAGACATCGTGTTTAAATAAAAAAGACGGTTGGTCAATGGTAAATTTAAATATGAAATGTACAATGTAAAATTCCTTAACGTAACAGGGAATAGGGTGCTCCAACAGCTAATAACCTAGATGTTGGAGCACCTATAAATAAAATTATTATTATATATATAAAAAAAAAAAACTACCATGACACGCTCTGTGTTGCTCGTACAGTAAATGGAAAACGTATCAAGAAATAGAAAAATTAGAATCACTTTCATTCTTAAAAAATAGTTTCGAAGTTCAAGTTAAATAATTTTAAAAATTCGTAAGTGAAAAGAATCATAGGAAGTACAAAGACAGTTCTGAGGATGTACCACTGTAACCGATCAAAAATGAAATTTTTTAGCCTCATATAAATTTTTAAATACTATTGATTGTTATTGACATTCATTGAATGTCAATAGTAAACATTAGATTAACTGAGAAACTTTATAAATGAACTATTAATCCTAAAATAAAAATTATGTCATATTGAAATATACGTAAATTTTATTACGATCGCTAGACAATCGTCAAATGAAGGTCAACATGAGGATATTTGTTTACAGAAACGATGTAAATACCGACAACACTGTACGGGATTGAGTACGTCGTCAGCATATACAAATTATACACAAATGACCTGATTACGACGTAAACATGTATGGGGCTTAATACCGGTTATCAAATATAGCAAAAATGTTTTTTTCATAATTCATTACCCCTTGAAGGTTGCTCCAGGAGTGCAAAGTGCGCTCTTTCTATTTTTGATACATATACTCCTGAAATCCCATTAGATTCGGTGGGTCTGTGGTTGTCTGTTGCATGTACATGGCTTGACAACGTCGGTCAGATAAATATATATATATATATATATATATATTTTTATATATATATATATATATATATATATATATATATATATATATATATATATATATATATTTATCTGACCGACGTTGTCAAGCCATGTACATGCAACAGACAACCACAGACCCACCGAAAATAATGGGATTTCAGGAGTATATGTATCAAAAATAGAAAGAGCGCAGTTTGCACTCCTGGAGCAACCTTCAAGGGGTAACGAATTACGAAAAAAAAATTTTTGCTATATTTGATTAGCGGTATTAAACCCCATACATGTTTACGTCGTAATCAGGTCATTTGTGTATAATTTGTATATGCTGACGACGTACGCAATCCCGTACAGTGTTGTCGGTATTTACATCGTTTCTGTAAACAAATATCCTCTTGTTGACCTGCATTTGACGATTGTCTAGCGATAGTTATAAAATTTACGTATATTTCAATATGACATAATTTTTATTTTAGGATTAATAGTTCATTTATAAGGTTTCTCGGTTAATCTAATGTTTACTATTGACATTCAATGAATGTCAATAACAATCAATAGTATTTAAAAATTTATATGGGGCTAAAAAATTTCATTTTTGGTCGGTTGCAGTGGTAATAATAAAATAATTTTTTTACTTGCATTCCGCTACATCCTCAGAACTGTCTTTGTACTTCCTATGATTCTTTTCACTTACGAATTTTTAAAATTATTTAACTTGAACTTCGAAACTATTTTTCAAGAATGAAAGTGAATCTAATTTTTCTATTTCTTGATACGTTTTCCATTTACCATGTACGCCATAAAAATTATAGTATAATAAAACAATGATTCAAAACATTTTACTGTACGACCAACACAGAGCGTGTCATGGTAGTTTTTTTTTAATATATGTATAATAATAATTTTATTTATGGGTGCTCCAACATCTATACTCTATCTCAGAAAGACTGATAGTAATAAATCATTTTGTCAGGCAGTTACCTCGGCGTGCACATTTTAAACACGTTTAATTTGGTTTTGTGTATTTCTATATTACTATTTATCATTTTATTAAACGCACGCCTGTGACCATATTTATCATATCATTAAATACACCCCTGTGACCATATTTTTCCTCAAAATTTTAGGGTCACATTTTTATGATCTATTGTGTTTAACCCTAGTTCGTATTCCCATATAATATGTGCGGCACTCTCGGTTGTTTTTAACAATATTTCGTTTCGAACTATTCATATTTTGTCGCTTTTGTTTTGCCGCTTCTGTGTGAAAAACAATAACTTTTTACAAATAATAAATTTTATTATTATCGGTCTTTCTGAGATAGAATATAGGTTATTAGCACCCTGTTACATTAAGGAATTTTACATTTCATATTTAAATTTACCATTGACCAACCGTCTTTTTTATTTAAACACGATGTCTTAGTAATTTGGGAAAAAAATATGATAACCCGAGTCTGCCCAAAGAATCGAATTATACTGATGAAATTTTCCGGAACAAACCGAAAGTACTGCATATCAAGGACAACTTTGATTTTTGAAATGGTAACGTATGCCGAGTTGGGTGTCTTTGGAGCTTTTGAAAAGAAATATCTATTACTTAAAGATTTTTTACTATATTTTACGCTTTAACCTCTTAATCCGTGAATAAACAAACACATTTTTATTTTTGTAAAATAATTTAAAAGATTTTCGCCAAAAAGCGTTAGTTTCCCACCTTATCTCCTAGAGAGGTTGATCTAAAAATCTGAAAAAAGCTCCATTATGTACATTGTTGGAAACCGGATTAGTTAGGGCTCTCAGACGTCCCGGAAAACCGGGATTGTCCCGGTTTTGAGGTCTAAGTCCCGGTGTCTCGAGACAGTCTCTCGGGACGCCTATTTGTCCCGGTTTTGTGTATTTTAATAATTTATTAAGTCAGTCAGGAGTCGCCGCGGGAACGCACATCTTTGGACGAATTTTAATTTGTCTGACGGTAAAGAAAGTAAAGCGCCAAAAACTCTATTAAAGTTTTTTAATGACCCATTAAGTGAGGCATACTTCTGGTTCATTCATAGCCAGGCCGAATCGGTCAATTTGAAAATATTACAAATTGAGGGAAAAAACAAATCTATAATGGAAGTTTTCGGTGTATTAAAAGATACAGCAGCTATGTTTGAAGAAAGATACAGACAGTGTTTTTACCAAAACGTGTAGAAACAATTTTGAAAGAACGTGAAGAATCTGGGGAAGAATACTAGAAATGAAATTAATAATTTTAAAATGTAAGTTACTAATTTCTATGAAACGTTTATTGAATATTTAAATAAGTGGATAAAACCTCTTGAACATTTTTCAATATTTTGATGGATGGTTTTAAAAGAAAAACCAGAATGGAAAAATGTACAACAAACATTAAATTACTTCAACAATAAGAATATTGAAATAAATGAGAGTTATTAATTCAACCAAATATCAACAGTGTGAAAAATTGTTGAACTAAAAATTGCAGTAAATAAAGACTGGAAGTCTAAAACCGCTTAAAAAAGTGGATAATAATTTTATCCAAGATGCATAAGGAATTTACAGAACAGTATTTAGATTTTCTAAAAATTTGTGAATACGTTTTTTCTATTCCAGGCCACAATGCAAATGTCGAACGTATTTTCTCGCTGATGGAAATTCAGCGGACCGACGAGCGTAATTCGCTATCATGTGATACTGAAGAGGCCATTGGTGCACCCAGGAATTTTTGTTGTGGGGGGGGGGGCGGCGGAAGACAAAATTATTTAAATTATGAATAAGGTGCTAAATTTCAAGTGATGATCTAAAACAAAAAAATCCTCGCTTCGGAAATACAAAGTCATGACCTAAAACAAAAAAGGTCCTTACTTCTAAAATACAAGTGATGACCTAAAAAAAAAGGTCCTCGCTTCGGAAATATAAAGTGATGACTTAAAAAAAGGGTTCTCACTTGTAAAATACAAGTGACGACCGGACAAAAAATCCTCATCTCTGTTTTAAGCTTTTCTAGTGTGTTTGTGTGTTTTTATTTTTATTTCCTTCCTTCTTGGGGGGGGGCTCCCCTGGGTGCGCCATTGGTAGAGGCTATTCTACAGTGCGTGGTAAATTTTGATTTTAGTTGTAATGACTACGTTTTAAAAGAAGGCGAATTGTTAAAAAGAGCTAAATTCAACCAAAAGTATTTATAAAATGCTTTTGTATGGATTTTATTTCGAAATAATTTATTGTAGTGCTTTTTTGTCATAGAACGCGCCGGAACGACATACAGACACCTATTTTCGACGGGTATTTAAAAGTATTAAAATTATTTGAAAATTATTATATCAACTATTGAACAAGAATTTGCTGTGAAATTGTAATCTAAATACTTTAAATTTCATATACCATAAGTTAAGATCTGGATATCATTTTTTTAAATAAAAAGCGCTGATTTATTGTAATAATTTATTAATTATTTATTGTAATTGTATAGGAATTTATTTTTATTTCTGTTAATTATTTGTAATTTTAATTTTGTGTTAGAAATAAAACAATAATAATTATAATATAAAATCTAATTAATTCCTCCCGATTAGTTAAAAAATTGCGCGTACAGCATCAAGCCCCCTCACCCTGTCACTCCGTCCCGGTTTGCTCTGTCGACAATCTGAGAGCCCTAGGATTAGTTCAACAGGAATTTTTTATCTGACAAGTTTTTCGAAAATATCGATTTTTTGTGTCGTTGAAAAATGTAATTATTTAAAAAAAAATTATTGTGATATCAAAAGAAAGTTCTTAAATAATTACACAGGTCCGGGGCCCTGATAAAATAGGGTTCCTAAAATGGTCTGCTATAAAATTAAAATTAACATAATATTTCCGAAAAACGGATTACATTTGTTATTGAATAATTACGGAATAACATTCCTGAATGAAAATATATATTCACAGAAAAAATATTTTGTTTGTAGTGATATAAAATATTTTTTTCACTGTCCGTTACAAAACAGATCACAGAAATAATATTGTTCTAAAACGGTAATGTAATAAAATAAATATATTACACCCAGCAATGATGAAAAGTTAAATACGTAAGATCCACAGATGCAAAAGTTTAATCTTAATAATTTACATATAAATGAAAGAATTGTATTAATGATTTATCAGTCAGTGAGTTGAACTGTTAATGACAGCGGCCCAAGGTCCTAAAGATGCGCGCGGGTGGCCAAAATATGTTAGGGGGCTCAAAATAAGTTAGGAGCCCAAAATATGTTAGGGGTCCCAAAATATTTTAAGAGGCCCAACTATAAAATCTTACCCAGGGCCAGAAAAAAGGTAATTACGGCACTGTTTATCACTATTAAGAATGTGCTATTTTATTTGTAAATATTTCACTACTATAAATGTTTTTTGTTAATTTCAAAAAAGATATACACTACCTTAGTCATAAATACAAAAAAACCATAACAGTATTAGCGATAATTTCGCCATGTATTAAAAAAAAAAATTAATTTAGACAAAAACATCAAAACTACAATATTTTTCAGAAACGAATTCTGATTCAAAAATTCCTCTTGGTTAAGAGCTATGTACATTACTTAGAATTTGTTTCAGTTTTTTTAGTTTAACCCCTTTCGATTAAAGGGGAAAACTTTCTACGCGGAAATATGGCTATAGCTATAGTCCCGATAAAATCCTTAGAACCTTCCATTAAATTTAATTAATTTACCAAAAGTCCTAACATTTTTTTCTAGATTTGCTTTGTCTTCCAGTCTTCATTAGATTAATAAGAAATATATTATATAATGCTTCATTTATTTATATTTATCAGTATTTATAAATGGCATCATTTTTCTCAATTTCAGAAACGTATTTCTCACTATTAACAATGTGTTATTTGTTTTATAAGTATTTCATTACTAAAAATGATTTATTCCTCTTTGATACCTTAAAAATAAAAGGTTGAATCACAACGCAGAATAGTATAATAGTGTAATTAACGTATATTTTTTTTATATTTTTAATTAAAAAAAAAAGGCACACTATCTTAGCCATAAATACAAACAATCCATACATTATTATCCATAATTTAGCCTGAATTAAAAAAATAATAATTAATTTTGTCAAAAACACAAATACTGCAATAATTTTCAAAAACGCAATCTGGTCAAAAAAATCCTCTCGTACATTCCGGTTCATTCGGTTCACATTAATGTAAATTACCTATAATATTTACAGATTTTTAGTTTAACCCCTTTGGGTAAACGGGGGCGGGAAAAGATCTTTTTTAGCACATTTTTGGCTGAATTCGTGTTAAAAAAAAACGATTTTTTAAAAACTACTTTTCGTTCCCTAATTTACTTCCAAAGGGTTTTCTTTTGTCACCACACAATAAATTTTAAAAAAATTATTGAAAAAACACATTTAACAAATTCGGATTTTTTGTGACTTCTAATTATCACTTTATGGTATATACAACAATTGATGTCTGTTCTTTCTCTGGTACTACAGAAAAAAAAATATATTTTTATATAAAAAAATTAATTTTCTAAAAATTGTAATTTGAAATTTTTGACAAAGATTAAAATGAATAAATAAATAGACAAGTAATTAGTGATTCTATGTTTATTAATAAGGACCTATATTTCCTGCATTCCAAATTAATAACCATAATTATAATGGTGTATTGACATGTGAAGACACATTTCCTCTGAAGTGAGATAGTTCTTTTTTAATTTTACTTGTATATTAGATTTTATTTACTCTTTGTCTTGCAACCTACACAGATATTTTCACCTTTTTACCTTAATCCATTCAAATTTTAAATAGTACCGTTTCGACTAGAATATTTTTGTACATTAGGTAATATAAAGCTTACTTTAGTTTAAAATAACAAAGATTGCGTAAGTGTCGTGAGTATATATAATATCTGACAGCCATATTACGTTTACAGACCCGGTATGTATCTTGACAGACCCAAACAGTGTTGCCAAGTTTCGGGTCTGTGAAGGTATATAGTGTATAGCGGGTCTGTATAAGTCGTATGAATTACAAATATTTTATACAAGCCCGACACGCGCACCATCTTCACAGAAATTTCGTGAACTAAATTTGTATAAAAAAACATGTTCTACCGCTTTCCCAGACCCACCTGAAACTCATTGCTAAAGATTGTTTGAGGCCTAATTCGTACTTCTAGCATAGAAAACGTTGTCAGACCCGATACCGGGTCTGAGCTTGTCACTTTTGGTCTGGTAACGCCTGCAGAGTATAGCGAGTTGGGTCTGTATAAGCGGTGAAACAAATATATATATATATATATATATATATATATATATATATATATATATATATATATATATATAGGATTTCGTGTCGCCGTAGCAGTTATTGCTGGGACGCAGACCTACTCGATTCAGTCTTGTCCTGCAACAGCGCTGACTAATCTTACTATATAGCCAACCAAGTTTGCTTAAATGTTATGCAGGCCGCCCCGTTTTATCAACTATCTACTCTACAGTAGATGGCGTGAATCCAGAAGGTTTGTGTCTCAGTATCGCTCAAGAAAATTCTTGTGTATTTGGACCGTGTATCTTGTGTATGTTATTTTGGTAATTTTAGCGACTTAACTATATAAAATAATTTGTAAGAAATGATAATACACTTACATACCTTTCCTAATAACTTATAAATTTTAGTTTTTAGATTTTCACTCAATAAACGAATAATATTTGCAGCACCTATTTCACACGTCACACACCCTACATCAACCAACAAAATATCCCTGTTGGAAGTAACTGTTTGGAGCCTTTACAACCGGTACACAGCTGACTGCCTACCTCGAGTTTACTCGAATGAGAGCGTCTGTTTCTTTCTCGCTCAGCTTAACTCGAGGAAACCGAATGAGCGTTTCACTTTGGGACCTAACGAATCAGACTCATTCTGTCCCATCAAAAAATTTCTGTATGCGGTGCGCCCAAAGAAGTAAAGCTTCAAAAATTCCATATTAGCAGGACTTGCAGAAAAGGAGATAGACATGATTTTTATTATATTCCTTTTGTTGCATATAAACATAAAAAACAGTTTTGCATTTTTTTTTTAATTTATAGGCTTAATTTTTCTTTTAAATTTAGAAGCGCTCGAAAAACACACTTTACAAACTTGTTTACAAACTTGGCTGTGACGTCACACCTTACCCAGACTACAACCTACAGCCTGCACAGTCTGTCGTGAACTTAGGTGTGTTCGTTTGTGTTGCACAATACTTGTCCAGGACAAGAGCAGCTGACGTCACAGTGCAACTAAAAACTTCGTCCGAACTACTTGAAACAGGAATACAAACGAACGGTTTTCCAGGCAGGCGAAAGACATTTGCAATCAAAGTTATAACCTCATTTTAAAATTTTTTTTTGTTAGTTTGTGCCAAAGTAAATTAATAAGAAAATATGAACAATTTAAACAATGAAGTGATCTCCAAAATGTTATTGATGCTTGACGACGACGATGACAGTATTATAAATATTGTATACAACAGTTTATTAACGGGAGATGACAGTGATGATGATGATGATGAAGTGATCAATTTATTGACCATGGAAAATAGAGAAAGAGTTACGGTGAAAAATTATGTTGAAGTAAGTAATTTAGATAACAATTTAGATGAACATATTTAATTATCTGTGTCTTGTTTACAGGCTGTTGTTGATGATTATCCTGATGACATTTTTATCGGTCACTTCCGGATGGATAGGATAAAAGTGCAGTACATCATCAATGAATTTGAGAAATCTAAAATGTTTCAAGATATTAATAAAAATGAAAACACAAGGTGCAACATATCTTCCAAAAAGCATATATTAGCTTTTCTGTGGTATGCGGGTCACAATGAAAGCTTTCGCTCGATGTGCGATAAGTTCGATCTTAGTTTAAGTTCACTATATGACATATTACATCGAGTTTCGACATTTCTGAGTAGTGAAGCTTGCAAATATATAACATATCCCAATGATGACAAAAAAACAGAAACATCATCATACTATTTGCTACGTAATGGTTTTCCTAATATAATAGGATGCATAGATGGATGCCATATTGAAATAGATAAACCAGCAAAAAGAGGTGTGGATTACATCAACAGAAATAAGTATTTCTCAATGCATCTTCAAGGCACATGTGATGAAAATCTGAACTTTTTCGATGTATTTATAGGATACCCAGGCTCAGTTCATGATGCAAGGGTGTTCAAAAATTCCAGCATATATACAAATTTGAGTGCTCTTTGTGGACATAAATACATAATAGGAGACAGTGCTTATCCCTTATTGCCAAATTTAATTAAGCCATATAAAGACAATGGTCATCTAACTGATAGTAAAAAACAGTTCAATAAAAAATTAAATAAATGTAGAGTCAGTATTGAGCACGCCTTTGGCTTGTTAAAACAAAGATTTCGCTCGCTTTATCATTTAAAGTTACGTGGTCATGAGCGAATCTGTACATTTATACATTCATGTTGTGTTCTTCATAATATTGCCAATAAAGATGACACCAATATATTTAGTTTAGAACCTTCCACTACAACACATCCGCAACCCATCTCTGCTCCAATATACGATAACGAAGATGATGCCAACAACATCAGGGACCAAATTTGCTCAAATTTATAATATTTTTATTACAATTTTTTTTTATAGAATCTAGTAGGACTGTTTAAATAAAACTAAATTCTGTTTTTTTAATTTTTAAGTAAATATATTTTTTAGAATTTATTGCACATATTTTTATTGCTAAGTATGTTAATCACATTAAATAAAACTATAACAATAATGATGTTTTCATTTCAAAAACAAAACCTTAAAAAATTAATAACTATACTACGGACAATATATTCCAATAGATGGTTTTTAATTAAAATTACAGTTGAGCAGTCAAACTATAAAGACATTTTAATATGTAACTAACCATAAGCCTGCACTAAGTGACTGGTTAATTGTAATTTTAGTTAAAAATCATCAGATTATATATTGTTTGCAGTATACTAATAACTAATGAATACTATTAACAGATATTAATTATAGGAACAAAGTTTAGGAAAACTGCTGTGCTCAATAAAAACATGATCTCATTTTTTTTTTTTTTTGATTCTGGGAAAATATGGTTAAAAGTTATTTAAATATATCAAATATAAAATGTCTATCTAAAATTATAATTTTTGCATTTGAAATTAACAGGAAATACTGCATTTTACCTACATATTCAAATTTGGAAAAAAATCATTTATCATGTTTTTACTAGGCACAGCATAACAATAATACTGATTATTAAATAATTTAAAATTAAGAAGTTTTAAAGAAATAAAGTAAAAAAATCAACATAAAAACAACATTACTTATTCATAGATTGCACTAATTTATCTAATATATCATTTTTTCTTTTTAATTCAGCTAAAATTGCCTCGGCCATCTCTGTTTTCTTCTTTTCACTCTCCTTCCTTTCTTGATTTCTTTCTTCATATAGTTGCCTAATTTTGGATATCTCCAAATTTCGTCTGTTAATTTTTTTTTTCTTTTCTGGATTTTCCACTCTAATAAAAAAAAATCATTAATTTGTTCAATAATACTCTTTTCTTGTCTTAATTAAAAGTTGCTTACCTGCACTCATCATCGTCTTCAGTGCTTTCTTCTCTTCCAGAAAAATGAGGTTTCTGTGGCCTGTTTATATTATTGCCATCAATTACAACTGGCGGGTTGATTGTATGGCGTGGCGCAAAAATCTCGTTCAGTTCTCTAAAACACAGAATATTACAATTTATTGTACTATTGTGTAATTTTGTTTCTACATATACCTTTCATATGGACATGTTTTGTTTCCACGCCCTGTTTTATTATTATTATCTTTGACTTTTTTATAGGCACGGTCTAATGTTTTCCATTTATTTTCTACTTGTATGTCTGTAAATACATATCCATGTAAGCCCATCTCTTTGGCAATTATACCCCACATTGCACGGAGGCTTTTTATCTTCTTTTCTAAATAAAGTGTATGTTTGTCTTTATATAAACTAATTAACAACAGCGTGGGTTTGTTTGTCCACTCCACTTTAGATTCTGAAAAATTTTGGATTATAACAATATATGCCGTTATGAAAAAAATACATTTCATAAACGGCCTAAATAGCTCTGGTATTATTTAATTATAATATTACTATAACAACCCTTATACAAACCTTGAATAGTGTTCTGTGGCAGAGCTCCGAAAATATCATGTGGAAGAGTTTCGACAGTATCCTGCGACACAACTTCTAAATTATCCTGCGGAAGAGTTTCGACAGAATCCTGCGAAAGAACTTCTAAAGTATCCTGCGGTAAAACTTCAGTAGCATCATGTGGTACCTCATTCATATTACCATCAGTTAGGATACACTCTACTAATGTTCCAAGTTCTGCAATAAATGTTATAAAAATAAATAATAAAAATTCTAGTTTTGACAGATTTTATAAAACTTCTGAATTTATTTATGTTACTTACCAGCATTGTAGGAAAAGTACTTTCCTTCTATACATAATACTCGATTCATGATCGATATATGATAAATAAATGTAAAATAAAAATTTCCGCCAGACCAAATACAGATTATAACCAAGTTATATTAAGTTTGCCGCCTTTCTACAGGTTGCCTGAAGCTACACTCACTCCCGAGCAAGTGTAGACTTTGCCTGTCCTGAACAAGTTCATAAATACAAACGAACACTTTACGTACAAGTGTCAGAACACAAACGAACGCCATAGTGTAGCTCTGGTGTAGTTCAGTGTAGGTTGGGCAACACAAACGAACACACCTCTTATATGCTTGTATAACTTTTATAGGTTGGGTAAAGTTAGAATGATTTTAATTAAAATAAAGTTATTCTACATGTTTACCGAATTAAATTATATAATAAAATATATAAAATATGGAAGATCCAGGGCCCAGTACTTCGAAACATCGAAAATATTGTTTAGACCCGATGTGCACAAATACTTTATTTAGAACTCCACAAAAACAATTTATTTCATTACCTAATGGTGAAAAACAAAAGAAAAGGAGGAAAAGCATCAATGCTGGATAAATTGTCACTCAAAAATAAAAAAAATGTTGTCTGCCATTTTAATAATAAATGCGTGAAAAATTGTTTAAAAAACAAATACAAAACTCTCAAATAATACACTATACATGCTAGAGATGGCAATAAACTTTAATTAACCGATTAATTGATCATTTGATTAATCGAAATGTTGGTAAAAAATAATCGATTAATCGATTATGAAATAAAAAACTTAGGCCCGGTTTTTCCACCTTCAGATAAAGTTCCAGGTAACTATCTGACAGATAAGGTTATTTGTAACTTCATCTGCTGAGTAAATGTCATCCATTCTTTCTATACAAATGTATCTATCGGATAGTTATCTAACGTATAATGAGACTGACGTATTGGATTCACTGACTGGTATTGACATTTATTCAGCAGATGAAGTTACAAATAACCTTATCTGTCAGATAGTTACCTGGAACTTTATCTGAAGGTGGAAAGACCGGGCCTTAATGTTGTATTTTAAAGGTTGATGATATAAAATCATTTAACCGTTTTATTAGGAAAATATAAATAATTGAAGGTAATAACATGTCTGCATAAACAAATATTTTTTTTTACAAACAGGCTGTAACAATAAATAATGCCCGTTAGAACGAAGACTATATAATATTGCATATTAAGTACGTAAATTTTAATACAAATAATTCATTGTTAAAATAAAATTTTGCTATTAGTTACCGATCTTAGATATTTCTAAACTTCAACAAGTCTTTTTTTTGTGCAATAAAATTAAATTGTGGCCGGAAAATGTTGTACGAGCTGCGCCATTATATGAAGATGACAGTAGTATTAGAATATCGCTGGTGTTTTGGACGTAACCAAAAACTCTATTAATTAAACTATAAAGCGTCATCAGCGAACAGCATCCACGAGCCACAAGACATTTGGCAATTTCATCACGAACTGTCCAAAGATGACTGAGGAGACAAGGGTTTGTATCCAGAAGACCTGTAACTTGCCAGGCTTTTCTCGCAAATTATCGAGTTGGAAGACTGCGTTTCGCTCATGAGCCTTTGAACTGACTGGACACAAACTACAGCAGTATATTGGGCAGAAATGAGTAGCGGGTCAGTTTAATTCTCCAGATGGGCCAGAACGAGTGTTCTGAAGGCCTAGTAATCTAGGGACTTTATTGAAAAGAAGAGAGCATAGTCATCTTATCGACCAGTGTTTCAACAATACAACTAAGTAATTTCTTGAAAATAAAATAAAATAATCGATTAATAATAAATTAATCAATTAATTATTAATTAATCGAAACCAAAAATATTGTATGATTAATCGATTAATTGAAACAAAATAATTTCATTATTCGATTAGTCGTTGCCATCTCTAATACACACGTAAAGTCTTGTAGAGTAGGTATCTGGGCCGTGTAGGTTCTGACGTCATGCCCAGTCGTATTTACTCGGCAACCTTCGCGCTATGGTCGGCTTTATTTCAAATTTATAATATTTTAATTAAAAAATTTCGCTGAAATATTAACCAAAATGTGATTTTTGTTTTGTTAGGTGACATAACTAATATTAACATATCAAAAAAATGTACTTTTAAGAAAATATAAATTTTATGCGTATCCCTTGCAGAAAAGCAGAGTGCACACTATCGGAAGGCGAAAATTCCGAAGTGGAGTACAGGATTTGCAATTGCACCTCAGTGCTCCGTAAACAAATCTTATTATGGAACTATGACAACTTATTTTTAGGATTTCGTAGGTATAACCACGAAACCCTGATACCAGTGGATTTTAACCTTTTCAGCTATGGCACCCCTTAAAATCATAAAATGTGTTCTCGCTCCCAGTAAAAAACCCAATTTTATATATCTACTTAAAATTAATGGTAATTTTTCAGAAAATCCTCCACCGGTAAAATTGATATCAAAATACTTGGAAGACCTACATAAAATTTGTTTCCAAATGTATTATTTTTTCATAGCAAACTTTATTTTATTATAAAATCTTATTACAGTGTATAACTGCCATGGCTCCATGGTAAGATGATTGCCTACGGCGCACAGGTATACGGGTTTGAATCCCCTTATCTCTTTTAGATATTTATCTTCCGATATTGTGCGGTCAGCTCTGAGGTCGACTCAGCCTCAAGAATTTATGAGTTAAAATGAGTACCTGGTTTATACAGGCATAATAGAACTGGTCGAAACGCCACACTTACCATGTGGCTTTCATATCTATGGTCGGTGATTTACAAACGGAGAACTTACCTTCTCAGCCCCTAGATGCCTATCTCATGCTGGGAATCTATTATTTATTTTATTACAGTGTATTATAATCAATTTTGTAAGAAATACATAAAAAAAATATCTAAATACAGATACAGATAAAGTCCATTTACCGTAACTATGAAATGACGTCACAGTTGAAAAACTCACCTTGTTGACAATTCGTAAACTGTCAAAAAAAGTTAGGTTATATCGAACAACCAGGTTGACACCTAAATGTCAACCTGACAAATAACGATTGAACAATCCAATTTCAAACTGGCAACATTGAAAAAATGTACCAAAATTAAATAAATAAATGTACTAACTGAGTTATGGATTGATGTTGATTAAAACATATCATAACGTTGGTACTTAAAATAACCAAGTGTGACGTCATCTCATTTTTATTGTGAATGGAGTTTACCTAAGAACAATTGTATCTAGATACAGATACAGTTATAGAATTATAAAAAATATCTAGATGCAGATATATGTCAAGAATGTTTGTATCTAGATACAGCTAGATCCTTTTGAAAAAGCACTGAAAAATTAAAATACCATGTTTTTTACCAAACAAAACAGTGCATGTTAATCAGTATTATACAGGCTGTTCAAAAATGACCGTGATGTCATCACAAAGCCCACTAAATTCAAGGTAAAACACTATTCTACGAAATAAATTTGTACTAAATAACGTATGTATTATGTTAGCCATATGTGCTAACGTATGAGCTGCGCATCTATAAGGCTAAGGTTAGTCTTACAGATACGCAGCTATGTTCTTGTTAAGAGGATGTTCCTTTCAATCAAATTTTAGACCTAATTGAAGTGGAATTCGTAATTCTAAATTCACTAATAAAAAATTACTAATAAGAAATATGTATTTTTTTTTCTCATTCCATACAAATTTAATAACAAAATTTCAGTTGACATTCTCACGCTTACAAATTAAATTTTCCTACGACTACTACGGAACTGTCTCATTTCGATACTGTTAGCTTAATTTCGCATGTTAATATAATTCGCGCGCAGGCGATGAGAGAAAATGCGCCTGTGCAGTTTTCGCAAATTTTCATTCCCGTACTGGCTGCGCGCGCATTAATGTCTGTTAACCATATTTATATTGTTATTTTCTTGATTATTTATTTATTGAAAAATGGTAAACGGAGGAAAAGTATAGTGCTCCACAGGCGCAGAATGCATATTCCGCGCTAGTTGCACAATATACCATTATATGAACGTTTAACGCTTAATAATTTATTCAATTTTACGTCCTTTAGGAAACACACCTAAAGTTCGATTATCCAGAGAAGTCCAGTCAAGGTCATATGATTGAAATAATAATTAACGTACGGATGTGTTTCTCTCTCACTAACATTGGCAAAATAGTAAGAGAAATACAAATGAAGCATGTCAAAATTTGTAAGGTATAACTACGACAAACTTACTTAAATAATTCGAATATGACCTTGACTGGACTACTTTAGATAATAAACTGTACTTATCTTACTGATTTCAATTAGGATATGAGCTTGATATCCTCACTAGCATCGCCGGTCCTTGGGTGAGGCGGACTAGAGCCAGGCCTCAAGTGAAGAAATGCCTCAAAAAAATTATCAAAGTGTATTTTCCATCACTTGATACTTTTGAAGGGCCTTAATTTGTCTTGCCCAAGGCTTCACAAAACCACGGTCTACTCTCAAACCACTTGTGTGGGTATAATTTTTCATATGTTTTTAGTAAATTGCTCATCAAAATAGCAACAATAGTTATTCAAAAACATAGTTTTCATTAATAATGACCCCCTTAGGTGTTGTACCTACTATTGTGGTACCTAAATACCTACTATTTTTACGGCCGTTCAAAAGCTACGAAAAACGAGTGAGAACATTTTACTTTTTTTATTGACATTCCATATAAATTTAATTTGTAAACGTCAGAATTTCAATTGTTTTCTAAATTTTGTTATAGTAAAAATAAAATATTTCAAATGACATTTTATAATTAAACTATTATATCAGCTCGGTATCATGGTATAAAAATAAAGTAACGATCGAAGTATTGAAATACAGATACAAGATACTTAAATTTAAATATCTTGATACAGATACAGATACAAATTTCAAAAAGTATCTAATTTGTATTTGAATACTTGAAAAAGTATCTAGATACTGTACCTAGATACTTGTAACTATAGTCTATCTCAGAAAGAGCGATAGTAATAAAATTTATTATATGTAAAAAGTTAATGTTTTTTCATATAGAAGCGGCACACAAAATATGAATAGTTCGAAACGAAATATTGTTAAAAAACCACCGAGTGTGCCGCACATCTTATATGGGAATACGAACTAGGGTTAAAAACAATAGTATAATCATAAAAAAATTTACCCTAAAATTTTGAAGAAAAATATGGTCACAGGCGTGAGTTTAATGATATGATAAATATGGTCACAGGCGTGCGTTTAATAAAATGATAAATAGTAATATAGAAATACACAAAACGAATTTAAAGGTGTTTAAAATGTGCACGCCACTGGTAACTGCCTGACAAAAAGATTTATTACTATCGCTCTTTCTGAGATAGAATATAGATACATTACAACAATGATTATAATAACGAGAAAGTAACCGTCGGAGTAAGCAATGGAAGAGAAAGGCAGCATTATATGGCGTAAGATAATCAAACAACAATAAAAATAAAATCTGTTTTTTACTGTAATTTTTGATGTCTTTGTGTTCAATTTTACTTGCTATTTTATAAAAAAATAAAACAAATAATGAATAAATAAACAAGATTTTTTTTTAATCACGTTATATTCTACTAAGGGCCGCTTTTACAATCGTTGGATAAAGTTCGAATAATGCTATTCTCGGTATAAAGTCAAAAAATTGCTTTTACAATGCTCGGATAAAGCTCGGATAGGATAAACATCGGAATAAACACCAGAATATCTTATCTGTCCAACGACACTTCAGATAAAGGGCAGTATAAGTTATTCCCTTGCTCTGATTGGAGAATAAGTATTTGTTACCCAGCAACGGTAAAAAAATTAAATTGACATATGATAAATGTCACATTACAACGTTTTATTTGAATTTTTATTACAGTTATATAATTGTGGTTGCAGCAGCGTAGTGGTTAGCTCACTTGCTTTGAAAGTGTGGAATCATGAGATCGAACTAGTATGGGCAAAAAGATTAAAAAAAAAAACTTGGCTGTTGCAACCACAGGCTCAGGTTCTTTACAATGAGTGCCTGTATCTCTGAAATAATTTTCGGAAATATGGGGCATGTTTCACAGGGTACGGTGGTCTCAGCTACTGTAAAAAATAATCGTTAGGTCATGTCAGAGGACGCTAGTCGCGACCTTAAAATCTCTAAAACCTAGACATTGTCATACGAAATAATAATAGTACGTAATCCCTCGTTATCCATGTATTTGTTCAGCAGTTTTGATTTATTTTATTTATTTTTTAAAAGCGTAGCAATGAAAAGTAGAATCCGATTACCGCTGGAATATGCTCCTAGCACTTTGAGCGCTTCGAATCTAACTGGCCACTATCATCCCTTCCACACTATGTACACATAATGCCAGTTTTTGTATACGTATATATGCACTATTGGGCTGGAGCCAGTTCGAATGAACTGCTTGTTATTTATTTATATATTTTTCAAAATGCGAACTGATTCTTAATGTTGTTATACACTGAAAAAAAATACTCCTGTTATTAATCAGAAATTTTTCTCTTGAAAGAACTTGTTACAATATTGGCAGTCAACAACTGTACATAATATTGGTTGAAATATGAATTATTATAATATGAATTCTACTAGTAGAGGGAGTTCTTATGAAAATATACACATGGGCGGTATTCGTCACGCTCGCCCTACCCTTAACGTAAGGGTTGGTGACAGATGCGGAATTGAGGGTCTCCCAGCCAGCTCAAAGGAGAAGGGGCGGATTATATGAGGGCGCCAGTAGGTCCCGCCGCAGCCGATCGTAACAGACCTACCTTAGAGTACGACCGACCTTCTCCTCAATCCCTATAGATGTTAGCGGCCTAAAATCACCTTTTAATAAAACTCGATTAAAGATTGTGTGTATAACAATTAATAGACCCTTTTAATACTACCATTTATTATTTTAAGTTTGTGACTCTGTGTAATATATATATTCTTTATTCCCCTAAGCCTTGCGGCGTTCAGGGTGCTAACAATTACAAAAAAAACAAAAATAAAATAAAATATAAAACAATCAATCCAAAAATACATAACAATAACATACAATACAATTTACATTTTACAATCTTTTTTTTTTTTCTCTTTTCTTTCTTCTTTCCGTTTCCCCTTCCTGTTATCCTTCGCCAATCTCCATCCTTCTTGCCTCTAATTTTTTCGCCCACCTCTCCCCCCTTCCATCTTCGTGCAACAGGTCTATTATGCTCCCCGACCATACTATCATCTCTCTACACCTCTTCGCGAGGTGCTCTATTTCTTCCTCCTCCTCCCCGCACATCCTGCACATCTTATCCTCCTGTCTCCTCCAATATCTATTTCCTCACTCTTCATTCCCGCACCTTAGTCTCGCAATCCTCCTAACTCTCCCTCCTGACTTTCCTCTTTCTCCCCTCAAGTAGCTTGGTACCCCTATAGCTCTGACCTCCTTATATCTCCCCGCACTCCTTGAATTGTCTATTCTGACTGTCCTTTCTTGCTCCCCCACTTCCTTATCCCTCCTCCACAACTCCTCAATCCCGCTTATCCCATCTTTTCTTCTCCTTTCCACCTCTGTCGCATCCACTCCGCATCTCCAGTAATACTCTTTTCTCATCTCCCCCCATGCGTACCATCTTCCTTTCTGTTCCTCTCTGGCTCTTTCTTCCCAGCATTCTCTCATTATTTTTTTGCCTATTTCTATTCTAACTTTCTCTTCGTACCTAACCGCCCTCCTTCCTGTACCCACTTTCATCTTATCCCTTTTCAGTTCCTCTCGTACAATGTACCCTGGTGTTCTATCTACCCCTAAGATCCATCTTAAATACCTCTCCTGTACTCGTTCTACCTTCTCCCATTCCTTCCATCCCCAAATTTCCACCCCATATAGCAGGATGTTTTTCACCACGGCGTCAAACAACATCAATCTCCATCTAATATCGTCGCTAAACTTCCTCTCTCCTATACTCCACAGCTTCCCCATGACTATCCTTGCCTTCTTTACTCTTTCCCTTATGTGTAGTTCAGCCCCATTGTTCCTCGTTAGTATATAACCTAGGTATTTTATACTCTTCACCTCTTCTATTTCTCTGCCACCCCATTCCCATTTTATCTTATTTCTTCTTCCTCCACCTTTACCGAATACCATTACCTTCGTCTTATCCCTGTTTACTTCTAATTTTTTCCTTTTGAAATATTTATCCGCCCTTTCAATCATTCTCTTAAGCTCCTGTTCCTCCTCTGCCATCAATACAATATCGTCCGCGTACCCCAATGTCCACAATTTCATCTTCCCTACTACCACCCCCCATCTTGTCCTTCCTCATAGTCTCTTCTAAATCCGCTACATATAAGTTGAACAAGGTCGGGCTCAGCGGACAACCCTGTCTCACCCCCTTATTCACCCAAAATCTTTCCGTCTCTTCCTCGCCTACCCTCACATTGCAGCTCGTCCCCTTGTATATTTCCTTTATCCTCATTATCAACTTCTTTCCTATCCCCTTCCTTTCCATTACCTTCCATAGCTCCTCCCTATCCAGCCTGTCAAACGCCGCTTTTAAATCCACGAACGCCATATACGCTTTCCCTCTTTTTCTCTTTAACCTCTCCTCTACTATGTGAGTCACGGCGAATATTCCGTCAATCGCCCCTCTTCCCTTCCTGAATCCAAACTGCGTTTCCTCCAGTAAATCTTTCTTTTCCATCTCATCCACTAATCTTTCGTTCAGCACTTTCGCGTATACCTTGTACGCTGAACTTATCAAGGTCACACCTCTATAATTACATGCTAACTCCTTGTTTCCTCTCTTGTATATCGGTACAATCACCCCCTTCCCTCCATTCCTCCGGGTAACTCTCTCCTTTCCATATCCCTCTTATTATTTCTACCAGTTTATTCCTAGATTTCTCTCCTCCATTTATCCACGCCTCATTCCTTATCTTATCTATCCCTGCTGATTTCCCTTCATTCATGTTCTTTATTATTCTCTCTATTTCTTCCCCTGACGGTCCCTCCCCCTTTTCTTCCCCTTCTCCCTCTTCCACCCCTTCTAATTCGTCCTCTGTCCCTCCTTCACTCCTTCTATCCCCCCGCCTTCCTTCCTCCTTATTTCGCTTCCCTCTAATATCTCCATGAAGTGTTTCCTCCAGTTCTCCATGGAAATCTTGTTACTCCTGTCTCCTTGGTTCCCTCTCATCCTGTTTATATATTCCCAGGCTTGCTTTTCGTTCCTTATCTTTCCCACTTCTGCCTGCTCCTTTACCATATATCTTTTCTTTTCCTCCTTACATGATTTTTTATACTGCCCCAATTTTTCTCTGTACCCTTCATCCGTCTCCTCCCCCTTAATCTTTTTGGCCCAGGCCTTCTACGCCTCTTTTTTCTTTTTCCTGCATCTCTCCCCCCACCATGGCTTTTTTCCTATCCTTGTACTAAGCCCTCTCCTTTTTTTCACCACCGCTTTCTCTATCCCTTCTCTCAATTTCCCACACCCTCTCTCTACACCTGGTTCTGTCCATTCCATTTTCTCCATTGTTTCCTTGTATTTCTTTTTTCCTTCCTCCGACCAGTCTTGTACACTCGTTTTTTTCTCTTTCACCTCTCTTTTTTGTCCTCTCCTGATCTCCACTATGATCGGTTGGTGATCCGATTCTATCCTTTGCTTAACCTCGAAACTTTTTACTTTTTCCCACCCCCTTTCATTCTCCACCGCATAGTCAATCGTCGATTTTCTTTCCTCCTTATAGTAAGTCAGTAAGTGACTCTGTGTAATAATATATGCGTGTACAATTATGTTGATACATAAAGATGGAAGATCGACGGTAATCGATACAATATTGAGTACTTGACATCAAGTAAATAATTACATAAACTATCCAGATAAATCTCCAAATTGACGTGCTCCCGATTAAATTTGTAATACCAAAAATAAATTAACCAGTGGTACAACCTTTACCGACAGCGCGGTTGAGTTGCACGTGCGCGTGGATATAAGGTGGTGGTTGGTAAGGGGGAGGCAGGAGTGTGGCACTAGTTTGCAACACGAACGACTGTTGTGTTTATAGTGCGTAAGTCTTTCTAACCTGTCTAAATACAAATGATCGCACGTCAAAATCGAGTGACAAAAATGTCTACTATATATAAGTAAGTATGGACAACGAAGAAAAATGAATTCCTAGCAAGAAATGGCACATCAAAGGAAGATATCGAAGGAAGAAAAAGATCTGGGCTAGAAACAGTGCTAATGGTGACGGAACGAGATAAAGATGTGCAGAAACAAGAGCAATGGAGTAGAATAACCAAGTCCCGATACAATCAGCTCTACCAATACATTGCATGTACAGAAGTTCCAAGGTACCTGGCAGAGCCCAACAAACAGCAAAAGATTATTGCGAGATTTAGATGCGGAAATGAAGTGAGGGCAAACTGCTTCTGGACGAAGGAGGAGGAGCAGCTTTGCAGGACTTGCGGTACAGAGATAGAGACTCTTAATCATCTGCGATGCTGTGAAGGACTGCAGTTAGAAAGCAGGAGTCCTTTACAACTTCTGGGAGACCAGAGAAGATGGTTTCTGGGTCCAAATGATGCTCGGAAAGAGACTAGGCTCGGTCAAATCAAAGATCTCCGAAAGCAAGAGAAAACATATACGAAAAACCCCTCAGTCCTCTGCGTTAGCTTAAAAATCCGCAAAAGCATGTTGTATCCCTAATACCAGGTCACTGAATCCGTCTATGACGTTGTTTCGTGTGGAACCAGAATAAATCACCAAACTAATTCTCAGAATTTTCCACAGCTAAAATTTATCTGACCAACGGGACAATAGCTAACTACAACTGAACCAAAAGATAACTGTATGTCGTAATACAGTTTTACATTGCTCTTGTAGTACATATATATTTTTGGTGTCTATAGATTACCAAAATATTTTTGTGCTATATCATTGTGTGTGTAAAAATGTATACTTTAATATTGTAGTGCTCTAAACATCATATTCGTAAGTGCATTAATTATATTTAACATTTATTTAAAATAAATCTCTAAATTTTATCATAACGTCTTGTGCGAAATTCAACAAGTCAGGTGACGTAAGCGATTACGTGACGTAGGTGAGCTCGCACTGTGCTGTAGCTTGCACTAATCCGCCGTGTCGACAGTTGTCATTAAATAAAAAAATCTTTTCATAGTTTTGACAACTAAACTGTATAATAATAATTTTGCAACAATAATATTTGATTTCTAAAAATTGTTAAAAATGTCCGACAGAAATTGTAGTTTTTGCAATCTAGTAAACAGTCGCACTAAAAACAATGGTTTCGATTGTTCGAGACCGTGCGGAAGAAAATTTTACCCATCATGCGGCGTTATTCCCCCTAATTTTCTTGAATATAAGGGATACTAAGGAATTCTCCGTACGGTGCTCACGATGCTTGGCAATTCATGATGCTCAACCGCGCTCAGATACGCGAGACTCCGACGCTAATGGCAAGCTGGATCTGATTTTGAATGAAATCAGCACCATAAAATCCCAACATATACAGTTTGAAAAATCAATATCCTACCTCAGCGATGTTGTTGACGATTTCACCAAGTCTCTTCAGCATATTCAGGAGAAAGTAAAAAAAATCGAGACCCTGGGAAATGATTTTTTAACATTGACCAATGAGCATAAGGCCATGAAGCAGGAACTCAACAACCTACACCAATATTCACGACGCGATAATGTGGAAATACTAGGGGTTACTGAGACCAAATCGGAGAACTTAACTGAAATCATCTCTGACCTTGGGCCCTTTGTCGGATGTCCCATACAGCCTAATGATCTTATAGCATATCACAGAGTGGCCCATTTCAAGACTGACATCAAGTATCCTAAGGCGGTAATAGCTAAATTTGTCTCTAGGATGAAAAGAGATCAATTTATCGGAGCATGCAGACAGCGAAAACCTATCTGTACAGATATTAAAATTAATAGCGACAGCAAGATATATGTAAATGATCATTTGACGCCGCAAAATAAAGAACTTCTGATGAAATGTCACGCGTTATGTAAAGAAAAATCTTATAATTACGTATGGGTGTCGTATACTTGTACGTAAAAATGATAAGTCTCCCGCCATTCTAATCGACAGTGAATCAGCCCTAGCCAAAATAGCATAAATACTGTCAAATAATCAATTCATATATTATATTGCCTTTCGATCAAAATGGACTTCTTCTATCAAAATGTTCGCGGTCTCCGGACCAAAACAGATACCTTCTATAAAAACATGCTAAATGCGGACTACGATATAATATGTTTGACAGAAACCTTCCTACGAAAATCGGTGCACAGTTCGGAGATTTTTAACGCCAATTACGCTGTTTTCCGCCGCGACCGAGAAGACACCACCTGTCCGAAACGTGACGACGGAGGCGTTCTAATAGCAGCCCGTTCTCACCTAACTTGTACTGTAAAAGAAGAAAGGTCAACTAATAGCGAAGATCTGTGGGTATGTGTTAGTGATGCGAAAGGTGCTAAGTGCAATGTGTGCTGTGTATATTTGCCCGATCATAATGCCGACGCATTTTTTGAATTTATCAACAAGTTGATGTTTCTTATTAACTCTTTTCCGGACGAAAAATTTGTAATTCTGGGAGATTTTAATCTCCCATCAATAAAATGGGTTCAAAAAGATAACTTTTATGTACCTTTAAAAACTATTACTAATGATAAAAATGATCTGTTTCTTGAACTGTACAATTTCTGCTCTCTTTTTCAGTTTTCAAATATACGGACCAATAGTGGCAATACACTAGACTTGATATTAAGTAATCAGAATATTATAAAAGATGTAACAAGGTCCCGCTTTCCACTAGTACCGGAAGACATTTACCATCCTAGCTTAGAATTTAGCATTAATCTGTTAGTACGCTTAGCAGGCACCCAATCTTATGTTAAGTATTATTTTAATTCCATGGATACAGATGCAATATCCGATAGCCTCAATCAAGTTGGCTGGCAATCCAAATTTAAAAATTGTGACACAGAAACCGCGGTAATTAAATTTTACAACATAATTCATAGTTTAATTGATACATATGTCCCTCATAAAAGAGTTTCCATTAATAAAAACTTTCCTTCGTGGTAATCAGCTCCCAAAAAAAAGTATATTAAAGAAAAATTGAAATACCACAACAAATGGAAAAAATTCAATAATACATTAGATTATTTATCTTTCGTAACATTACGAAGTAGATCAAAATATCTTATATCTATTGATAACTCCAAACATATTAAAAACGTTGAGAATCATGTCCATACGAATCTTTTCTCAAATAAAAAACAAAATTCTAATATACCAAATCATGTACAGCATAACAACCAAGTAGCCCAGGATGGACAAGCAATATCTAATCTTTTTTGTGAATATTTTCAGTCTGTTTTTGAACCTTATAATTCAATCGCAATAGATATAAGTAATGTTATGAATAACTGTGTGCACTTAAATAGCGTGTATATTAATGAATCCATTATATTAAACAACCTAGTAAAGTTAGACCCTAAAAAAGGGCCTGGGCCTGACAACATACCAGCTGTTTTTATTAAAAACTGTGCTTCAAGTCTAGTATCACCACTTTGTTCTATATTCAAAAAATCGTTGTTTGAAAATGTATTCCCAAATGTATGAAAACGCGCTTTTGTAGTGCCTATTTTTAAAACGGGTAATAAATCCTTAGTAAAAAACTATTGCCCGATTTCGAAATTGTGTATATTTGGGAAGATATTTGAATGCATAGTCTCCAACCAATTATATGAAACTGTTAAGCATCACATTATACCACAGCAACATGGTTTTTACCGTGGAAGATCGGTCGATACCAATCTAATAATTTATACCAACTGCTTGTCCGAACAACTTGACAAAAGAATACAAATTGATGTCATCTACACAGATTACAGTAAAGCTTTCGATAAAATTAATCATAATATTTTAATAAATAAATTATTTAATTTTGGTATTCAAGGCGATCTTCTCAAATGGATAATTTCATATATCAGTAACAGAAGTCAAGCAGTCAAAATTAATCAGTTTACTTCCGGTTTTGTAAGTTGTACTGGCGGTGCCCCAGGGCTCACATCTGGGTCCATTACTATTTACTGTTTTCATAAACGACATTTGCTCTGTCATAAAACATTCTAACTTTTGACTATTTGCTGACGATATGAAGTTGTACCTAAGAATCTGTTGTCGTGCTGATGCTGAACTCTTACAAAATGATATTATTGGTCTAAAGACATATTGTAACGAAAATAAATTGTTCCTGAATTATGACAAATGCCAGACCATATCATTTTCCAGAAATAGTGATGTATTACCATTTCAATATGAACTGGACGGAAACATAATTCAGAGAACCAAAACAGTTAAGGACCTTGGTGTAATTCTAGACAGTAAACTATCTTTCGAACCTCACATTGATTATATTGTTGCAAAATCCTGGAAAATGTTGGGTTTTTTAATGCGTTCAACTGTAAATTTTAAGTCTCCACTTGCATTAAAATCGCTGTACATCGCATACGTTTCTAGTATTTTGAATTTCTGTTCTGTAGTTTGGAACCCTGGTTATAATAAATATGTAACTGTTAGATATTTGAATCAGTTGCGTTTGGGTTTAGATATCATGCGTTTAAGAGCGATGCCTGTATCACAGAAAATGCTGAATTAGCGTCTGGACCGCAGACAATAAGCGATTATATTTTTGTAGTAATTTAACACACAAAACATTTAGTATGTCAAGTTTAACCGTTGTGTGTGGTCCAACGTGAGTGTGTCATATGTAGTTATTCGTAATATCAGTTTACAATAAATAAGTATACTCAACTTGTGTTATATTGTGCTTACGCGAAACCACCCTGTGCAAATCCTAACAATAACACAGCTTGAAAATATACAGAAGAAAGCTTTAAAATATATTGCGTATAGATGTAACATACATGTTGTTAACTATACCGAATCCTGCGTTACATTCAATATGTTATCATTAAAGGACAGACGGACGTTAAGTGACATGCTAATGCTGTACAAAATAGTAAATAATGTCGCCACATCTAGCGAATTATTTAATTTGCTAGGCTATCACATACCCACGTACAATACAAGAAACCCATTGTTGTTCAGCCAGACAAATTGCAATACTAACTCGCATAATAACTCACCAATTAATAGGCTCGTATCAACATATAATCTAACATTCAGGGATATTGACATCTTCAATTACACAAAGGCCAAATTTCGCTATCTTTGTATACCTAATTTAATTTAATTTGTTAATTTTTGTATTTTGTGTAACTATGTTCTATATATTTCAAAATTATTTCATGTATGAATACTGATGTTTAATTACCTCTAATACTGTGTAATTATGTGAACAATTCACTGGGTTCGTCCCGTTTTTGTTCCGCCAAATAAATAAATAAATAAATAAATAAATAAACGTTCTAACGATGACTGACCAGTGCGTCGGCCGGACCGGACCAGCCAGAAATATTACTGATTAAGATTCTTTGTAAATTAACCAATGATAAAATAAAGATTTATTGAACCAATCAACTGTGTCTTTCATTTAAACTGTGCAGAATTTGAAATATATGAATATGAAAATATTCCCTTTGATATACCGTATGTTTCAAAAATAACCCGTGACAGGCTCGATTCTATTAGAGGGCGGTTTTATGAATATTGGCACACGAGAGGCTGACACTAACGCGGCAGATTAGGTACCACAATAAAAGAATTATCTGAGTCGAATATTTCGACAAACATGATCAAAGATGTTGTTAATAGTAATTCTTCTTCTTCTTCTTTGGGCACTATCAATCAGGTTGACTTTTGGCCTCAATCACATAAGCCCTTCATCTCGATCTATTCATTGTTACTAGTAATGTCAATTTAAAATATAACTTTTCTAATATGACAGTTTATGTGTCAAACAATACCAACTTTATTTTATTTACAATAAAACCATGGATAACTATCCGAGAATAAAAAATACATTGTAGAAGCGAACGTTGGAATAAACTGATACCTTGGATAGTTATACCACTATGTATCCGAGGTTTGTAAAAGCGGCCCTAATACAAATAATTATTTAAATTATGATTTTGGAATTAAGTATATTGAATAGAAACTTTTGTGTTCAGAACAAGTTAATATTTCAAAAAATATATAATTTCCAAATAAATTTAATTTAAAAATGTTTTTTTTTTTTTCAAAATAACTAAAACACGAAGTAATTTTTTTTCTATCGCTTAATATTTCTTATTAAAAATGTTCGAACTTTACCCATTTGTTTTTTTTTTTTGTTTTAAATTTATTTATTTGGTCTTAGCAACTATGGCCATTAACCAGGATACATGCTATTTAGTTTTTAATTATACATTTTTTTAAACCTTAATACTAAACACAAATACAAACATCCATGCCATAACCGGTGTTTGAACCCGAGCCACCCTGGTCTAACAGTCAACACACCATTACACCAAGGTAACCGGCAACTTTCCAATTTAACCAAATCTGTATCTATAATAATAAACAAGGAATATCATTCAAGGAAGTTACCTGTAGAAGGAGGTGTTCCACAAGGAACTGTTTTAGGACCATTATTATTCCTCATATACGTAAACGACCTTCCTCACATTTTCAAAAATAATGATAATCCTCCTTCTCGAATGTGAAAACTGTGTTGAGCTAGAGAATTCTTTTAATGGTATCAGGTCCAAAGTCCAAATTTGGAAATTAAAAATCAAGTTAACTCTAAATGTAGGAAAAACAACCTGTCTAAAATTTAATAAGACCATCCTGAATGCATATTTAAATTTTCGTGGAGACGAAATTATGATCTCTAACAACATTAAATTATTAGGCCTTAAGTTAGATCCGAAGATTACTTCGATGTACGAACAGAATAGAGAAGTGGTGCTGGAGACATGATATACACTGTCCTCGAGGGGTGTGTTTAGACACACAATTTTTTAGAGAAAAACTGTACGGTTTGTAGAGAGACGTGTTGGTTTCACAAAATCTGAATTATTACTGTTGTAATACATTTGCTAGTGACGAGCCGACAGGATTCGAAACCAAATCCAACCGGTCGACTAGCAAATGCAGTGGCGTAGAGGGTTTGAAGGGGTTTGCCGTTAAGCGGCTATGTGCGTTATATGTTTGGATAACGCACATAGCCGTATTCTGGAAGTATGTACATAGATGAGCAAATAAACATGGTTTATTTCATATAGTAGCTTTAATTAATAAAAATATTCTTGGAAAGTCTGGACATCTCCAATGTTTTAAGTATGAGTAGTTTGAAACTGCAGCATAATCACAAAATATGTTGCTGACCCCGCCAACATCTGAAACAAGGTAAATAGTATTTTTTAGAACAATCACATTTCTTGATTTAACATATGCTAGAACACTGCTAGAATTTGTAATAAATATATTTGTAAATATGTTTAGTACAAATATAAATGAGAAAGGGTGAACGCAGGGACGGACTGGTATTGTTATGAGAGCCCGGTTATATGAAATCTTACCCCCCCCCCCGCCTTTTCGAGATGATATAAAAAACAACTTTCGAAATTTGATTTTCAAAATCACAATTCGTATGGAGTTCAGACCCAGATGGCCTTGATAATTGAAGTTGGCCCAAAAACGGCCATCTCTCAGTCCGGCCCGACGATTGAACTGGACAATTATATGAGCAGTCCATCCCTGGGTGAACGCCACTTTCGTACCTGACACCACCAAGTTTTTAGCGCATATACAATGATACACTATTTTAATTGGGCTATTATGGGGGATAATAAAGGACTGCCCAAGGTTCCAGGAGGGGTGGCGGACTACCACACGTGGAAAAATTAGCTCAAATTCTAATAAAAATTACTGATTTTTAAGACAGCCGGATATGATACTGTATCCAATGTTTTAATTCCTGGCTACGTGAGTTCCATACGTATATCGCGATTTACGAATCGTCGTTAAACTACTGTATGATAGTGTGGACGACCTATTTTTTATACAGCCGTCCATTGAGGTTTTTTAGCCGCCATGAATACAACACATTTTCTAGAATGGGCGTAAGCTATTAAGCGGAACATGTTCTATTATCTAATCGATGCGATTGCCGCCTGTTAAAATGAATCTAATTGACCTATGCAAACATAGCTGCGCGCCCTTTCGGCAGAGTAGTCGTTTTATCCGTTTTTAGAATCTGTGTATCTGTCTGACTGTTTGTTGTCTGTCTGTATGTATCGGTACGGTAGATATTCTGGTGAAACTGCTAGACCTAGAGAGTTGAAATTTGGTATAGGCTAATCCAAACCTTTTTTGTAAATATGTTTATTACAAATATAAATAAGAACGGGTGAACGCAGGGACGGACTGGGACTATTATGAAGGCCCGGTTATATGAAATCTTACCCCCCCCCCTTTTCGAGGCGAGATAAAAAAATTCTTTCGAAATTTGATTTTCAAAATTACAATTCGTATGGAGTTCAGGACCAAGTCCAATCGTAAGTTTCGAGAGCTCATTCAACAACATGATCAAAAACCTCAATTAACCGATAAAAATGAATAGTTGTCAAAATCTAGTTCCACCTGAACTATAGAAACAGGCTATATGCATATACAGTTTTGACCCACATACACATATAGGAAATATACTGACCAAAACATTCATCACCCGAAAATATTTGAAAAAATAAATTGAGTAAGATATCATAA
This sequence comes from Liopterus haemorrhoidalis, assembly GCA_963971575.1. Classification (NCBI taxonomy): domain Eukaryota; kingdom Metazoa; phylum Arthropoda; class Insecta; order Coleoptera; family Dytiscidae; genus Liopterus; species Liopterus haemorrhoidalis. The sequence goes on along the minus strand of OZ020619.1, from coordinate 24,569,127 downwards.
AACCCCTTGATGCTTAGATTTTAATTTTTGGAAAAACCAAATAATTACACAATTCTCGCAAAAAAAATCAAAAAAACTTTTGTATCAAACTTTATTTCCCAGAAGGGTTGGTCTGAAAATCTAAAAAATTCAAAACAATGGAATCTGCAATAGTTCAACAGGAATTTTTGTTCAACGACAGGAAGGATTTTTTTTTAGAAAACTGTCTAATTTTGTGTGTAATTTATAGTGTGATATCAAAAGAAAGTACTTAATGCGTAGAGTAAAGAACGACAGGTAGTTCTAGAATTTATTTGAACACGTTTTTTGTCAAAAACATACTAAACAAACTTTTGTCCCACACCCTGTAACCCAGAGGGGTCAATCAAAATTCTGAACAAATTCTTAGTAATGTATATATTGTTACCGCGGGTTGCTGCTCTGGCGCTGCCGTCATAGAGCCTTCTGGCACTGCCGCCATAGAGCCTTCTGGCGCTGCCACCAAAGGACACTTGTTCGTCCTCAAATGTCCACCACGGACCCAACCACGATGATATATTATCGCCGCGACGCCCAGCACCATGTTGGACGCTCGCCGTCCTTTCTCAATCCTACTCACAATCCTAGTCCTCAACTATGTATTGCTTTGTATTGTTACTATACTTCATATATTGTTAACATACACTTTTGTTATGTTTATTTATATCTTGTTAAATAAATATGTAAATTCACATTGTGGTTTATCATTTAGAACATCCCTAAAGGTAACACAATCTCAATTTCAGACGCTTTAGCAAGACCAGGCTCTTCAAGCCCAGGCGGCATACTAGGAACCCAGCTCGTGAGCTAGCCTGGGTGCATTGTTCTGAATACTTCGTCACTTGGGGGACTTCTCCTGGGGTACTACCTCCTGCAACAATATTATATATGTCTAACCCCGGCGAACGATGATGGGTGCTTTACAAATCTATACATTCCTTCTTGAATGTGCCTTTTCATGGCTATAGAGTCCAATACGCGACACAAAAGTTTTCCGCACACACAGCACAAATACTCTCCAGATGACATAGGCATACTATTAAGTCTCTCCTTCTGTCTAGCACGAGCAGTCTAAGTTAGTGTTATTTTCTGCTGTTCAAACAATTTCAATGCACAAGACACAGAGTTTTTCCACCTGGTGCGATCAGCGCATACCTTCTCCCAAGATGAATGTAGGGTGACATAATTTGAGTGAGCTCTTGACCATATCTATATATCTCCTATACGGGGCTCCAGGGTTTCTACTGCCATTTGTTAGTTCTGAATACAGTACCTGCTTAGGCATATGGTTATCTGGCATTCTAAATACATGTCCTGTAAATTTAAGATGATTTTGGATTAGGGTAGCTTCAATGCTCAACATGCCTGCTTTATTTAGAATGTCAGTATCAGGCACGTAATCCTGCCATTAAATCTTTAGAATATCAATCCCTGATGAAATCTTTCCAACACTCCGATGTGTCTACGATAGACACACCAAGATTCGCTACTCTTCAGGAGTACAGAGAGGACAACCGCCCTGTTAACCTTTATCTTGGTGTGATAATGTAGACCTCTGACATTGCAGACCAGTTTCCGTAAACTTCCAAACGCTGCGGTAGCTAAAGATATCCTTTCAGTAATTTCGTCAACGATCGTACCAAACGTTAATAAAGTACATTGATGTGAACGGCAGCTATTTAACAGGAATATTTAACCTGATTTTTAAATTTTTTTCTGAATTTTTTTGCAATATCCTGGTGACATTGGTGACTGACTAACTGGGAAGCTATCTTGATGTGGGCGTATATCGTAATTAAGTGCACTTGAAAGTTGACAGATGGAAGAATTCTCAAATTTTATCATTTTTAATATGTACCGACAATTTCTTGTCACTTACTATCTAGTAAAATACCTTCCAAAACCTTAGTGGTGTGAAAATTCACACACCAAATCAATTTTTTCTTTTACTTTCTTCTCAACTATTTACTCATAAAAAAAACTTACGTTGTATAGTAGGGTAAAGTTTATTGGGAAGAAACTGCAGGCAGTGAATTCCAGCTTTTTATGTAAAAGACATATGCTGTGGGTTCGCACCTGAAACAAAGTAAAGTATATAGCTGATATTCCTATGACCAAATCTGAAAGGTTTGGATATTCAGACAACTAGGCGTTAGCTATAAAACACAGAAACATGGAAGGGACCGAGAGCATATTAACACGAGACTTAACCAACTTGGCAAAGTATTTTCGTGAATAGAGGCTCCAACCTAGCTCAACTAAAACAGAGGCTTCTTGTTTTCACCTCAATAATAAATTGGCAAACAAAGAACTATAGATATCGTACATATATAATTAGCTAGTGTGTGTTTGTAATCTGGGTAACACTGTGACGTCATTTTTTCTAAGGTTCTCGTGATTGGCTAACTGGGAAACAGGGTGTTCCCAGTTTGACTTGATTGACAGGTATTTTGCAGATTTATTCTCTAAGAATTAACGAATATAATTACATATAGAAATTTGTAGGATTTCGTAGGCATAAACAAGAAACTCTAGATACTCCTATATCTTTTGACTGATATCAACAATATTTTGCAGATTTATTCTCTAAAAAACTCAGAATAAAATAACATATAGAAATGTTTAGGGTTTCGTAGGCATAAACAAAAAACTATATACACTGCTATATCCTTTGACCAATATGAATAATATTTTGCAGATTTATTTTCTTAAAATCTACAAATATAATTATTTACAGAAATGTCTACGGTTTCGCATAAACAAGAAACTCTAGGCACTGCTAAAATTAAAATTAAATTTTTTATTAATTTAAGGGATATTTTTTTTTTCTTTTTCTAAAAAAAAAAAATGTGTCCGTTAAATTAATAAAAATTTTAATATGCTTCAAATTTTATTATAATAATTTTAATTCTGAATTTATATAAATGTTTTTTGCAAGCTTTGAGAATGGTTCAGATAGGACCGAAACTGGTTAGCAAATAATAAATTCATTTTAAATTGTTGACTAAATTTGCTTTTACTTATGGACCGAAACCCAAGAAAATACCTATATATTTATCTATAAAATGTGGTCAAGAATTATTTTTATTCAATTTAAAATACAACATTAAGACTGTCCCATTTTTTTTTTTCGGCGAATGAACATGTTTCTTTTTTTATTTCATAATCAATTAATCGATGATTTTTTATCAATTTAATCAAAATCGATTATAACATTTTGATTTATCAAACGATCAATTAATCGATTGATTAATTGTTATTGGCAACTCTAACGTGTATTGTTGGACAGTTTTGTATTTGTTTTTTAAACAATTTTTCACGCATTTAGTATTAAAATGGCAGATAAAGATTTTGTTAGGGCTCAGAGTGACAATTTACCCAACATTAATTCTTTTCATCCTTTTCTTTTATTTTTCACCATTAGGTATAAAATAAATTGTTTTTATGGAGTTCTAAACAAAGTATTTGTTCACATCGGTACTAAACAATATTTTCGATGTTCCGAAATACTGGTCCCTGGATCTTCCATGTTTTATATATTTTAATAGTGGAGTACCACCTTGTGCAGTGCCACAAGGTTTGAATCTTGGGCCCTTGCTATTTTTGTTAGCAGTTAACGATGTGCCACAACAAATAACTCATGGTAGTTGTCTGTTATTTGCGGATGACATTAAACTATATAAGCAGATTAACAATGTTTCAGATTGCCATGATTTGGAACAGGACCTAAAAATGCTATTGCGTTGGAGCTGTGACTCAGGCTTACAGTTTAATGCATCTAAAAGTAAAGTAATGTCGTTTACTAAAAATCGAACATCGATTAAATTCGAATATAAAATGGGTGACTCTGTGATTTTAAGAACAGATACGATAAAAGATCTTGGTGTCATTTTTGACTGTCAGTTAAATTTCAACAGTCATATAGTGACATCTGTACGTAACTGTTTTAAAACATCAGGTTTTATACTTAGAATGGCGAGAGACTTCAGGCAACCTCGAACATACATTATTTTATTTAACTCATTGGTACGTAGCAGGCTGGAATATGCTTGTGTGATTTGGTCACCATTTCAGAGTAAATATATTAAGATGTTAGATTTTAATTTTTACGTAGTGTTGAATACAGAACTACAGGTTTTTACCCTATGTATGAATCATCTAAAACAATATTAGAGCGATATTCTACTAGATCTCTTAAAGACAGGCGTGATATTCGTAGTTTATTATTTCTACATAACATATGGAACGGTGGCGTAAATTGTTCGGTGTTCCTATCTGATATTTATATCAAAGTTCCACCCCCTGGAATGAGAATAAGAAATTATTTGTTTCGGGAAAATGCTGCTAGGACGGAATCTTGTAGGATGAGTTCACTGAATCGAATGGTCATTCTTTATAATCAATTACTACTGAGAAATAATTTGTCTGACATCTTTTATATGAGTTTTGGCAATTTTCGAAAACTGATTTGTGACAGTTTGTAAAATTGTCAGTTGTTTTTTTTTTTATATATATGTGTGTATACATTGTATGTGTACACACATATTTTCCTTTTTATTTGTTTTTTTAATTTCCTTTTTTGTTTTATTTACTATAAAAGTATTTATTTGTATATGTTGTATACCTTATTATTTTGTTATTCTTAATATATATTTCTTGTTTATTGTTGATATTTTATGTTTTTATATTTATATTATTTTATTTTTTCTACATGTGTAGATTCTATTGTGTATACTTAATGTAGGGACACTTTTGGGACTTTGATGTCTGTTGTATCCCCTATTTCTCAATAAATTAAATTAAATATATAATTTAATTCGGTAAGCATGTAGAATAACTTTATTTTAGTTAAAATCACTCTAACTTTACACAATGTATAAAAGTTATGCAAGCAAATAAGTTCACGACAGACTGTGTAGGTTGTACGCTGTAGACTGGGTAGGCTGTACGCTGTACACTAGGTAGGCTCTGACGTCACACGTGATTTTTGCGCGCTACATACATTTATGATTCAAATAAAAAAAAAAAAATGCAAAACTGTTTTTTATATTTATATGCAACAAGAGGAATATAATAAAAAATACTACCGACTTCCTAAGTGCGACTGAAAGTGCAGTTGAATATACAGGGTGTTTGTTTGAAACGGGGCACCCCGAAAATCTCCTTTATTTGTAGAGATACAAAAAATCTTCAGAACAAAAGTTAAACTAGACAAAAAGGCCCATATAAAGGTTACTATAATAATTCTGAGGCACTTCCGGTTTCACCGGAAATGATGTAAACTTTTGATATAGCATAGGGAATCGATAATTTTATATTTTTTTCCTAAACTGTCATTAAATTAGCTTTACAATGACACCAAAAAGTCATATTTTTATGTTAAACATTTCAAAATGGCGACCATTTATTTACAAAATAATACTCAACATAAGTTTTACAAAGTTGAACGTAGCAAGCTTTGAAAACAATAAAAAAAGAAACAAAATGTCTCTAAAATACGATCACGATCGCCGGATCTCACGCCATTGGATTTTTTCGTTTGGGGGTATTTAAAAGATAGAGTATATCGGACAACACCAACGACGATAGAAGATTTAGAAGAAAGGGTTAGAACCCAACAAACATTTTTATACGGGCCAGTGCTGGTAAAGCATATACCCCCCGGCATTGAAAGTAATGGGCCAGTGCAGGCATTTCGTACTGGGCCAGTACCCCGGTGTCCCCGTGGCCGTTATTGGCCCATTGATGTATCAGTTGCCGACCCAGCAACGGTAAAGTGCATTGAAAGTAATGGGCCAGTGCTGGCATTTCGCACTGGGCCAGTGCTTGCATTTCGCACTGGACTAGTGCTGGCATTTCGCACTGGGCCAGTGCTGGAATTTTGCACTGGGCCAGTACCCCGGTGTCCCCGTGGCCGTTAGCTGGCCCATTGATGTATCAGTTGCTGGCCCAGCAACGGTAAAGTGCAAAATAGTCTCATTAGTTGCAAGATTTATTTCTGACGGACCAGTGCATATATTATACCCACTCTCTAGTGTTTAAAATGTAACATATGTGTACTTACCCAGTATTAAAATAAATTAATGGTTAGGTGCAAAATAAATATTTACCATTTTCACCATTTGACCATTTTCACCATCGTTGAATAAATTTATTTAACAAAGAAAGTTGACAAAATCGCATTGGTTTTAAACTATTAATGAAGAAATTAACATTGCTGTCAATAGAATGATGCGATATTGTTAACTTAAGTTGTTAAATAAATTTAATCAACGATGGTAAAACTGGCCGATTGTAAATTGTAATTAACAGTTATAATTTATTGATTTATTTATAAATATTAAATAAATATAATTTCAGGAATAACAGGAATTAGTTTATTTAATTTATTAATTTAATGAAGAATTTTAAGAAAATGGTTTTCTGCCATTTCTGCCAAAAAATTGCATCCTAAAGATAAGTGGTGACTGATAATTTTCGCCAATATTCGGCTTGTATTATCTACCACATCTTTTCCCCCTGACTTGAAGAGTGCCAACGTAAAGAAATCATACTTGTTAAAATAAATTCAATAATCAAATTTTATAAGCATTAATGCTATAAGCTGTTCACTTTTGTAAAAACAAACTAGATCTGGTTATTTTGGTGATATTTATAGTGTATTACTGACTTTTAGAAACTTGGTTATATTGTAAAAAAAGCTTTACAGTTTTGGATTAAGTTTGTATTATTTCAGGTTAGTATTATATTTACAAAATATTTAAGATGTTACTATTCAAAATAAAATATGACAAATTATATTTTTTAAGTGACATATTTATAATCTTGTAACAGATTTATAAATAGTTGAAAATTTTATTACATGAAAAAAACTATGATTTAACTAAACTAAAAATTAAACAATTTAACATGAAACAGTTTGTGTAAACTACGTCCTTAATTTTAACAAAACACACACAAATCACAATAAAAAAGTGTATAATGTTCACAAAACAATAATTATTTAAATACACATCTTGACAAACTGTCCACCAACACGTATCAACTTGTACTGGCCCTCGAAGGCCACGCGGTTAGGGCGTTTTATGACTAAGAACAATCAGACTTTTCAAATTATTACATTCAAAAAAAGTTTAGTTTTAAGTAAAAAGTATGAGTGAAGAAGAGACGATAGCCCGTATAAAAATGTTTGCTTGGATTAATACAAATAAGGAGTGCTTATAAAATGCTGATAGAGTACTTCGTATAGGCGGAATGCGAAATACAAATGTGAAGTACATTATTAATACTGGCGTTGCACTTACTTTTGGTGCCAGTAATTTACCAGCAGTAAAAGCAGTTTGCCGGCATTCGGCCGTTAGTTGAATTTTTGCTGGGACTGCTCTTATAAGGGCGATGGAAGAATTATTATTAAGAATGAGAAAATGTGTGGACAATAATGGGGGTTTGATCGAACATTTTTTTTTTTTTTTGTAAAATAATTGGAAAAAGTAATAGTTTTTTTTTCCTAAATAGTCAAATAGTTTATTTTAGAGATATTTTGTTTCTTTTTTTATTGTTTTCAAAGCTTGCTACGTTCAACTTTGTAAAACTTATGTTGATTATTATTTTGTAAATAAATGGTCGCCATTTTGAAATAGTTAACATAAAAATATGATTTTTTCGTGTCATTGTAAAGATAATTTAATGTACTTTTAGGAAAAAAAATAATTTAGGAATAAAATTATCGATTCCCTATGCTAGATCAAAAGTTGACATCAATTCCGGTGAAACCGGAAGTGCCTCAGAATTCTTATAGTAACCTTTATATGGGCCTTTTTGTCTAGTTTAACTTTTGTTCTGAAGATTTTTTGTATCTTTACAAGTAAAGGAGATTTTCGGGGTGCCCCGTTTCAAACAAACACCCTGTATATTTAACCTAGATATTTGTTTGTCATTAATAATTGACTGATAGCTTATCTTATTTATTGCTATTTTCATAATAATAATAATTATTTTTATTATTTCTTATATTTACTGTGATTTGTACCATTTATATTCCAATATTTCAATAAATTATTATATAATTTGATCAAATTTAGAAATGTATAAATAAATTTGCAAACAAAATATTGATATACTTTTTGAGCAATAGTGTAAATTAATTATAAAAATAAAATATATGCTAATTACTTAACATAATTTAAGGACATGCAAGTAGAAGTACTTATGGGAAGTGTGAGCGAAAGAGATAATAATAACGCCTTACTTCCACATTTTATTATATATTTTTATTGTAAATATATTGTACAAAAACGTTTATTGTATAACTGTCAAATATATTATTAATTATTGTTCAATTGTTTTTTTTTTTCACTCCGGTTACGGGCGAGGGCGACTATGTTAATAAGTCTATCCGCCACACCACCCAAATGACAGCTGGTTGAGCTGGACGGGTGCAAGTTTATCTCGACGCTGATTAAAGGCAAACGTTATCGGCTTGTGGTCCGTATAAATTCTGCAATGTTGGGCCTCAAGGATGTGCCTGAAGTGTTTGACTGCCTCGTACACCGCGAGAAGTTCACGATGATATGGTGGCCAACTTGCCTGACTGGATGACAATTTCTTAGAGAAAAATGCCAGGGGCTGCCAAGTATCATTCACTCGTTGCTGAAGGCAAGCTCCTACGGCTACTATCGAAGCGTCCGTGAAAAGTCCAAGAAGGGCATCTGCAACGGGGTGCGCGACCAGTGTTGCGTCGGATAGGCTCTCTTTACAGGCGATAAAGGATGCTTCGAGTTCCGAATTCCAAGGCATGGGTTGCTTACCTTTCAATTTTGTGTTAGCAAGAGCGCCGTGGAGGGGCGCCTGAAGTTTGGCCGCATTGGGAAGAAATCTGCGGTAAAAGTTAACCATACCAAGGAACCTTCGTAGCCCTTGCACTGTTTTTGGCAAAGGATAACTTTGTAGGGCAGAAATGCGTTCAGGGGGAGGGCGAGTCCCAGCAGCAGACACATGATGGCCAAGAAAAATTACTTCTGGAACACCCAAAACACATTTGGCCGGGTTTACCACGACACCGTAGTCCACCAGGCGCTGAAAAAGGATTTTAAGATGAGTTATGTGTTCTTCTGTAGAACGAGATGAGATCAAAATGTCATCGATGTAGGTATAACAAAAGTCAAGACCTCGGGTTACCTCGTCCATAAACCTCTGAAATGTCTGGCCAGCATTCCTAAGACCGAAGGTCATGAATGGGAATTCGAACAATCCAAAGGGAGTCGAAATCGTGGTCTTGCATATGTCGTCTGGATGCACTGGAATCTGTTGGTACGCTTTTACTAGATCGATAGTGGAGAAGACAGTACAACCGGTGAGTTTATGTGCAAAATCTGCAATGTGACGCACAGGGTACCGATCTGGTATAGTGCGGGCATTAAGAGCTCTATAATCACCACAGGGACGCCAACTACTGTCGCGTTTAGCAACAAGATGAAGGGGCGAGGACCAAGCGCTTTCCGAAGGGCGAGCAGTGCCAACGCGCAGCATCTCGTTGAACTCCGCTTCAGCACCGGCGAGCTTACCTGGAGCGAGACGACGTGGCCGGCAGGACACCGGCGGACCATCTGTCGTTCGGATGTAATGGACCGTCTGATGCTTGACTTCGCGTGGGATTCCTGGGTCCTGGCAACGTCTGGGAACTCGGCAAACACGGTGGCGAAAGGAGATGTCCCAGTGACGATCTTGACGCTTCCGTGTTTGGTACTTACCACCTGACCTTGGGCGTGTAGACCTGTTGTGCCATCTAACAGGCGACCGGTACGACAGTCTGGAAGCAAGTGGTAATGATTCAGAAAATCTGCGCCGATAATAAGGATTCCGACGTCTGCAATGATGAAACGCCAATGGAAGTCTCGGCGCAATCTGAAGTTGAGCGTCAGTGGCAGGAACCCATATGTTTTGATTCCAGTGTTGTTGGCAGCATTCAGCATCAAGTCTGTGGCAGATCGGCGAGTGCGAAGTAGGCGGTAAGGGAAACAGCATAGATCTGATCCCGTATCCACAAGGAAACGGTGTTTGCTGGTTTGGTCGGTCATAAAAAGGCGGCTTCCTGATGTACTGCAGCCCGCTGCCGCTAATACGGACTGCTGCTCCTGTTTCCCTGGTAGCTACAGGGTGGTTTGCACCTTTTCGCCATCTCACCATATTTGGCGTGGTACCAGCATATATCTGGCTGAATACCACTATGTTGGTTGCGTTTGCTGCCTTGGCTGCTTTGAGAGCAACTTCGGTTCCGGTTAGGCCGTTGCTCCAATTTTTGCGATAGAGCAGCGACCTGCTTAGTAAGCAGCTCGATCTGTTCGCTCATTTTGCCGATGTCATTAATTGAAGACGTGCTCGTGGTATGAACAGCGGCTGAAATGGGGCAAGACGCTACTTCCAAAATTGTATCGGCCAGTTGCGCTACTTTGTAGAGGGCGAGTTCGGCCTGTGCAGCGAGGATGGCTTGGACTTGTGTAGGAAGGCGCCGTAACCAGAGCTGACGGAGAAAACTCTCTTGCAGGCTTGCAACACCGGCTAAAGATCGTAGATGCCGGAGAAACTGTGATGGTTTCCGGTCACCGAGTTCTTCCTCGCTAACCAATTGTCGGACTCTCTGTTCTATGGAGAGAGAAAGCCGTCGAATTAGTTCTGTTTTTAGGTATTCATACCTGTTTTCCGCTGGTGGATTCGTGATTATATCCTCCACTTCAGCTGCGTAACGGGAGTCCAGTTGTGCGACTACGTGGCTGTATTTCGTGGTGTCGGCCGTGACGTTTGAAACCATAAACTGCGCTTCAGCTTGCGCAAACCAAACTGCGGGTTTATCTGCCCAGAATGGGGGTAGACGCACTGCTACCCGGTACACTGCTGGCTGGTCGCGTGCTAGCTGTTGCTGAAGCCTTTCATGCTCTTCTCGCAGAGCGTTTAGTTCTGATTGAATTTCTGCTTCGGACGGCATCGTTAATAAAAATTCACTTACTGTGAACGCCGGTGGTCACCAGTATGGGAAGTGTGAGCGAAAGAGATACTAATAACGCCTTACTTCCACATTTTATTATATATTTTTATTGTAAATATATTGTACAAAAACGTTTATTGTATAACTGTCAAATATATTATTAATTATTGTTCAATTGTTTTTTTTCACTCCGGTTACGGGCGAGGGCGACTATGTTAATAAGTCTATCCGCCACATACTAAATAAATTAAATTTTGAAAGGTTGATTTTATTGAAATTTAATATAGAGTCTAACCAATAAACAACGTAAGAAATTAAAAATAAAACCAAGAAATATTCAGAAAAGTACAGTCTATTACAAACGATTAGGCGGAACTAACCGGAATTTTCATTTTTGTAAGTTGTGATTAGCTATTTTTTATATATTGAAGTTGGTTTTTGCTGAATAAAGTGATCAAAAGCTTCAATCAATCGGTAAAAGTAATTAGAATTGAAAATCTAGTTCCGCCTAAACTAAAGGAACAGACTTTATGTTGAGTATAACTTCCTGCGTGAATCGAACGTGTTTTTAATTGATATGATTGTATATTTACTTACTATTTCTCCCAAACTCGCATTTTTATATCGTATTTCATTTATTGTCCTTTCCGTTTGTTCCATCTGAAAAAAAAAACTCATGTTAGTTCAGGGGTCATACACTTTATTTTAGTAAGATGAGTATTTGAGGTTTATGAACCTCCATATGATTCCTTAATCCTCAGCTACTGCCTATATGTGATATATGTTTCCATATGTCTCTATGAATTAAAAGGACAGAAGAAGGGATCAGGCTGCAGTGCAATTACAAAAAGGATCCAGAAACAACAACAGCTGGCATGTGTTACGGCCTAATTTAGCTGACACGCACCGATTAAAAAACTAACTATTACGGGTACTTTACCTTCGCATACTTAAAGCTAGTTTAAACTCGTTTAAAGCTAGTTTAAGGATACAGTATTGAATATATTAGAACCAACTGACTAGGAAGTCAGTTTGGTACTTAAAGGTATCAGTTCTCGCTACGGGAACATTTATTAACCTCTGAATACTCTATTTCTGTCAACAATTTTTAGGTTATGTCGTAGTTGACACACGGAAATATCCACATTTTATACAGTTTAGAGTATGAATACTTCATTAGAACCTGGTAATTACTGGACCATCCTGCATAGTCATATCTACCTCTAGACTGGGCTGGCGGCCTTCTACCTTGCACTGGACAGCTGATAGCCGCTGGAGTCACTTCACAGTGGTTACGGAATTCATATTTTTCCCCATTTAGGTTTTTAGCGACCGATCAGATAGCTGAGCGGACGCTGGCGCATGCCAACTATATAACGCTGGAGTCTGGCCGTAATATGCGTTATACATGGAAGTTACCGTAGAGGACGGCAATCCGAGTTTCGGCCTTGCCGGAGTCCTATCAAGGATGGGAGGGTACAATACAAAGTGACAGGGTTTTCTGGAAAGTACGCGCACAACTGCCGAAGTATTTTAGGAACTTCGCTTGATCCGTGTTGTGTTGACATAAGCTGGATCATCGATAGCAAATCAAGTCTGCTCGTGCTACTTACTAGCCATAGTTTGATGCTGTTGCAGGTGAATTGTACCTGGAAGTCCGCCATACTGGGGCTAGCTCCTCAATATCGATGCCCTAGGGTTTGTAAGTCATGAGATACACCTTCCTGCTGATGGGACGTTCTGGAAGATACATGCTTAATTGTGCACCTGTTCTATAGGGTTCTTGCTTGGTCTGCGTTGTGTCGGCATATCACTCCAGGCTACGTGTGCTATTTAGTAGCTCTAGTTACCTAGTGCTGATGCTGAGTTACTGCATACTGAGATTACACTCGTGTTATGTGTGAGTGATTCACGCCCCGAGTACACTGGTGTTGACGGATGATGCCAACTGCGAGGGGTGCTATGATGACGGTGTTAATCAGAGTGCGATGTTGGAAGTACATGATGGAAGACGCGCAAACTTTATCAGATACGTAAATTCGAACCAGGTGCTGATCTGAACTGGGTGACGAATGCGGCGCAAGCTGTGAGAAAACATCGCTACCTCTCCGTATATCACACATCACCACAACGCATCCATTGGTCAACTTACCGTCAACAATGAATCCCAGTCGCGGTTATCAACATCAAGCGCCAATGGTCCGTCCATTCTGAGGTCAGTCCCATACCTCGACATGCACTGTTTGCTCTACTTCACAATGGGTGCCATCTTGACCATTATCACCGAGAGTAACAGCCTAAATGTCCTATTTAGACGCTACATACAAGGGGAACAACGCACTAAGATCACAAGTATCAAAGCCATTAACCAAGAGTTCATTCCCTCGCAAATTAATATAATAATATGTTTGATGAGTTATGTCCGCAGGTAATATTATTAATGGGATTTGGACCAGTCAAAATTAAAACATTTTTTTTTTAACTAAGCTAACATTTTGATTTATTTTTAAGTCTTCAAAGCTAAGTCAATAAATAATGTCAATTTCTTCTTTTATGCTCTGGCTACTCACAAGAACCTGCCCAAAAAAGGCTAACGCAAAGCGTCGCGAATAAAACCAAAACCTTTTTCGATTCCGTTCCGCCACAAATGGTTACATTTCTCGAGGAATTTAAATATGGCAGTATTCTTAAGACTTATTGCTGTAAAAAGAATATAAGAGGTATTAAGGGAATTTAAAATTTAAATCGATTATATGTAACACTAGTTCAATTGAAGTTTCTTAAAAACCATTAAAGATATTTTCCAAGTTAATAATCCAATTGCTTCTAAATTTTAGGGGTGTTATACTTGTTTGTTAGTTAATTTTCAACGTTCATAGCGTTCATACATTAACAACATGGCTTTTTGGCGACCATTTGATTTTGAAGAAATTCCTAATTTCTGTAGTGAAAATAGTGAATCTGTGCAAGGTAATTTAGAGTGCGAAATTGTGGACGTTGACGTGCATTGCGAAAATGTGGACGTGGCTACTAAAGAAAAATGTCATTTGTCAGAAGATTGCAAAGTTCTGTTACTGAACATTTATAAAAAGTTAGATTCGGAAGGTAATGACAAACCTATATTTAGAACTGCGGAAGTAACTAGTGTTCCATACAAAACCATTCAACGTATCATTGTTCGAGGCAAAAATCAGCAGCGAAAACGATCCGATTTACAAGTTTTCAAGAAAATAGATAATTTTATGTCTAAAACAATAATAAAAAATATACGACTTTTATACGATAAATATAGTGCCGACTGTGCATCTTTTAATAACAAAATTGGAAGAAGATGGAATAGAATTTCTATACAAAGTTACCCATGTGTATAATTATTTGAAGTTGCTAGGATTTATTGTTGTTGCAAAAAAAGAATGATTTTTGTTTGTGGAAATTTGAAGTATTTAATATTGACTATAAAAACTTAAAAACGAAACGATTTTTAAACATGCCTATATTTATAATTCAAATATAGCCAGTCCTAAGCCTGATAAAAATGTGTAATAATTATTACGGTCCTGGCAACTATTATTAACAGAACCATAAACTCAGCAGGTATAATGGTTATACTGTCAGCCATTATTGGAATCAATAAGTGAGGGTGGCCATTTCATTTTGGAAATGCTATACAGGTGTTTTCACTTAACGTACGGGGTACGTACCAGTTTCGCGAACTCGCTCAGTTCAATGAGGCTGTGGGACAGGGAACGCACTAGAAAATAGAAATATAACGCGATCCAACAGTGCTTTGCATGTTGTAATGTATGAAGTTACCCATACAACGGTCGAGCATGAAATGAGCTCCGTCCGACTTTAATTACCGAGTCTATTGCGCATATAACTGCAGTTATATGCGCAGTAGACTCGGTTGGAACTTCGCCAACTTCCAACTTAGATGCAAACTGCTGTACCATTTGTTGTGTTTGTGTAATATACACTACAGTTAGGGATTGCAATCCCGGGATCCCGGTTGATTTTTGATCCCGAAAATCCCGGGATTGAAAAAGCTAAATCCCGGGATTTTCGGGATTATAACAAAAAAATTAATTTTGATTTTATTGGATATACATATATTTTTTAATTGAAATAATTAATTAATTTTGTAAAAAATCAGTTTTTTCAGCCTCCGGCTACCCTCTTAAATGTGCTGATACAGGCGAACGCCTTGTTTGTGCGTAGCGCCGGCCCTGTATAACTTTGCAATTTTCAACAGTATGTATAGCGAGAATTCAGCTACGGCGATTCACCGTCGGGGATTCACCGACGGGGATTCACTGACGGGGATTCATGTCCAGACCTATACCAGACCTATGTAAACCAACACAGTCAGTATATGAAATACAGTGAAGAAGTGCACTTTCAAAGTAATATTAATTGATACATATTTAATCAAATTAATTAAATTACACTTGTGCTTAAAAAAAAATACCCGTGTAAACATGTCTCAAAAGGAACCATCTTATATTTTACATAATAAAGATAAAGACTCAACATCTGTGTGGTCGCATTATTTAAAGTCGATTGACAATAAAACTGCAAAATGTAAGAAATGTGGAGAAATCCTAAAAACATTGGGTGGTTCTACAAAAGGCCTTCATACACATTTATTAACAAAGCATAATTTGAAAGTACATATAACAGACCAAAATTTGCCTAGTTCTAGTCAAGAACATCGTAATTACAAGCCTCCTATGAAACGAACATTGACAGATTACTTTACATCAGAAAAAAAATCCACATTAGACGAAACACTGGCCCGTCTGACAGCTTTAGACGGGCTAACATTTAATGTATTTGTCACATCAAAAGATTTAAGGCTGTTACTGATTTCCAGCGGTTTCACACATTTGCATACGTCAGCAAACACCATTAAAAAGCAAGTAGTGAATTACAGCTTAAATATTAGACAATTAATTTCCAAAGAAATTAATCAATATAGAGTTTTGGGTACACGGTTTTCTTTGAGCTTTGATGACTGGACCTCTACGTCTAATAAAAGATATATGAATATTAATGTACATATCCCTAATAAACATTGGAACTTGGGCCTTATTCGTGTATATGGGTCTATGCCTGCTGAGAAATGCATTGAAGTATTAAAAACTGGTTTAAACGAGCATAATTTGAATATTGATACAGACATTGTTGCTATTGTTACGGATGGTCCAAATGTAATGGTTCGTGTTGGGAAACTTGTGGAGGCTGAACATCAGTTGTGTTTAGTACATGGAATTCACCTGGCAGTTTGTGATGTTTTATATAAAAAAAGTTCTACGCAAGTGTCCGTCTCGGAAACACCGTTGGAAGAACCTGATTTAGATATTTCAAATGATGACGAGAATGAAGATTTGGACATGGGACTAAGTTTTGTTTCTCCAACAAATGATGAGACTACAATACTCTTTGATGAACAAAATATCGAGAATTTGGTGAAAAAAGTTCGCAAAGTAGTTGTTTTATTTAAACGATCTCCTACAAAAAATGATGCAGTCTTACAGAAATATGTTAAAGCAGAGAAAAGTAAGGAGCTTTCGCTAACTCTAGATTGCAAAACAAGATGGAATTCTCTTTTATCGATGTTGGAACGTTTTTTTGATTTAAAAGCATGCATACTAAAAGCTTTAGTTGACTTAAACTGCCCAATATTCTTAAACGAAGATGATTTTGTCCTTATTTCGGAAATAATAGAAGTACTTGTGCCAATTAAATTAGCTGTAGATGCGCTGTGTAGACGAGACGCCAATTTATGTACGGCAGATGTTGTACTTGTATTTTTATTTCGGCAAATGTTTGAAAAGCAGTCAAATTTGGCTAATAAAATGTTTCAAGCACTAAAAACTCGTATGGAAAAAAGACGCCATGAAGAAATTTCTGGTGTATTAAAATACCTTCCAAATCCTAATTATGATGTCGAGGCCGCGAATGACGTAACAAATGTTTGCAAAATTTTTGGAATTCCTTCTCGAGCCCTTATTAGGAAGCAGATAAAAAAACTTATTGAAAGACTAACCATTTTAAACAAAGATAATTTAGAAAAATGTTGCAATGAAGATGTTGAAGAAAATATGGTTGTGGATAGTAACGAAAAATCACAAATTCCCTTATCATTGAAAGAGAAGCTGCAAGAAGAAATTGAAAAGAGCATGAAGGCCGTTGAACCAGAAACACAAATATCTAATTTGATGGTAACAATAAACAAGGAAATGAATCTGTTTGAAAATGGTGGAAACCGAGGACATAACTTAGAATTAGTGTATCAATATTTGTTGTCAATTCCACCAGCAAGCATTGAACCTGAGAGGGCGTTTTCTGCTGCTGCATATTTAGGAAATAAAATAAAAAGTAGGTTAAATGATGTGACCTTGGATGCATTAGTATTTCTCCGTGCACATTTTCAAAAAGAAATTAAAAATAATTAAACAAATACCTGAGTACATAATAAGTTTTATAATAAATACAATTTTGTTTTATTATTATTTTGATGAATATAAAACACTAAATTTTCTTCTACTAATTATCCTGATTTTTGCACTTTTGTTAAATTTTTGTGTGTAAAGATTTTTTGTAATGTATTCAACAATAATAAATATATTATTACTTAATAAACAATAATTTTTTAATTTTTTATTAGGTACATCAAACATCAATAGTTAAATTAAGTTGTATTATGTTTGAGTTTTTAAGTTTCTAAAAATTAAGCTTACATATGCATTTTGAAAGTGTATTAATACATTAAGAAAATACTATAAGAATACAATAACTTGTATCTTATATCCAATAACTTGAGGATTTCTAAATATAATTAAGAACATAAGATAATTAAAACACAATAAGGTATGTATATATTTTTTTAATCATAAACCACCTATTTTATAATTAATACCAACATGAAAGACAAAAAATAATTACTTAAATATTTCAATATTTTATAGAGTATTTTATATTCATTTTTGGCAAATTATGTACACGTATATTACATTAGCTTTCGTTTTTAAGCAAATACTCGTAAATCACACAATATATATAATTTCGGGATCCCGGGATCCCGGGATTAAATATATTCAATCCCGAAATCCCGGGATTGTAAAACTTGCCCGGGATTGCAATCTCTAACTACAGTACATACTGTACATATTCCTTTTACTTGTCACTATTAACGAGCGATATACATACCTTCAGAACTAAATATTATGGTTAGAGACCTCGCAAATATCAAAGGTCAACTGTACTCCAGTTTTTAATAACTAAAAATTTAAAACAGCAAAAGAAGTTTTAAAAATTATTTTTTATTCGAATTCGGAGATCCGTTCATAAAGAAAACAGAAACATATAAATTCAAAAATAAGCCGTACGTGCGCAAAAAATGCTTCTTAACGACGCACCCGGGCAACTGTAAACCCCACCGGTGAACTAAAATAAGATTGATTGAGATGGTAAATAGGAAGAGGGGTGAAGAAATGGTTGGAAGGGAAGAGAATGGAATAAAATAAAATAAAATAAATTAAAGAGGGGTGAGAGAACTGGAAGCAAGAAGGAAGGAGATCGGAGAGGGAAACCAGAATGATAACAGGAAGAAGGAGAGGGACATTGGAGCAAGAAGAGAGAAATGAGAAAAAACATTGTAAATTGTAAATTTTATGGTATTGTACGTTAATTATTGTTGGATGGTTTTTTCTATTTTTTGTATTGGTTAACACCCTGAACGCCGCAAGGCCTAGAGAATAAAGAATAATAATAAAAGAATATATAACTAAAATAAGATTACTTTCAGTGTGCATCCAAACTGGCTTACATCACACTCCCTGACGTTGTTTCATACTCGACGTATAATACGTCGAGTTTGGGGGACCAGGGGCAGACTTTGGAAGACTAGGCAGCTGCCTAGGGCCCGTATTTTTTGGGGCCCATAAGACAGTTGAATTTTATATTTTTCCATTATTTTATGATTCTTTTAACTAGTAGGGCCCGCAATTGAAACCTAGCCTAGGGCCCTGTTTTTCCTTAGACCGTCATTAGACGTATCCCGTCCTTGCGCGGAGGATTCCGATATACATACATCCGAATTCTCCCAGTTGTATTGCACAAAATAAATCCGCAGCCAGCAGTTTTATGTCATCATCTTTTTAATATTCGACATATTTTATACTTTAATTTATACTTTATGCATCAGACTAATTTAAAGTAAATATTATAACCATATTTAAATATAACAAATGAGAAATAAATTATCATATTAAAATATTTTTTGGCTAAAGATTTAAAATTATATATACAGTCTATTCCAAACGATTAGGTGGAACTAACTGGAATTTTCATTCTTGTAAGTTGTCATTAGCTATTTTTTTATATATTGAAGTTGGCTTTTCCTGAACAAAACGATCAAAAGCTTCAATCAATCTGTAAAAATTACTAGATTTGAAAATCTAGTTCTGCCTAATCGTTTGGAATAGACTTTAATTCCGTCTAACGCCACGACACTGGGATAGAGTAAACACTGCTCTTCTCACAAGTTTCTTATACAAAACTAATATTTACAATAATTAACAATATAAAGATATATAAAGTGTGTTTTGTATAGAGATTCATTTTTCGAATTGGCAACGCTGTTACCATATACGGCCATTTTGATAGCTGACAGCTGGTTTGTCCTCAGTTTGGTTTGTCATTTCACCATGAATAGTCTTACCCCAGAACAACGCTTGCAAATTGTGCAAATATATTTCGAAAATCGTGGTTCAGATCGCGAAACTTACCGTGCGCTACGTCCATTTTACGGTCGATATAATCGTCCATCCGATTAACCATGGATCGTTTTCGTACCACACATACTCTAATTGATAATACGCATCCGCCAAGACGTCGTACAGTGCGCACCGAAGAAGCTATTGTTGCTATGGAGCGTAGTATTGAGGAGAACCAGAATGAGTCGATTCGCCATCGTGCACAGCAATTGGAGCTGTGTCCATCCACTTTATGGAAGATTTTGCGGAAAGATATTGGTTAATGAACTTACAAGATCCAGCTCGTGCAAGAGTTTAAGCCGCATGACCATCGTCGGCGTCGTACGTTCGGTGAATGGGCCGAAAACGAGATTGCTCTTGATCCTCATTTTCACCAGAAAATTTTATTCAGCGATGAGGCTCTTTTTTGGTTGAATAGTTACGTCAACAAGCCGTTGAGACGCCGTTACATCCACAAAAAATCACTGTTTCAAAAATGATGCCGGCCAGGACGTTACAGTCAATGGAGAACGCTATAGAACCACGATTACTGACTTTTTCGTTCCTCAATTGAATAGCATTAATATGGAAAAGCTGTGGTTTTAGCAAGACGGCGCAACATGCCACCCAGCGCGCGCCTCAAGCGATTTATTGAAGGAAATATTCGATGAGCGCATAATTTTGCGTAATAGACTTGTGAATTGGCCTCCAAGAGCGTGCGATTTAACACCTTTGGATTGTTTTCTGTGGGGAAATGTGAAGTTGCTGATCTACGCCGATAAACCAGAGACGATGAACGACTTGGAAGCCAACATTTGCCGCATTATTGCCGATAACAGCCCCAGCTGCTCCAAAAAGTGGTCAAAAATTGGACTTCCAGATTGCACTTTATTTGAGTCAGCCATCTCTCCAATAAAGCCAATACCATGGCCATTACCACGATTTTTATGTGTTTTATTTCATTTTAAAGTTCATTGTAAAATTAGATAAATAAAAATTCGCTGCAAAATATGATGTATAGACAAATTGTCAGTTTTGCATGAGATTTTTGTAATTTGTGATGTTTACCCTACACTTAAAGACCACATAAGTAAGTACCTACCTTATATTTTGTAGATTCACAGACGATAATTAACAATGTAATAGTACAAAGGTTAGAACAACACCATAAAAAAAGGTCAAACACTAAAGGCACATCCAATGTTTGCGAGGCCATACTTTTCTGTATATGAAAACAGCTATAGGACAAACTCAAGAATCCAAATAGGACCCTAATTATTATAATATTCATTTTTCCATTTAGACCAACACAAATATTGAACAATTCAGTATGCTTGTTCATTGAATTTTTCAAAAGTTCTTCAACTTTTAAGTAATTATATGAATAGCCAGCTTTCAAAATATTTTTATTTAACTGACTTAAAAGCATTGAGGTAACACAAAGAATAAAAATAAATTGCATATCTATGGAAGCCGCGATAAAAGAAGATAAAACATCGATAATTGCCAGTGTATAGTTGAATTCGTAATAAAAAGTGTCGAAAATTGTATAGCCAATAACAAATAAAAATGTTAATGCTATGATCACAAAACATATTAATTTTAAAAAACCATAATTAATATTATTTTCATTTTCATAATATCTACAAAAATAATCTAAACTTAACAAAATCTCACGCATATTTTTTCTGTTTGTAACACTAAATAGAAACGAAATTGGCACCATAATAGAAGAAGTAATAATAAATACTAAATTTGTGAAGTATTCAAAATTAAATGTTGTGACAGAGCTGTCATAAATAACAAATATATTAGAACTCAATGCATTAATTAACCACAAAATTAATATAACTGATGATAAAAATATTTGGAAACATAAAATTAAGTTGTCTATTTTTGTAACCTTCAATTTTCGTGCTTTTGGTTGTCCGTGGATGGAAAATGAAATAGAACCAAATATTTTTCCAAAGTAATATAAAGGTTTAAAAGCACTAAAAATATCGTTCATTTTGAAAGAGAAAATGGCATACTAAAATGTTGGTTTTAAATTTATATTTGTCCATGTAATTTATTATTAATGAGGAGCTTTTAATTATATGACATCGATATTTTTGTCATTAGCCGTGCTCTCAGCAGAATTAACCTTGTTGAAGTTGTAGTAATAAACATAATTGAACCCAGTGTTGCCAACCGTACGATAATTATCGTACACATACGATAATTTCACTCTCTGTACGATGTACGATACAGTTTTCATTATCGTACGTAAAATACGATAATTTTGACTAATGTACGATAATTGGTACGATAATATTTTATCTTGAATTAAAGATTTTAAAAAATGCTTAACTTGCCCTGTTCTGCGTCCACGGAAAGTAGTTCTAAAAAGCAGCGCAAGTAAGGTACGTAGGTTCTTACAACGTACATGTTTTCATTTCATTTAACGGGGATTCGCATGATCACTGCGTGCGTACCTACTACCTAAATAAGTCGCCATTTAAAAAAGTGTAGTGCTCTTCTGCTTTTTTAATTGACTGTAAATTATACTACTATAAAATGGATAAAGGTGAAAGCACACCTTCTGTGACCGCACCAAAAAAGATAAAAATGGTACATATGCATAGAGAACAAGGGATTAGAAATGAATGATTGCAGATGCCAGAATTTAAATTTTGGTTAACTCCAGTTGTTATGTTTTTATATAATGTAAAACCTATCCAGTATGTTAATGTATATTATTTACAGGTAACCGTTTTAAAGCCCGATTATATTATTTGCAACAGTCAGACACAATTAACGGCATTGTTTTATTCAGTCAGCATGTGAAGAAACATGGTTCTTGTCAAAATTTCAAACCGGGAAAAGATTTGTTTGAGAAACTAAATAGCAATATGTATAAATTTGAAAACGTTGATGAAAAAGATATGATTTTTGATGGAATAATTAATTAATAGTAATATTATTAGATAAAAAATCACAACTTTTCATTATTGATGTTACTTATTGAATAATATTGTACCTATTCGCACAATTAAATTCTTATTTTGAAATATATATTATAGGCTATTCCAAAGGTTTAGGTGGTACTAGGTTTTGAAATCTATTAATTTTTATCTATTGATTTGGACTTTTGGTAATTTTTTTAAGCTTTGTAAATCATACTCACATTGCAAATTCTAGATAAAATTGATTGTCATAAAATGTCATTTTCATTGCATTTTACTTTTTCATTGTCTTGATAAAAATTTCCCATTTATTAATTTTTTTCTCTTCAATGTATATAAAAATGTATCCAAATTTTTAATAAATGTCATTCATTTCCATGGTTTCACTGTTGGAATTTAAAATTTTCACATACCAAACGTGAAACATAATATAACCCAAGCAAAATCCCTTTTCGTGACAACCTAAAAGAACGAAATTCCCATTCATTTCCGCCTAAACGTTGAGAATAGCCTGTGGATTATTTGTGTACGTATTTCCTTTCAATAATAAATTATAATAAAAATGTATTGATAAGTGAATAAAAATGAAGTTTTTAAAATTTTATTACTTTACTATCCCGTCCCGAGGTTGTACGATAATTTTTAGGAAAATACGATAATTTTCGCTACAGCGTACGAATATTTCATTATACGGAGTTGGCAACACTGATTGAACCTTTTCAGCGTTCAATAATACAAAACATAGTTAAACCCCGAATAGTGTGATTTAAACGTTCCAAAAAGAAATCGGGTTTTTAAGAATCTCAAAATTGAAGTTAATTGATTTTACTGTACAATACAGTAGAAAGCTGTACATTTGGTCGTTTAATCCTATAAGCTGAAGACAACGCAACAAGATAGGTTGAATGTAATAAGTTAAGTAGGCACTGAGCATGAATTAGTAAAGAAATCAGCTGCAAAAATAAGAAAAATCCACTTATAACCAGAGAGTCAACCCAGATTTATTTCGTTCCGGTTTACGGTTTTGTTCCAAGTAAATGTTTTTCGTTCCAGTTTCGGTTTCGGTTCGTCTAAAAATTCTGGGTCAGTTCCGGTTCGGTTCCAGTTCGAATAACAAGTTAAAATCGAGTCACATCAAATACATACCGGTATAAATTTTGGTTTATTATTATTTAATTCCCTTCTAACATTTTAATTTTTTTATTTAATAAAAAGAATATTTTTCAATTACAAAATTGAACATACAAAAGAACTTAATTAAAAATTTTATTGACAAAAACGAAAACAAAATACAATTTAGGAACATAAAAATGAAAATACAAAAAAAATGTTGCACGTAAATAAAATAAAATTCTGACAAATTAGAAGGAAATTACAAAAATAATTAATAAAGCACAGGGCCGGATTAAGGAGGAGTCAAGGCAGTCAGTTGCCTGGGGCGCAAGATGCAAGGAGTCCTGAAAATTTTGGTTGAAGACTCATTTTTGCTCAGCAAATATTTTTGACAGCAATGAACAACTTAATTTTCAACGCCCCTAAAAATTTGGGTACACAATTAAAGAGAAAAAAACCTTAATAAATAATAATAAATAATATGAACTTTTCTCTTACAAAAATAATAAATAACTGTTTAAAGAATCGCAATATTATAAAAAAGAAAACGGAATAACACAAAACATTTTCAAAAAAAAATCAGTTGTAAAAATAATATTTGAAATTTGAAATGAAAATAAAATTAAAAATCCATGTTAAATCCATACATTAATATGTTCTTCAAATTTGCTTCTGATAGATTCATTCTTTTATCAGTCAATATAAGTTTTATTAGAAAGAAAGCGATTGATTAACAAATTTAACAAAAAAAAAAAAAAATTGCACCGAAATTAACCGTTATTAACATTTCGTTCCTGTTTCGTATTTTAAATTGAGGAATTTTAAGTTCCGGTTACGGTTCCGGTTCTCTTAAAAATTCCGGTTGATTTCCGTTTTCGGTTTTCGGTTCAGTTCCGGTTCGACTCATTATAACAGAAGAATAAATCTGTCTTAAGAAGTTAAATGTAAATGATTTTTTTAAAATACATTAACAGTGGTACCTTGGTTTTCGTTGACTTCGGTTATCGTCGGATTCGGTTTTCGTGATTTTTCGCGAAAAAAATTGTCTCGGTTTTTTTCGGTTGCCTCGGATTTCGTCGGAGTACCGCGACCCACGCGCTACGCATTGTTGCGTTGTTTCTCGTTGTGTGTGCATCTAGCCCGCCCGTCTAGCCAAACAATTTCATTACTTTCCAGTGTTCGTGTTATTGTGCTTTTTTTATTGATTGCGATTCATATGAAAATAATTGCCTCGGTTTTCGTCGGTTTTGGATTTCAACGATTGTTTTCGGACGGATTATTGGCGTAAACCAGGTACCACTATATATGTACATGTCTCCCAAATAACTTTTTAAGCATGGGGATTTTGAGAACGGTTATCTCTTACCGTTCTCAAAATCCCGAGGTCGCTTAAATTAGACCAAAGTTGCCGCATTAAGGGAACATAATAATGATGCTTTTGCTGTCCTAAAAAATACATAGGTTACTAGATATGAGCGAAAATGTAAATTTTCCGGTTTTAAATTTTTGCTCATAACTTCCTAAAGTAAAACATTAAGTGATTTTGGTGTGCACTTTCTTGAGGCACTTTTTCATGGTGAATTTACAGAGGTTCTCATTTTTTTTTTATTGATACCGTTGTTAAATTATCGGGGTCAATTTTAATTAATCATACAGAGCATATAGTGTTCTGATAATTTTGAATAAAGCTTTCTTTTTGCTATTCAATCATATAAAAAGTCCCATTTTATTTTCGTAAAGAATATGAATAATTAAGAAAAACATCATAAATAGCTATGAAAACAAAAATGAAAAGTAGAGCTTATTGTATAATAGTATTTTATTAGTCTATAATAATTAGTCTATTATAATAGTCAATAAAACAATATATTATGATAATAAATATTTTAATTGATAACAATTAACGAAAATTAAAAAAAAAAAAAAACTATAGTACAGCATGTGTTCAAATAAATCTATCTATTTCTATAATAAATAATTTTTCTATTCTAATAATAGCTATCTATGATACAGCAATTATTTTGATTGACAAAAAACGTGTTTCTTAATTTTTCATATTATTTACGAAAATAAAATAGGACCTTTTTATATAGTTGAATAGCAAAAAAAAGTTCTAATCAAAATTATCATAAACTACTATGAGCTCCTTATAAAAAATGAAAATTGACTCCGATAACTTGAAAATGGTACACAATAAAAAAATATGAGAACCTCTATAAATTTACCTAATCACCTAATATTTTGTATGATCTCAACTATATTAATAAGTATCACCTATATTAATAAGTTATGAGCAATAATTAAAAAGTGGAAAATTTACATTTTCGTTCATATCTAGTAACCTATGTATTTTTTTAGAACAAAGACATTGTTAAAATGGTCCTTTAATGCGGCAACTTTGGTCTAGTTTAAGCGACCTCGTATCTCTTACCGTTCTCTAGATCCCCATGCTTAACAAGTTATTTGGGACACTCGGTTTATATATATACAAAAACTGTAGTCCTTCTTCTTATTCTTCTACTGGAATTTGGCCGAAATCCTTCTTATCAACATGAGCAATTAGTTGGTAATATAGTACATTGTTTTTTTCACGTGTCTATGCTAAGTTGGTAAATAACTCAAATCCCCCGTACTTAACCTATGTTCTCTTCCGAAATATGCAACAGATATTTATAAATTGCGCTAAGGCCTTGTATGTCTGTTTTAGCGTTTAGGTTATTTTTACATTTATTAATATAACACATTTCCATGAAGGTCCTTTTGTAGGTATTTCTTTCTGTAGCCAATATCTCTGTGCTATCGAAGTTTGGTACATGCGACGTAGTGGATATTTTTTGTTTACTTTACTCCACCGCTATTCCCAATAACTTTTATATCTTATAGTTTGGAACGGAATAACCTTTTGTACGTGTATATATATACAGTGGCGGCTGAGACTGGGAGGCGCTGGGACAGTGACCTCCTAAAAATTTTTAGTAAAAAAGCTAAAATTAATACTTTATTTATACTTCTTTAAAATTACATTAAAGTAGCTAGATATATCTGCATATTTTTATTTTTATTATTTCTTATTCAAAGATTTTTCATATAAATGTTAGATTTAAAAAATTTAAATCAAGACAACAACGCTCTTCCGAGCGTTGTTGGACACTCGGCGGAGTGTCCCAAGATACAGCGTTGCCACATGCAATATCTAATGTTCTTATCTACATATGTAGCAAAAATGTACTAGTGACGGCAACAGCGGCGAAGGTTAGTGTTGCATGTATTAGTGAATAACGGCCGGTGTCCCGTAGCTTAGTTCGGTCGTTGTGATTTGTGACAAGTACTTAAACGTGAAAATGAATCGAATGAAGCATGTTAGTTTTATTAAAATATACTGTATATTTTAATAAAACTAACGTGCTTAACTATTAAACAAAATTATTAATAAAAAATCAGCTGTGGCCACCACAGGACCGACCGCCATTATAAAGTACTTGTATAAAATATATTCTAGCAGCAGAGTAAAAATAACTTGGCCTAATATTTTCTAACAGACATATTATTTATCATGACCATGGAAACGTTACATATAAGTACGAAAATTTGAGACTGAAAAAATTTTACAAAAATTTACGACAAATTTTTCGTTTCATCAAAAAACATCTCAAATAAAAGTTATTAGGTATTGCATTTATAGCAACTTTTGTTAAATAAATTTTTTCGAAATATTTTTCTGTTGCTAAATATTCGCAAAAATCTTAAAATCGACACGAGTAAACTCCCATTTTTAGTCAACCGATTTTTACCAAAAGTTGATCAACTCGTGCCATTGATGGAAAAAGCTTAAATATGAAGTTTCATAAAAATCCTTTTATCCGAATTTGCTCTACACGTGTACACAGACAGACAGGCGGACGGACGGACAGACGGATGGACAGACAGACCGACAGACGTCATGCTAAAAATAGTCAAAACGTTATGTAGGGACCTCAATTCGTGGAGATCCATCGAAATCTCGAAATCGGTATGATCACAATTCCTCCCTTATATATGTTGGCGGTCGGTAAAAATATGGGTCCTCATCGGCCAAAATTGAATATTTCCCAACAGGATAAAAATGGAAATAGAACATTTAATAGAAAGTTTAGTGAAAAAC
Source organism: Liopterus haemorrhoidalis (assembly GCA_963971575.1). Classification (NCBI taxonomy): domain Eukaryota; kingdom Metazoa; phylum Arthropoda; class Insecta; order Coleoptera; family Dytiscidae; genus Liopterus; species Liopterus haemorrhoidalis. The sequence goes on along the minus strand of OZ020619.1, from coordinate 24,541,170 downwards.
AATATTTATATTTTTTGTTTTGTTTCCTGTGTTTGATTTGCTCATCAGACGCATATGAAATAAAGACAGTAAATAGTGTTAAAGATATTAAACATTTCAAAGATAAAGTTCTTAAACATAATGTGTCTCATAAACATATGCATTATGCGGTCAAATTTGCCATGCTGGGATCGGTAAATATACGATTTCAACTTGATACTGCGTATAAACGTTCAATTAAAGAACATAACGAAAAGGTTAAATCTAATATTTAAATACATGTGAATATGTGTAGGTATCTGCTTAATTAATAACCAAATATGTTATGTTTCTGACTACAAATCATTGTCTTAATAATATTGCAATTTTAATAATAATAATAGAAGTAATAACTACAAAAATGATAATAATAATATTGACCATAAATATTAATAAAAGTGCCAGATTTGTCAGTTTTGCTAGTTGCAGAACATATTTTCAGGTATTTTTTATTTATTTACTTTTTTCTCGTATAACTATCTTTTAATACATATATATGGGAAAAAAAGTGTCCCCCGAAATATTTTACTCACCAGCCGCTACTGTATATATATATATATATATATATTTGTTTTACCGCTTATGCAAGCCAATTCTATATATTCAATGGACGGTGTCAAACCAAAATTGACGTTTTCAGACCAGGGGAATGGTCTGAAAACGTTTTTCATGTTTTTTGGAGCTCTTGCACCCTGATTATATAGCAGCGATGACAGAGAAAATTTCGAAAATGGTCTGAATACGAGGGTAGATCGTATATTTATATACAAATTTAGTTCACTGATTTGTCGTGAAGAGCGCGCGCCAATAGTTTTTGTATATAACTTTTTATACAAAAAATGTACGATTCCGACTTTGTCAGACCAGCACAATTCAGTCGACGTTGTCAAGCCTTAAATCTGGCAACACTGTGTAGAATGAGCTAGATAAACATTCCAGTCATGATAATTTTAGTTCATTGTAAGAACTTAAATATTTTCTTTCAATTTGTCTTACAGAAAAACTTTAAACTCAAATTTAGTGTTGGCAGACTCGGAGATACTTGAAAACAATGCATATAACCGATTTGTATCAAATTTGTTCATATTAAAATTTTGGTATTTGCCTCATAAAATTTTTCTTTTATTTCCAATTTATAAATAATTACATTTTTATAGTTTATAGATTTTTTAAAGCGTGCTGAATGTTACTGCTTTAAATGAGACGTTAAATTTATTTAATATTTTTATTAGAATCCCAAATAAATGTACATTTTAATAAGTTTGAACTTTGTTCATATATTTCACAGAAAATTATTCTAATACGGACATCAATGTCCATAATTTATTCTTAATTCCAAAGAAGAACACAAAAGCTTTCAAATTACAAATAACTCGTTTAAACAATTACTTTTATTAATTGTAAAAAATAAAAATAATTGTAAAAAACAAAAGTTCCCATTTCATTTTAGAGTATTGAACATTTATGTGTACGTTTAAGAGCGTAATGTACCTGAGTTACGCGCAACGGAAACGTGCATTTGGAAGGGCCAAAGAATTTGAACCAAATGTTGTCGGATCAATTTGATTTTTTTTTTTAATTTGAAGATAAATATTGGCTCCGCTGGATTTAAGAGTTAAAATTTGGTTTTATTTTTAATTTTCAGTTTTACAATGTCTAAAACTTTGTCTAACTTCACATCACTGTTACTCCGTAAATCAATAACAATTGCAAATTCCATAGCTAGAATCCTATAGATTGTACTTTTATCTTTAAAATGAGCCCTTATTTATGAAAATTAATTAATATTTAGCACCAATTCTTTGGCCCACACCGAAACCCTATTTATATGAAATACTGGCATTTACAAGTATCGAGAGATGTATGCATCTGGTAGCTTGGTTTTAAACTAATCTAATCATAGTAGAGGAAGTCTTAAGCTCCGCCTTCATTTCCCACACATATCTTTGAATTCGGTTGAAATAGGTAACTGAAGATCTTTGGAATAAAACAGTTTGTGACGTCAAATTTACCTGTTTTATTTTAGACTTTCCGTGGTAGAATACAAATTCATATTGACACAAAAAATGGTCCCAAAAATTAAGTTAAATAATTATGGCCGGCTTCTGAAAGCTTAGTTAACTATAACCAAATGGTCAGAACATGGTTGGTATGGTAACGTATGGGATTGTTATACTGTAATCGAGTTTAACCAAATGGTTAAACTTGGCTAAGCTTTCAGAAACCGGCTCTTAGTTGTAAACTCAAATAAAATTACACTTAAAACTAACTGAATTACCTACATCTATCTATCTATCTTCTATCTATATATATAAAAGGCAATGTCTTGACTGACTGACTCATTCACTCATCACCGTCCAGCTTAAACCCCTGGGTCTAGAAATTTGAAGAGTATATTCCCTCTATGACGTAAGCACTCACTAAGAAGGGATTTTTCGAAATTTAACCCCAAAGAGGCGAAAAGGGGTGAAATGTGATTTCACGGATTCCTTAATATCTCTTATGGCCGATGGGATATCGACTTAGTTATTGCTTATAAAGATTGCCCATGGAAATGCCGAAAAAATTATTTCGGGATTTTCTCCTAATGAACCCCTAAAGGGGTGAATTATACATCCCGTCGTATTTCATGTGATTATTGAGTTACAAAATTTATTTTTGGCATATAAGTAGCTTTTTAAAATATCTCGAAAAGGTATTGACAGTTTTTTAAAACAGACTTGGTTTTTGCTTACAAAGATTACTCATACAAATGCTGAAAAACTTATTTCACGATTTTGTCCTAACCAACCCTTAAAAGACTGAATCTACAAACGGGGTGAATTATAACATCCCGTCGTATTTCCTGTGTTTGTTGTGTTATAAAATTTCATTTTGGCACATAAGTGTATTTTATAATATCTCGCAATGCTATTGACAGTTTTTTAAAATGGCATCCTTAAAGGGTGAAAAAGGGTGAAATGTGAATTCAGGGATTCCTTAATATATCTTAGGACCAATGAGATATCGACTTGATGTTTACTTACAAAGATTACTCTTACATATGCCGAAATACTTATTTCATGATTTTGTCCTAATCAATCCCTAAAGAGGTGAATCTACTATTGGGGTCAGTTATACATCCAGTTGTATTTCCTGTGTTTGTTGAGTTATAAAATTACTTTTTGGCACATAAGTGTCTTTTTAAAATATCTATAAAAAGACAAAATGTTGAGAACCACCGGTCTACAATGATGGTCAGAGACGTAGCGGCAGGGGGGCATTGGGGAGAAACTTCTTCACACATGTTATTATTATTACATTAATGATAATTAACATAATTTTTTGATGATAAAAAAAAAAACTATTATTTCTACAAAATTATCTGTAAAATCAGAATTGGTAATAAATATTAATCACTTTTCACATACAAGGGCTTATTTTTAAGATAAAATTACAATATAGAGTGGTCAAGTGTTAACATTTTTAATTTTTATTCATTTACTGAGAAACAGTTATGTGAAATTGAAAAAAGTATAGCACTGTAAAATTGAAAATTAAAAATAAATCAAGATACAAATTTATACTTATTAAAATATTTTATTTATTTACTTTATTTTTTATTAAAATTTATTTACTTATTTACTTATTAAAATTTTGATATTTTCTTTCATATCTTGAAATTTAAAAAAAAAAAATCAAATTGATTCGAATATATTTAGTCTATATTTTATGATTCCCAAAAATACAGGTTGATTTATAAATATTAGCACTTTTCCCTCTCCCTATAAGCTACTTCGACTTTGATCACTCCCCCAATGACGTAATAAGACTTCTCGCCACCGCACCCCGCGTGCAACGATGGACTTTGGAGGTGGCTACATTCGCCTCTTAACTTAAAATTTTAAGATGCCATATCATAGGCTTGAAACCTGTCTCACTGTTTCACTCTGTCATCACATTAAATTACGAGAAAATATATATAGCTCTTGTTTTTTGAATGTCAGATAAATAAACCCATAGAAAAAAAGCATATCGGACAGACAGATTTTTTTTGTGAATTTTGTCTTACATTCACTTGGAACATGTAGAAACGAAAAATGGGTACCAAGAAAAATATGTGAAGTGTGAATTTTCACACGTTTCAGGGTTTCGCAGGTATTTAGTGAATGATGATTATTTGGGAAGCCAAAACAAATTTTATGTTAAAATATTTTTTTATTAATTTTAATTCGAATGCCTAATACCATTATTTGGGTTTCTAAATATTTGCAGTTTTTTTTTTTTATATATAGCAAGGTTCATTAATATTTTGAAATTTGCACCTACGGCTTCCATTGGTTGTTTAAGTCATAAACTCCGCCCCTCTGATTTCGTATACATCCAAACATAGAATTAAATTATAATTTCAACACTTCGCACTGGTTATTAAATTTACGCTCTTAAAAATTAAATGCAACATTTGCCAAAATATAACTAGAATTTTGACAAAATAATCTGAACAAAATAAAAATGCAAAAAAAAAAAACAGAAAAAATAAAAATTGACGGGAGTTGAACAGTAGTTTGCAACTTACGAAGCGAGAACGTTACCACTGAACTACGAACGTTCACTCCTTTACTGTTTTAAATAGCGGATTAGGTTTAGCCGTTTGGCTACAATTTTTACCGAACAGACAGACAGACGATAAAATGACGGTATAAGGGTTTTTTGTACATACCTACAAAACCCTAAAAAAGAACAGATTTAACCTCCAATTTTATTTATATATGTAAATTTTCCACAACTTTGTAAATTTCACTTAGAAGATAAAAGGTTGTTAAATGATGCTTGTTGTTATGTTTCACAGATTAGTTCACTGACTGTAGTTTCGGCTCACCGTAAATTTGAGAATTGCGACAGGAAACTGCACTCAGTTAAAAAAAAAAAAAAAAAAAAAACAATGAGATATAACAAAAAGGTCTAACTAAACAACCTTTTACAAATATTATTTTTTTCTCGTTTATGATCCACCTGACACGCATACTTCTTTTTGGTGTATAGAGTTTCGTTTATCGGTGATTCTAAGGATCTTGCTTAATTTTACTTATCACAAGCAAGCCTGTGGCTGCCAGCGCTGAATCGTTTGTGCTTGCCGTTGACCGCTCGCAAGTAGATAATAATTAAATTGTTAAAATAATTTGTGTAAAAAATAATTAGACAAATTACGGGCTCTGCTTAGCCGTTCGCAACCGGCTATAAGCTGTACGGGCATTTCTGTGTGCGCTAAAAATGGATGTAATCCTGTCTATATTACTCCTACATGTACACAGGTTGAAAATGTGGTCACAAAACTTGAAATCAAGAGGCCTAGACTCATCTCGGGCTGTCGCGTCAATAATGAAGATGACTTCTCTTTACTTTTCATATGAGAAATATAATTGTAAATATTACCTTTTATTATCACGACAGTAATAGTTTACTGAGTTTATACAGTAATAATTGTCCTTGATAACAAAATACGTAAATAATATGCCAATATAATTAAAACCAAGATACAATTTGTAAAAATATATTTTAATGCGCAGTACAACCTAGTGGCTGTGCTTTTCAAGTCAGGTATGCGACAGTATTGACTAATATTTCTTCATTTTATTGAGTAATAAAATTAATTTGAAGTGTAAGCATTTTAAAAAACGCGTAAAAAAACAGCACATGAGGATCCCCCGAATATATTTTATGTATAAAATAATAATCGGAATATATTAAATGTAATTACTAACTTATGATCAAAAAGTCGTTCAGTCTCAGATGGCTATGTATTATAAATCGCAGATCTTCTTTTGTTAATTGAGTATTCATGATGCACGTGTCATTTGTCGAAAAAAAAAGAGATTTTCTTATATAAAACATAGCTGCCCGAAGCAAGGACATTTTGATCCACATGTTACATTGCAAATACGTATATGAATTATCAACAAGTGTTTTGTCACATATAATATTATTATTATTTATTTAAAATGCACTCGTGAGTGTAAACATACTCCCGAACAGTAGGACTGAATGAGTCGGTTTGAATGTTTTCAACTTTACAAAACATATTATACACTATGATAAAATTGGCAACGTCGCAAGGCCTGACAACGTCGATTGAACAACACTTTTTTATACAGGTGATACTGAAAAAGCGGTTCCATATACTGGATCTAATAAGGTTTATTAAACATAGCGAATTTTTTTTTGAGATTTTCTTACCCCTCTCAGTGTGCCCTGAGAGTTATAACTGGTAGATTCTATATCTGGCATATATACACGCGAAATCCTTTAAATAAAGGTAGGTCTGAGGTCGCCTGTTGGATATCACTGGTCTGACCACGTCGGTTGTATCAATATATATATATATATATATATATATATCAAATTCTGTGTAGTAAATAATTATTTGTTTTTATTAATACTATCCTTATTATTAGAGCGCGGATTTTAAGCATTTTGCTTATTGGCAGTATTGTAAGTAGAACAAATTTTCTTTGAGATCTCTATGTTAACGTTTGACACCATTTTTATTTTCCTTATTTTGCTTTTTTGCAGATTTAAGCTTATATTTGCTTATTAGTGCTTATTTGAAGTTTATTGTGCTATCGTTCCATTTTTTCATAATTTTATTAAGCTTATTTTTAATTTTTTTTTTGTATTTCGTATTTTTCAAACATAAAGTCGACGAATTTTACCTTTTTGTAATAAAATAATTATATTTTTATGCATGCCACGAAGGGAAACCCCGTTCTATTTGTACATGTAAACAACAGATGGCACATATCGTAGTAAAGTCACATAGAAAAATAGGAACAACAAAATACAACGCTTATAGATTCTACAGAAATAATTTTAGATTTCCAAAAAAGGGTAAGAGATGTTAAAGAACAAATTGGAGACATAATCAATATAAAGTTTGAAGATGTTTTACGAAAGAATGAAGGGTTTGATACACTTTACAAAATTTCCATGATGTTAACAAAAAAAAAAAAACATATAAAACATTTTTAAGTATGCCCCAAATACGTCGGTAGACGTAGAAAGGAGCTTCTCCATTTATAAAAAAATACTAACAAATAGGAGACAATCACTTACAATGGGAAACATTGAAAAATATGTAATTGTAAATGGATAAAAATATTTGACCTATGAAAAAAATATATGATCTACAGAATAGTACCTATGAAAATAATAGTTTACCTATGTATTAAATAATTGATCTATGGTTTTAATTTTTGACCTATGGAATTAATTATTGAGCTATAGATATATTTATCGACCTATGAAAATAATTATCAACCTATGTAAATATTTAATAGATCTATGGAAATAATCATATACCTACTGATATAATTATTGATCTATAAAATTTGATCTATAAAATTAATACTTGACCTATAAGTACTCTTGCACTCTATCGCGAAGCGAGCTACCCATCTTCTAGTTTCAAAACAATAGTGTCAAAACACTATCTTAGGTTAGGTTAGATTAGTAAGGGTTTGGTTAGAAGAGCCGAGCGAAGCGAGCTACCCATCTTCTAGTTTAATGACAAAACACTATCTTAGGTTAGGTTAAGTTAGTAAGGGTTTGGTTAGAAGAAGCTGAGCTATATAAGCGAGCTACCCATCTTCTAGTTTAATGTCAAAACACTATCTTAGGTTAGGTTAGTAAGAGTTTGGTTAGAAGAAGCCGAGCGAAGCGAGCTACCCATATTCTAGTTTAATGTCAAAACACTATCTTAGGTTAGGTTAGGTTAGTAAGGGTTTGGTTAGAAGAAGCCGAGCGAAGCGAGCTACCCATCTTCTAGTTTAATGACAAAACACTATCTTAGGTTAGGTTAGTAAGCAGATGTCACTACTGTCTATAGGTAGTTTATTATAGATCAATTGATAATTTTCTATAGGTCAACTATTAATTTACTATAGATCATTTTTTAATTATCTATAGGTAAATGATTGATTTTTCTATAGGTAAAAATATAAAATTTCATAGGTAATATTTGAATTATTAATAGATCATAAAATTAGGATCCATTGTAAATTGTTATAAACCCAATGATTAAGTTTGACTGATAAATTATTGATTTTATGATTGATTTATTATATTATTATAATTATTATTTTTTTTTATTTTTTGAAAAATATATATCAGTGATTCCCAAACTTTGCGCCGCAGCTGGGCTACAGGGACGCCGCGAAAATATTACAACATTAATGGTATAATTTACATTATTTGTGAAAATTGTGAATTAAAAAAATTAGGACTAAAATAATGGTTAGAGAAAATGACATGAGGTTAGAATTTTTTCATTCCTCGTAGTTTATTTAGACTAGAAAAAATTTGAGGCCTAATTCGTTTAGCGTATTTTAAAATTATGACAAATTTTAATATGGCGTGATTTATAGAAATTTTCATCCTCGCATGGATGTATCTCAAAAATGAGATAAAGATCTGTGGTTGAAATTTTTGAAATCTTGAGGTCCTAATTGACTTGTAACCATATTTTGAAACAATATTTTTGAATTTTTTTTATTTTTTTAAATATTTTTGAAAATTTTGATAAATCCTAACTATAAAATGGTTAGGGATAGAAATCAGCTGTTTGAATTTTTAAAATTATCCTAGATTGTTTTGTATAAAAAAAAAAAATAGGCTTTAATAAACCAATTATTAAGTTTTGTAAGGACAGTAATCCAAAACCCTTTAAAATGGCCAAAAATCGTAAGGGGTAGTAAAAATCGTTAATTTTAAGCAAAAAATTTTTATCTCCGTTTTTATTGAAAATTGGTATAAATATGGATTTTTGGTCTTCGATCAACAAAATTTGGTCCATTTTGAAGTTTGGGCAAATTTTTTTGGAATTATTGGCGAAAAACTGACCCAAATCGGCTCTAACTCAAAAACTAGGAATGTATGATTTTTTTAAATATTTTTTTATAATCCTCACTCCAAAATTAGCATAAAACAGTATTTTGGCTGAAATTGGAGTCATATTTTTGACCAAAATTTCAAAATTTTAGTAGAATTTTTGTTTTGAATTTGTTGGTAAATTGGTATACTTATATATTTTTAACCATAGATCACAAATATATGGTCAGTTTTGATTTAAGGTCTAAATTTTTGACATAATATATATATATAATAATTTAAGGAAATATTTCAATATACCTCCAATTGTGCTAATCAAAACATTGGTTTAAACCATTGTTTTGACTTGGGGCGCCGCAGAAACATTCTGATACATTAAGAGCGCCGGGAACCGAAAAGTTTGGGAACCACTGATATAGATAACATTTATAAAATAGGTACTTAAGTCTGTTCCTTTGGTTTAGGCGGAACTAGATTTTCAATTCTAGTTACTTTTGCCGATTGATTCAAGCTCTTGATCATTTTGTTCAGGAAAAGCCAACTTCAATATATAGCAAAATAGCTAATGACAATTTACAAAAATGAAAATTCCGGTTAGCTCCGCTTAATCGTTTGGAATAGACTTTATGTTTGTCTTTTTTGTAGTGCTTTTCAATTTTTGCACCTTTTATAGCGTTTTTTAGCTTTCTACATTTTTTGAGATTTTTATCGATTTTTCGTACTTTTTTCTTCATTTTAGGTGCTTTTTATTCGCTTTTTCTTGCTTTTTATAGGCGCTCATATTTGAAAAATAAATGCTTATAAATCCGCGCTCTACTTCCGCATTATACATATGGTAAAAACATATAGGGTTGCGTTGAATAACTGCTCAAGGAAAGGGGTCGCAAGTATAAAAAGGTTGTGCACCATTATCTTTTAGCATACGCATTTGGTCATATTTTTAACATAGAAACAAATTACATGATCAGAATCGGAGATAAAGTATGAATTATATCTTGGACAGAGAAGAAATTGCGTCAAGGATGCCCTTTTAGTTCAACGCTATATTCATTGTATATTTCCGATATCGAGGAAGAGCTGACAAAATAGCAGGCAGCAGGAGTAGTAAGCGCCAAGGTAAAGGTATGTTGTCTGGTATATGCAGATGATTTAGCAATACTGGTATTCAACGAAGAATAAATTAAACAATTTATGAAAAGGTTGAAAAATATCTGGACAGAAAGAAATTAAATCTAAGTCCAAATAAATCAAAAATCATGGTGTTCAGAGAAAGAGGCGGAAAGGAAAAAAAAAGGTTCTGGAAATGGAAATAAACAAAAATTTAAAGTACATATACACTATCGGCCATAAGTAGAGAAACAAAACTATTTTTTAAGTTATTTTCATAAATCCCGATTTGAGTACAACAAATGCTATTGAATAATATTCCTGGTATAGCAACAACAAATTATAAATTAGAATCTGCTCTTAAAAATATTTTTTGTAGAAGTGATAACAGAATATTGAAACCTGTTAGGCCATAAATAGAGAAACATTATTTTTATTCAGTAGAACTTGGAAAGCTTGTTATATTAGTTGATTTTTTTGTGTTGTGGGTAATAATTTTGAAAATTAAAAATGCCAAGGGGTGTATGTTTAAGCAATGATATCAAAGAAATAATAATAAAAAAATATATGGATGGTGAAAAACAAATTTTGATTGCGGAATAATTAAATTTGCACCGTTCAGTAGTAAGTAAAATTATTCATAACTTTAATGAAAGTAATAATGTAATAGCACTACCAAAACCAGGTAGAGCTAGAAAAACTGACTCAATTGTTGATAAAAAAATTAAAATGGTGTCGATAAAGAATCATTTTGCGTCATCATCAAATATTTGAATAATTTTTGTAAGAAATTGAATGGTAATATTGCAGTTTTTGAAATTAGTATTGAAGTTCAGCATATCAAGAACAATTTTAAATGGGAACGTATGTCATATTGGGTTTCTTTGGATAGAGCTTTTGAAAAGAAACAACTTTAATTTAAACTTTTTTTTTTAAATTGAAGACGTAGAGCGATCTGCTGGTGGTAGGTGTAGGTGTTAAATTAAACTCATTATCGGGTCTATTCTGTATCTTAAAAAGTTAAAAATTAACCTCAAGGTCGAAGTTAAAAAATTTTAACCACGCTTTATAATATTTTGTTATTGTGTAACTCTATCACGTTTAAATTTTAACCTCGATGTGGTTAATTCAGTAGGTTATAAGTGGAATTTTAACTCCAGCCAAATACATGACACCCTTAAACGTCAATAGCCAGAAAAAATGCATTTTTAGAATTAATCATGGCAAGTTTGTTTATTTTAAACCAATTATTACTAGAACAAATTGAACATCAAGAAGTTAATAAGTAAAAAATTAATATAGGTGAGTAAAAAAAATATAAAAATGCTTTTTAGGAGATCAGTCCGAATTGAACAAAGGCAACTGCGTGATATGAGAATATTCATTTGACTAAAACTTCTACGGGATATCTCTTTTTACAAATGTTTGAAAATCCGAGAAGAAATCCCAAAAAATTTCCCAATATATTGCAAGTAAATATTTAAAACTTTAAAATGTATACATTTATAAATTTTGATTTCTCTGTTTGTTTAAAAATAAAAATAAGGTAAACATAGCCTGAAAATAAAAGTATCTTAATACAGAAGAAAAAATATTGATACATTTGCATGTTATGGTAATATTATATTATTTACTTTCTGCACCCATAATTATTTATGTTTAAAAAAAATAAAAACGCGCAAATATTGTACATTTACGCAATATAGATTTATTATATTTCATCGTTGTTAATTCATGATTCAACCATAACACATGTTTACATTAAATCCACACTTACACAAGCCAAATACCTTCCCTTGTAGATAATTTTACAACACAATTTTAACGGTAAGGTTAAAAGGTTAGAACTTAACGCTTGGGTTATAACCTGAGATACAGAATAAGAAACAAGGTTAAAATTTTAACACCTAGTTAATATGTTACTTTTTAACCATTATTTTTAACCTAATATTTTTAACTACAAAAGATACAGAATAGACCCGTATTTGTGTTCCGCCTAGTTTCGTGGGTCTACAAATTAATACAGTACCGCCAAATTGTGTATATAGGAGAAATACAAGTTTAAATTTCAATGTAAAATCTAGAGTACTAATCTATTCCTGATCAACAGATCAGTATTAACATAGTGTGATGTATTGAAAAGATGGTGTGCCCATAACCTAATGGTTTCCATGATATAATATCAAAATAAAGCGATCATGTCGATATAAGAACAGTTAAACACGTTAAAATATAAACTGACACTCTTAAACGAAGAAGAGTATGGGATAAATTCCAAAATATTAAAAGTAAAATGATGAAACTTTTAAGACATCTTATATCACAGACAGTCAGACTAGAAGTGACTCGGAAACGTAATGGTTATGGTACGCACACGTGACTTATCAACAGAGAAGCGCTAAATTTGAACAGTGAGAACTAATACAACCTTAAAATGTCAGACATAAAGTATCTGAATATTATCAAATATTAAATGTATTTAATATTGAATAATAATATCAAATAATATTAATGAAAAATTAAATTAGAAAGAGGATATTATTCAATATTAAATGTACAAATATAAATATTAAAGTATATAAAATATTAACTAAAATAAGACATAATATGAACAAGAAAGCAAGTGTCGTATCTGCAAATTAAGGCAGGAGAGGATATCAGTCATATTTAATTTTGATTTTGTCCATCAGTAATTTGAAAACTTTAATCGAAGGGAAGTCTGTTTGTTCATTAAGTAGGTTAATATGAGTGGACGTTTTATGTCTAGTGATGAAAATTTCTTCCAAAGTGTTGAGATGAGGACCTTTATCCGCAAATGCTAAGAACTCTGTGTGTAATGAGATATTAAAATCATGAATGGTGGTTATAAGGTGGTTAGCAAATGTTGAGTAAGTGTGTTGTAATATGCGCGCTGTAATATGTTCTTTAATGCGGATGCTAAAACGCCGACCACTTTGCCCTATGTTATAAATTTAAACATTTTTTTAATATCTTTAACGGTTGACAAAATATTTTGTATTTTTATATTCCCCCATAACGACTTGAAAGTAAAATATTTTTATTTACCAGTGTTCAAAGTACATCTGCATTTTGATTATAATACTTTCGCATCCTTACTCTTGAGCTATATGTAGCTGTAACAAAAAAAAATATGTAACAAAAAAAAATATGTAACAAAAAACGTATATTAAAAAATATTGCACTTTCAAGTCGTGCTTGAAAGTACACAACGTGATATCAGAGAAGGTAGGTCAACTTTTGATAATTTAATAAACCTCACAAGCGAAACAGGAAGTGCCCAACAAAATATCCCAATCTTTTTTGACATAACAAAAAGCGTATGACACTGCATGGAAACCATATTCTACTATCTTTGCAGCAGTCTGGGTTAGATGGACATATATTATATTACGTAAAAAATTTCCTTTCTGAACGTAAATTCAAAGTTTATTTAAACGGATTTTTCTCAGACCAAAAGGTACAAAAAAAAACGGATTCCCACAGGATGAAATTTTAAGTTGCACTTTTTTTAGTTGCCATAAATAATATAACATCAGTTTTCGCTGACGATTTAATTCTATATTACAAAGACAAAAATATAAATTCAATACAAAGCTTGAACAATAGTCTCAAAACACGGGTGACTTTTTCTGTTTCCAAAAAAGTCCGTACTTTTTTACAAACTCTAGAAAAACCTTGAACAAACCATTATTAACCTTAGATGGAAATTATATAGAGTACGTTACAAACATTAAATTTCTTGGTATTATACAAGGTGTCTCAAAAGAAATTTTATATTTATTTAGCTTACTGCGTGAACGCAACGTATTCGAAGGGCGCGGGGGTTATGTCAATCGGTAGCCTGGCTCTTGGGAATTTAGTCGCTATGGAGCGTTTCTCGGGAGCAGACCGCGCGTTATGCGTGCAAGAGTTTTACAAAAACGGTGATTCGGCGACTGTAGTGCGTAGAAAATTCTGCAGTATTCGAGGTTTTCGCCACTTAAATGTGCGCCAAGCATTCCTCTCATTCGACATTGGGTTAAAAAGTTTGAAGAGACTGGTACAACGCTGGATAAATCAAAATCCGGTCGATCTAGGTCATCAAGAACGGTAGAAAACGTGGAGAATGTTAATCAGTTTGTTCGTGACGACCCGAACCTTTCAATTCGGAAGCGCGCAAGTGCTTTAAATGTGCATAGATCATCATTACATCGCATTATCCACAAAGACCTAAAGCTGCACCCCTACAAAATTCAATTGGTGCAAGAATTAAAGCCCCAAGATGCCAGTCAGAGGCTTAATTTCGTAAATCAGGTGATTGAGCGATTTTCAATGTTTACCAACATTTTATTTTCGGATGAAGCACATTTTCATCTTAATGGCCACGTAAATAAGCAGAACTGCCGCTACTGGAGTGCAACGAATCCGAAACGCAAACATCAGAAACTCCTACATTCGCCTAAAGTGACCATATGGGCTGCGATGTCGGCGCGAGGAATTATCGGCCCTTACTTTTTTGAAGACGAAAGGGGGCGTGCAGTAACAGTGAATTCAGAGCGTTATGTGGAGATGTTAGACAACTTCTTGGTACCTGAACTGCAAAACTTTCCTGGCTATAACCAAAGAACATGGTTCCAACAGGACGGAGCAACTTCACACACGTCCAATATGTCTCTGCCACGTGTTCGTGAAATTTTCTCAGGCAAATTGATCTCCCGGAGAGGTGACATAAATTGGCCTCCACGCAGTCCAGATTTAACCCTTATGGACTTTTTCCTATGGGGTTATCTGAAATCTAAAGTTTACGCCAATAAACCGACTTCACTGGCGCATTTGAAAGAAAATATCCGTCACGAAATGGCAGCCATCCCTGAGTCCACCTGCCGAGACGTCATAAGTAATTTTACTGTTCGATTAAATGAGTGCCGAGAACGCGAGGGTCTACATTTAGACGATATTATTTTTAAGAAATAAATCCCCAAAAAGTGTATTTTAATAATTAATAAACATTTTTTCTATATACGGCTTACTTTTTTTTTAATCGATCCACTAAATATAAAATTTCTTTTGAGACACCTTGTACTTGACAAAAAACTAACCTGGAAACACCACATCAATTATTTAAAACAAGATTGTTCGCAAAGAATAAATTTATTAACAATAATAAGATGGGGAGCACAGAAAGAAGTACTTCTAAACATATATAAAGCCATCATTAGATCTAAATTCGAAGGGTCTTCTGTTAACAGGTCTTGTGTTAACAATTACAGATCAGTAGCTATACTTTGTAATTTCAGTAAATTATTTGAAAACATTATATACCGGACAATTTATTTTAATATACAGGGTTCTTTATCTTCTTCGAAACATGGATTCTTGCAGCGCAGATCTACTGCCTCAAATCTAAGTTACTTCACCCATTACATATCATCTTCCTTTGATAAAAAAGGGCAGGTAGACGTCATTTATACTGACTTTTGCAAAGCGTTTGATAGTATTGATCATAGTATTGTTATTAGAAAACTTGGTACTTTTCTCTCCCCATCATTATTATTCTTAATGTCATCATATATTTTAAATCGTTATCTTTTTATTAGTTATCGTGGTTATAATACTTCCAAATTTCTGGTAGAATCAGGTGTACCACAGGGCTCAAATTTAGGACCTCTTATTTTCTTAATATTTATAAATGATGTAAGTGAGGTACTTAAAAGTGATCATTTAATTTTTGCTGATGACTTTAAAATTTTTCGTGAAATCTCCTCTCCTCAAGACTGTGAAATTCTTCAGGATTGTCTTAATGCCCTAAGTACTTGGTGCACCGTAAAGAAACTTAAACTTAATCTGTCTAAATGTAAAACTTTATCATTTACTTGGAAAATTAACTCGAATTATTTTTCTTATTATATTTCTGGTGTAATGCTTAAGCGTTGTGATACAATCAAGGACCTGGGTGTAATTTTCGATGCTAAATTAACATTTAAGACACATGTAGATAATATTTTTTAATCATCACTGAAAATGCTTGGATTCTTTATTCGTAACACACGTGACTTCACTAATATTAATGCCATTTTCTCCTTATACTATGCCTTTGTTAGATCTAAACTGGAATACTCTTCAGTAGTTTAGGATCCAATTTATGAGCACCAACAAAAAACGTTAGATAAGGTACAGTACAAATTTTTAAAATATATATATTACAAAATAATGGGCTCTTATCCTCCTCAACATCTTAGTTACGCTACATTACTGGACCTCTTTAGTGCTGTGTCCCTCACAGAGCGCCGTAAAACTAAGTCACTTCTTCATTTTAAAAAAATATTAAATAATCAAATTGATGACCCCTTAACCCTCCAAATACTAAATTTCAACGCTCCTATTGTTCTAACCAGACATCCACTATTATTCTATCTTCCACAAGCTCATACGAACCTTCATCTCAAATCTCCTGTAAATCGTAAGTGTTCATACTATACACGTGATGATACAAATTTCGAACTCTTTTAGAGCATTTTATCAATTTCTTTTTCTTTAAATTTGTGTTTATAAAATTATTGAAATTTGTCAAAATTAGAGGATTTTTTATTTTGAATTACTAGTTAATATGTATATATATATATATATATATATATATATATGTACCTGCCCTTTTGGGTAATACTATTGGGCAGCAGTAATTAATAAATATATAAATAAATAAATAAATTCGACTATGGTTGCACTGTATACGGAGATGCGAAGAAAAGTTCTATAAAAAAGCTAAATACAATTCAATCTATATCTGTCAGAATATGTATAGGAGCATTTAAAGCTAGTGCGATTGCAAATATGTTATGTGAGGCAGGAGAGCCACACTTGGAGCTTAGGTGGAAACAGTTATTTGTTATTTCTCCTTTACATAGTAAATTTAATAAAAAATACAGATATACCAATCCATAAAAATATATTCCGCAAAATCAAATCAATAATAATTTATCCATTGAAGATAATTCACCCCTTCAAAAACAAATACTTGAAAACTAAGTTCCCTTGATATTCCTATACCTAAATTCTAAAAAAATATAAAATCAAATTGGATCAGGAGAAATCCAATTTTTTACCTGTACCTCTCGAACCAAAATAAATCTGCTACCCACCCAACAATATGTAAGCAACAATTCTTAGAACTAAACATTATATCCAAATATATACTGACGAATCCATAATGAACAATAAGACAGGGGCTTCAATAATTATTGGAGAGGAAGTCCACAAACATCGTTTCCCCGATGACGCAACAATTTTACAGCAGAAGTTTTCAGTATTCTCCAATCGTCTGAGTACATAAATAATAGCCCAAACAAGAAGTTTATCATATAAACAGACTCTTTAAGTTGTCTACAAGAACTAGAAAAACCTTAAAGTAAATGCCCATGAATTAAAAAATCCAAGAAAATATTCACAACTTCAAAATAAATAATAAAGAAATAGTACTGGAATGGATACAATCACATGTAAATATAGAAGGAAATGAAGCAGCAGACCAAGCAGCGAAGGAAACAACCAATATAGAAGAAATTACATAAATAACCCTTAAGAACGATATAAAAAACAAAATCAAAGTTAAAATAAAAGAAGAATAGAACGTTAGATGGCAACAAACCACCAACAATAAATTAAGTGAAATTAAAGATAAAATCGAACCAAGTAAAACACCTGACCATAGAAAAAACCAGACCGTTATTACCAGGCTGCGCATAGGACATACAAAAGTCACGCAGAAACACCTCCTAGATAAAACCGAACAACCAGTTTGTGATATGTGCAACACCTTTATAAAAGTGGAACACATGCTCATCCACTGTAAAAAATACGACAGATCAAGAGAAAAATGCAACATCCCAGATGAACTCCGTTCTACGCTCAGCTACAAAAACCAAGAAAATATGATAAATTTCTTGACAGACGCAAATATCACGCGCCAAAAAAATTCAAGAAAATATTCACAACTTCAAAATAAATAATAAGGAAATAGAACTGGCATGGAAACCATCACATGTAAATATAGAAAGAAATGAAGAAGCAGACCAAGCAGCGAAGGAAGCAACGAATATAGAAGAAATTAAACAAATAACCCTTGAGAACGATACGGCCTTATGGCCTTTGGTCTTCGCGGCGGCGACTACAAAGTACCACCAGCAGAAGGCTGGAATATAGAATGAAAACAGATATGTGACACGGAGACTCACCGAGTTGAGCACCTGGGGAAGACACGGACGACCAAGAGGAAAAGGAAGGGAATATAAACTCTTCTGCTCCTAGGGGCTGCTCTAGGATATAAACACAAGAGAAATGGTAGCCCTAACTGGGGTGTAGACGGGTAAAATCATATGCCTACAAGTAATGGCTATGAAGGAACCAAACCTAGAAAATCCCACGATGTCTCTGAAAACCCTAGACAAGCGACAAACAATGCGTAGACGTTGCTCAACACGATGGGTGTATCACAGAAATAATGTACAGTACCACAAAAATACAATATTATATAAAAAACTGATAATTTATAACCAAAATTAATATTAAATACAAAAATACACAATACTAAATTTAAATTCAAATAAAACAGCACACGTGAAGAGACCAGCGTGTGTGAACCAAAATGTTCAAGTTACGGCGCTGATGCGATAACTTACTGAATAGAATTATTTGTTATCAAAATTATTAATAAACATTTAATTAATAAGAATTTGAACTGATGTAAAATTGGAATGGACTTACAATGAATGTTTTCCGTCATAAATACATAGAATATTTATTCCCAACTTTACATCTGTGGCACTGGGGTCCCAAAAAACAGGTTCCTGGGTCTTCGGATGGTTTCTTCAACAGGTATTGATGCACAAAAAAATTAAATGATAAACCAAGAAGGTGAAATATTACTAACTCGCGATAGAGATGCGTGAATTTATTAGAAACTGTTAAATAATTAAATCGACAGGCAATATAAGTCGTAAGTCTTGGAAATAACAAGAGTCTTACAAAATATAAATTGGGAAATATATAATATTTTATTTTAAGTTTTTAGTTTTTAACAAAAACATAAAAATTGATGTGAAGTGTGAATTTTCACACATTTCAGGGTTTTGCTGGTATTTAGTAAGTGAATGATGATTATTTGGGATGCAAAAACAAATTTTATATTTTTTTTTTTTTTTTTTTGTTAATTTTAATTCACTCGCATAATATCATTATTTAGGTTTTTTAATATGTGTAGTTTTTTTTTTTAATATAGCAAGGTTCATTAAGATTTTGGAAAATGCGCCTATGGCTTCCATTGGTTATTTTAAGTCATAACTCCGCCCCTCTGATTTCGTGTATTCAATTTCAACAATTTCCACTGGTTATTAAATTTACGCTTTATAAAATTAAATGCAACATTTGCCCAAATATAACTAGAATTTTGAAAAAATCATTTAAACAAAATAAAAATGCAAAAAAAAAACGGAAAATTTTTTGGAGACCGGTTTGCAAATTAGAACGCGAGACCGCTAACCATTACACCATGAAAGCATGCTTGTTTACTTTCTTACATAAGCTATTAAATATTTTACATGGTCAAGTAAAAAACACAAAAAATGCGTTATTTTCCGAAAACATAATCTGATCAAAAATTCCTGTGTACTATTCCGGTTCACACAAATGTACATTACTTAGAATTTTTTCAGATTTCTAGTTTAAACCATCTGGGCTACAGGGTGTGGGACAATATTTTTTTTGCACAGTTTTGACAAAAATAGCGTCAAAATAAAGTATTTTGCAAAAATAAAATTTTGATCGTTAATCCACGTACTAAGGGCTTTCATTTGATGCCCTACTCAGAATTTTAAAAAAATATTTTTTATTTCGATGAGCAGATATTTGTTTGTATTTTTAGGGGGGATATGTTTTTTAGATGTTTTAGTATTTTTCCTATGTGCTATGTTAGAGAGTTGTATAAGCATGCCAAATTTCAACTCTCTAGGTTCAGCCGTTTAGTTACAATTTTTACCGAACAGGCAGATAGACGGACAGACAGACAGACGACAAAATGACGGTATAAGGGTTTTTTGGTCATACCTACAAAACCCTAAAAATCGTAATTAATATATTTTTTGGTAACCAAGTAACTTCATACTCTCTAATCAGGTCTGCATGTGAGTGATTTAGGTGAAAAATAATGTTGAAACCAGTAACTGCTCTCAACATTTTTTAAAAACACAAAGTTTTTGTGTAAAGTTTTTGTGTATAATAATAAAGGCCTTACGGGCGTGACAATCATCAAAGACATTTAGCCTTGCAAATTGTTTAAAACTATCAAATTATACCACTCTTTGTTATTATTATTATTATTGGGTTTGTCAGGTCTTGACAAGCGTCCACTAATCTCAAACTTCAGCAACCTTTTGAGCCGCGTCATACTAGAGACTTATTATTATTTTGGGGTTTGTCAGGTCTTGACAAGCGTCCACTAATCTCAAACTTCAGCAACCTTTTGAGCCGCGTCATACTAGAGACTAGTGGAGCTAAATACACACGACTGCATCCCAAACCCTGGCGATATGCAGCCGCGGAAATTACGCCAGATCCAGTGCCCGCACAATGCGGAGCGACCCGAGCAGCACTGCTTTCTGCATCCTGCAGATCAAAGAGTTGGCAGAAGATCTACAGGCGGGAATGGACTCGATTTCCCTTCGATAGGAGGCTTTCATGCCACCCAAAACACCAACTATCAGGACTACAAGCTTAACTTTATACTCGGGATACAGCTTTCTAAGCTCGGACAAGAGGTCCATATACTTGGACCTCTTTTCCTCCTCTTGAGAGAGATATTCTTCTCAGCTGGACTTGAGAATTCGATCACAAACATCTGTTTGGTCTCGATATCCAGGAGGGTTATGTCCGGCTTAGTGGCTGTCAGTAACCTCGAGGTGGGGAAGGAGTAATTCCAATAAATTCGGCACTTGGAATTTTTCACCACCGATTCTATGTCAGAAGGGACGTACGGTATAACCGGTATTTGGTCAATACCATAGGCATGTCTAAAATGATAGTAGAGCACGCGGAGAGCAGCATTATGTCGAGACACGTAGCTCGACGCTGCAAGAGATGGACAAGCAGACAGAATGTGCATAATCGTTTCAGAATGGTGGTGGCACAACCTACAGAGTGTGGACTCCGCTATTTGGAATATGCGGGCCCTGTATGCCAAAGTATTTATAACACCATCCTGACACGCAAACACAAAACCTTCTGTTTCCGATCTCAAACCAGCAGACTTAAGAAACGAAAACGTGAGTTCGGTGGACAACTCTAGACTTTTAATATGTTTGAAGAACACAGAGTGCATACTTTTACTCATGTGTTCTTTTGTCAACATGTCTGTCTCGCCTCGTTTCACCGAACCGGTAACTCTGTTGTACTCCTCCCGAGAGAGTTGTACTCCAGCGTTTTCCCTGACGGGACTCAAGTCTGCCAGGTTAAATCTCGTTGCTGCTCTTCGCGCTGCCTGGTAAAGAAACGCCCCTTTGCCACTAAATTCGTGCTCACTAACGAATTTTAATAGTGGGTCCTGACTTCTGACGATACTGTTAGCTGTAACCAGGACGAGTCGATCGTGCAAGCACTCCAGATTTAGTAATCCCCGACCCCCATTTTGACGAGGGAGGTAAATGCGCTGCACAGAAGATTTCGGGTGGAGACTTCGGTTGATGTTCATGATCTTTCTGGTTCTTCTGTCGAGATCCTTAAGATCATCAACATTCCATTTCATTACACCAAAAGTGTATGAAATTAATGGGACAGCAAGCATGTTTGTGGCAGCGATCTTGTTCTTGCCAGACAGACATGATCTCCATATCTGCCTAAGTCGTGCCATATACTTGCTGCGAAGGGCCTGCTTAATAAGAGTGACATCTTGGACACCTCTCTCACTGATGCCTAAAAATGTGTAAGACCCTTCGGCATTAAGATGTTTTATAATGCTCCCATCAACCAATTGAACGTCTTCACCGTTGTCTAAACCTTTTCCTCTGTAGATATGAAAAAACAGCGCATTTTTCCAACCCGAATTGCATACCTATCGCGGCAGTGTACTCAGCAACAGTATTTAAGGCGGTCTGCA
The DNA here is from genome assembly GCA_963971575.1 of Liopterus haemorrhoidalis. Classification (NCBI taxonomy): domain Eukaryota; kingdom Metazoa; phylum Arthropoda; class Insecta; order Coleoptera; family Dytiscidae; genus Liopterus; species Liopterus haemorrhoidalis. Next base: position 24,519,041 of record OZ020619.1, on the reverse strand, counting down.
GATTCCTCTCGTTCGAGGCGTAGAGCTTCAAATCATCCATGTAAAAGAGATGGGTAATTTTGTGCTTACGCTTCGACGGGGGACCGGCCATGTAGCCACTGCCGCGCCTAAGCTCGATCGATAGAGGAAGAAGTGAGATGCAAAAAAGTAGCGGGCTTAGGGAATCTCCCTGGAAAACCCCACGCTTGAAATATATCCACTCTGTCGACACTGCAGTTGATCCGCTTGGGACAACAAATTGTGTCTTCCAGACGGACATAAGTTGCCCAATGCATCTCTCTATCTCCGGGTGGACTCGTAACATGCGCAATAATGTTAAAATAAGAGCGTGTGACGTAGTGTCATAAGCTTTTGCGTAGTCCACCCAAGCCATTGACAGGTTGCGTTTGAAATACGACGCGTCATGACAGACTGACCGGTCGATAATAAGGTTTTCTTTGCAACCTGCTTGGCTCCTCTTCGATCCCCTCTGTTCGTAGATGTCTGACCAAACAGAGGCAATGGAGCTCAGTACCCGCTCGTTTAATACGCTGGTGCAGATCTTATACAGCGTATTGAGACAAGTAATAGGTCTATAGTTCTTCGGGTTGGTTAAATCACCTTTTTTGGGGATTAATACTGTACGCCCCTCTGGTAACCAAGATGGTATTGGTATTTCTCCACGGATAAAAGAAGTAAAATTTCGTGCAAGATGGCCGTGCACGCTTGTGAATGACTTCCACCAGAAAGCAATAATACCATCAACTCCTGGTGCAGCGAAATTGCGCGCTTTCGAAATAGCACGTGTAACTTCTTCCGTGGTAACAGGGGGGCATGCCTGAGGATCTGTCAGGTGTTGTGAACAGAATTCCTCAAATCTCTCCAAAACTGGAGTGCTCTGCACGATCGCCTCGTGTCCATAAAGTTCCCTCCAGAAAGTCTCTGTCCTGTCGACTGATAATGACGGTTCAGAAACCTCAGGTTTGGCCATGAAAAGGCGTGACGGGCTCGTGAGGAGCATAGTATTTTCCTCCATGGTCCTAACCCGGTTGACCAGTTTCTTTCTTGCCAGGGCTAGTGCTCTCAATTTGTCCACCGCTTTCTGCTTTAGCAGAGAGAGAGTGGACAAATTCAGTGTGTGATGCTTTATGCGCAATTGATATAATATGCGCTTAGTATTCGCACTTAGCGGCTTAATACTTCGTAAAGCATCAATACCACACTGAATATGAGAAGCTTCCTGACGTGAACGCGTCATTTTCTTCTCTAATTGCTGTATACGCAGTTTGCCGTTAAAAGCCTTAGCCCGCTTTGGCGTCAGCACAGCTGCTGCAGCGTATACAGCACAGTCGATATCCCAGAGACTACTCTGAGGGGAAATTTGCTTGTAAATAAGTTCATGAAGTCGCGTGAGGTCATCAGCACGAACTTTGAACTTATTGTGTCCGAGTCGGGTACGTTCAGAATGAGGCGAGAGAAGGGCTAAAAAATCCTCGCGGAGATTTTTTTCCGGTGAAGAGGATGTTATTCCTGCATAAACTGGGGAAGACCCAGTGGCTATCTGCCCACCTCCCGTTGGTGGGCTTGCAGGTGTCGATGGCTGTACCGGTATTTGGGACAACCTTCTCGACTCTCTTCGTCTCGATCGCCTCATCCTGCGTCGCAGGCGTGCTACTTGGTCGCGCAGATTTTGTTGCGTCATGAAGTCCAGCTCAGGATGATTTTCACACCATTGTGAGTGGACTCTGACCATGTAGCCCCTGCGATGGGGTGACGCTGCCTCGTAAACCTGAAGCAGGTCTTCCTGCTCCTCGGGTGTCCACCTGAGGCGGGCCCGGCTAGCGGGATTGTAGCTTCGCCCAACTGTTTGTGGGTCCCCATCCGAGAAGGACCCGTTGTGGGAAGCTCTATGGTTTCTTATATCTTCTTGAACCATTTATACGTTTCATGGGAAGGTTGGCCCCATGAAACGGTGGCAGGATTCATCGACCAGATAATAGGGTCGACGTTACCCCCAATTGGTTCCTGCCGTGGTAACAGTGTGGTAGCGATCCGGGGGGAAAGGGCGCTAAGCCTTTTCGGTCAAAAGACCGCCGTACCCCGATTATTATTATTATTATTCAGGATACGTGGGATCATCAAGCCCAAAAGCTCGATATGGTCAGATGTTGCGACCATTGCGAACTTTCCTTGCGTGATTCAGGGTTCGCGGGATCATCAGGCCCGAAAGCTTAGCAAATAGCCAGGTGTTATGGCCATTTAGAACTTCCCCTGCGAATTTGAAAAACATCAAAGTTATTATTATTATTATTATTATTATTATTATTATTATTATTTTGTTATTATATTAAATTTCTTATTATATTTTTTTTTACAATAATCATTACTATTGTAAAATTATTATTACTATGGATCAAAACTATTTATTAGTATTATTACTAGTGTTTGCTATTATTATAAGTTATTTTTATTATAGAAAACTGTATAATTATTTAATATGTATGTATATTTATTATATATGGGGTGTTAACAAACTTTTTAAAATGGCGGCTAAGTCAGTTAAAAATTTAAACACAGTGTGCAATATTTGCAAAAATAATTGTATAACGAGTGAAAATAATTTCATAAAGTGTTCCGGGATATGTGGTCTTACCTACCACATACCCTGTGTAAAAATTGAAAAACGGGAATATAATTCCATTACGAATTATTCCAAAAACATTAAGTGGGTCTGTAACAACTGTGTAGCAGTTCTGTACACTGATGGAGGAATGTCTTCTGCTAACATCACTGAAGGAGATGAAAAGTTCTACAATTTGCCAGTACTGCGAAAAATACTTGACAAAATTAGTGAACTTACCTCTATAGTCGAAATTATGTCAGGTGAGATAAAAATGTTGAGGAAACCCAATCAAATCATCCAGTATCCAGCTACTAAATCCAATCAACAGATGGCACCAATTGACACAAAAAAATCTCCTAAACCACTTTCAAAAAACACCAAAGTTCCACAAATTAATAATAATACAAATTCATCCATTATTGAAAATAACGATAAACCGACACATCGCACGTCTGACATAATTGCAACTGAATTTCAATCCAAAACAAATTTCAACGGGACAACCCAGACCAGCCAGGACAAGACATCTAAGACAACATATGCTGACAAACTATCAGCTGCGTGCTCCAAGTCACCTACATACAAGGCGCAGAAAAGTTCAATTGGATCTTCCCAAAAGGTATCCATAAGCAAACAAATAATTGGCGCAGGGAACACTAACAACTCGCATAAGCTTCATTCTGCCCCTCGGAAAGCCTGGCTTCACTTATGGAACGCCGCGACAGAGATGAGCGAAGAAATGTTAACCAGTTACTTATCAAGCAAATAATCCTCACCCGTGATCTGCGAACGATTGAAATCGAAGGGTAACTATGCCTCTTTCAAGGTCAGTATCAACTTTGATGAACTTGAATTGTGGATGCAGCCCGATATTTGGCCGGCTGGTATATGTGTAAAACGTTTTTTTCACCTGCGCCCGAAAACGCTAGGGAAAAAATAGACCATCATGGACAAAAGAACCGGGCAAAATATGATCTGTGTATTTATCACCTCAATACCCAATGTTTACGTAACAAAATATATATGAGTTAGACCATTTTATCTCAGACTATAATAATATTGATGTATTTTATATCAACGAACATTGGCTATTCAAGGATGAAGTAGACTATTATACTTTACAGGGCTTCAGCCTGGTTAATTCTTATTGTAGGACAAAATTAACTCACGGAGGGGTGTCAATTTTTGTCAAATCTTTATATACCATCTCACCCCTAGTGAAAGTTTCTAATTTGTTTGTTGAATTTCATTGTGAGATTACTGCAGTTAAGTTAGTGGATTTTAATACTCTGATTATAGCAGTATATATAGATCTCCTGCAGGAAATTTTGATATTTTTCTTGGAAAACTCAATGAGATTTTACATTTTGTTAGTTCAAAAAATATTGATACATTTATTTGTGGCGATTTTAACGTGGATTTCTTATCAGACGACATAAATTGCAAGTATTTTAACGATGTAATTGAAAGTTATGGTTTTTCCTTCACTCATAAACAAATTACTCGGTATTCCTACCTTAAAAATGGAACATGCATTGATAATATTATAACTAACATTGACAAATCAAATTATAATATTTTAGTTGAAAATTCTGCTATTTCCGATCATTTCGGGGTATACCTTGCAACTAAATTTTCTAATTTACATCCTAAGAAATGCCGTAAAAATGAATTAGTCTGTTCTAAAACTTACATAACTCCACAGAGTCTTCAAAAATTTGTTGAGTTATTGGGGAAAGAAAATTTTAATTTAGTAGACTATTTTTCCGATACAAATTTAGCATTTGACAATTTCTTAAGGATTTTTTTGAACTGTTTTAAGCAATGCTTTAGAACTAGTAGAGGATTAAATAATGCTCTTAAGATAAATTGGTTTTCTGACGAATTATGGGAACTTAGAGACAAATTAATTTTTTTGCAGAACCAAAATCTATCATTTAAATGAAGTAGCCTAAAAAATATAATTAATAAAACCAGATCAAAATACAAAAAAAAAAAAATCAAAGCTGCCAAAATTGCCGCAAACAACAATTATGTCTCTTGCAATAAAAATAAATCTAAAGCTATGTGGAATATGGTAAATCAGGAATTAAACGTTAAAAAAAACACTTCGGAAGGCAACAATATAAATTGCGAAGATTTTAACAAGTAATTTTCCCAAATAGCTGAAAACCTAGTAAAAGAACTATCCACAGTTAATATAAATAATAATGTCCTCATCTCCCCGTCCCTCTCATCTATCTTCTTACACGCCACGAACCACGTGGAAGTAAAAAATGCAATAAATTCACTTTTAAACAGTAAGGCACAGGATGCATATGGTATTAATAACTTAATTTTAAAATCAGTAGGAGATATTATTGCACCACATTTAAGTAATATCATCAATAAAATATTTCAAACTGGCATTTCCCCGAAAAATTGAAATTAGCTAGGGTAGTTCCCATTTTCAAAAGTGGGGATGTTAATTTAGACTCAAACTACCGACCGATATCCATAATACCAACTTTTTCTAAAGTTTTTGAAATAATTTTCAAAAGTAGACTAACCTCCTTCATCTTTTCAAACAACATCTTAGACAATAAACAGTTTGGTTTCCGACCTAAGATGAACACCACCCAAGCAGCAACCGAACTTATAAAATTCGTCATTCAAGGTTTTGAAAATCATGAAGTTACCCAAATAACGCTATGTGATCTGTCAAAAGCGTTTGATTGCGTACCTCACAAGTTACTATTAAAAAAACTTGAGTCGTACGGAATTCGTGGAGTAGCTAATTCACTCACTGAATCCTACTTAACGAACAGATCGCAATTCGTCACAAAAAATGGTAGTTCATCATCAATAAAAAATATCAAATACGGTGTGGGCCAAGGAACTATTATTGGTCCTTTATTGTTTATATTATACATAAACGATCTACCAAAATATGTTTCCTCTGGCAGTTCTGATGTCATACTATTCGCAGATAACACCACTATATTATCCAGACATTCCTCTCCTGAAGAACTGCACCAAATAGCCGAGGAATCGATGAGCAAAGCCAAAGATTGGTTTTCTGCCAATCTCCTTACCCTATGTTACGTAAATTATTCGTAACACAATAATTGTATACTTTTGAATTGAAAATTTAGTATGCGTAGTAATTGGTTCTGATACCAGCGCTACCACCTAGCGGTAGGGAGCGTAAACTAACCGATCCCTTGGTCGATAAATTGGATTGCTTAGTAAATCGTAGCCTGGCGACATGGCACTTGTTCTCGTGTCATAGATCGAAGCAGTAGACGCTTGGCTTTATCTCGAATCATCCCTTCAAATGGCCGGATTTAATTCAATTAAAAGGCATAATGTGATCGAGTAATAGTTCATCCATCGACTGACATAAGTATGTTGTCATATTGAGGGCGTATTACATCTAAACGCGTAAGTTTTTCATTTTCAAGTTATACCTCATTGTTATTACACCGAGCACATGGTGATATCAAGTGTTTTCGTTGATTTTTAGCGTTTTTGGGACCGTTAGAATCGTTTGAAACTGTTATTGTACTCTGCCGAATACGTAAAAAGCATTTATGGAGCCGTTGTTCGTCTGGGAGACGAAATATTATTCCTTTGAGGCATCTTTTCATACCTGGAGCCGGTGTTATGTTATGTGAGGGACGTTTTCTTCGTCAAGTTGGTGCTGATGGGACCTGGTGACGCCGTTGGAGGTCGGTAGCACGTTTTTGAGCCTGTTGGAGTTATTTTGGAGCCGGCGGAGAGGAAGTTACTTCGCGTTGCATTTACATCGGGGAATATTTCACTGAAATACCGTTTGGAGGCGACCTGCACTTGCGTTGCATTTGGAGGACTCAACCGTATTTATATCCTGTGTAACATCGTTGTCTAAAAGGCGACTTGTAGATAGATAAGTGGTTATTGAAAGTAATAAGATCATTTGTACGTGGTTATAGAACTTGTGATACACGTTTTTGGCGTGTATTTGTGTTTATTTTGGTAACCATGGTGTAACCGGGTTAGTTGTTCATATATTATGTTCGTTGCCACGTCAAATGTTCTCAACTTTCTAAATAGATTTATGTGAGAGAGCTCTCAGGTCTTAATTTAAGTGTAGATAAGTGTAATTAAGGTTGTTCTCTCCAAATACTGTCGTCAGAACCGGTGAGACGTAGAGCCATTTTGACAGTGAATTTTGAGTTTACATTTCGGTTGGTGTTTAGTACGATTTCGGTTTATTTGACATTTGTTGTCCGTGGTTCAGAGTAGTGGGGGTATATTATTGTTCATTTAGGGAAAGAGGTAGTCTGGCGTTACTGCGTATCGTTCAGTTACGGGATATTGCATCCGTTCCCTCCCCAAACGACCACTTTTATGTCGGGGTATACATCCGAGAGGATAGTTTGTTGTTTTGCGAGTCGTACATTGGGTTACGTGCTTAGTTTGATTTGACGTTTCGAATATCTGTTTCGATTTCGTTTCGTAAACGTCTTGTTTTTGACACAATCGTGGATTGTTTGTTACGATAAGGTACCCACCATTATAACCAGTGCGTTCCGCACCCCGGCGTGCGGTTAAGTTAGTCAAAGTGGCGGGGGGGCAACTGAAGGTCTCATTTATGAGCTTGGGTTTTGAAACGCCTTCGTCGTCGATAATATTACTTGTATGCTTACGTTCCGGCATCACAGTTAAAACAGCCTATTGGTTAGGGATTGTACCATTTTACTTGTCAGACTCGTGATGACAGTTAAACTTTGTTTGTTTTTTTTTTTTGGTCTTTGGGTCGTTCGATATTTCGATTAGAATTTAAGTTCAGAATTGATCTGATGTAGGTTAGATTAAGACTCCGGTCTTATCATTTGACAATTTTGGTTTGTCTGGCAATAGAATATGTCCAGGCTAGAATTGTTACTTAGATAGATAAATTAATTGTTTGACAATATTGATTAATATTTATTATATTATTTGTGAATTGATTCAGTATTTGTGTGGTTAGACTTTCCACTCGGGAGAGCCTACTCTGTTAAATTCGATTTCATTTATTAAATCTCACATTTTCTTTATTTTATTAATAAAATTTATGATGTACGCAACTTTTTAAAAAAGATTACTTTATATCATATTTGTCGAGTATTTCTTGTTAGTCCTATTGAGTCACAATGTATTAAGCTTGGTTTGGGGATAATTGGTAAGACCTACTTCTGCTAGAAAAGGATTTAAGTTTATCTCCGGTTTAGCGACGTCAATCTAAACTTATGGCGCCCTTATAAATAAATATAGACTGTTAAAATTTCATCTCACAGTCCTTGAGAATAGAAATCTCTATCTTATCGAGCTAGTCGCAAACCGGTCTAGTAAATGCGTTTTTGGTGTAACCTTGTATTTTGGATAACGCTTTACTTGCCAGATCAACTAACATCTACTTGATCAGTTTGGTTATTTTTTGCCCAACGTGAATTTTGTTTGAATCTTTGATTTTGATTGAATTTATTAGTAAACCCCCGTGGGTTATTTTCATTCTGAGTAATTTTGCAATTGTTTTTATCTTGTAACAAATATCGGTTAAATAGTATTATTGTAACAATTGCGCCTCACGCCAAATAGCACGTATATCGTTACACCTAAATGAGAATAAAACTCATAATTTAACATTCTCGCTAAACCGGACCATATCCAACGACATCACCTTTGGCGAACCAGTCAAGTTCCTAGGCTTAATTATCGACGGCCAATTAAATTGGGAACGGCATATTGATTTTCTTGCGTCTTCGTTAAGGAAACAAAATTTTGCGCTGAGAAAACTTAAATCGTGTGTCTCATACGAAACATTACGCATTTTTTACTTTGCCACTTTCCAGTCACGTGTGTCTTATGGCATATTACTCTGGGGTGGTAGCAGTTTTCTTGAGCGCATCTTTAAAATACAGAAACAGGCCATACGAATAGTGAACAATGCGCCCTACAGGGCTCATTGCCGCCCATTGTTCACTCAATCAAATATAATGACTGTTTACAGTTTATTTGTATATACCTGTTCGATATATGTAAAGGAAAATCCCTCTAACTTTGCAAAAATTTATAATACTCACAATTATAACATCCGGAGTAAATGCAATCTAAGGCTACCAAAACTAAGATTAAGTAAATCTAAAAATGGTACGTATCTAGCCGCAATCCTTTACAATCATTTACCTGAGCAGATAAGGGTTTTAAACATAAAGAGCTTTAAACTCGGAATGAAATTCATACTGACGGAGAACTGTTTATATAGTGTATGTGAATTTTATACTATCGACTTTTCAAAATATTTTAATTGTTAACTAACCTCATTTTAATATATTGTAATATCATTGTAATTTGTTTCTATTGTAATTTTATCTAAATTGACATGTATGTAATTTTTGACTTGTGTAAACATTTTTTCATAATGTACATAACACCAATAAATTATTATTATTATTATTATTATTATTATTATTAATAAACTCAGACATTGAAGAGCCCTAAAAATAAGGATTTTTTTTTAATCATCAATTTTGTGAGAAAAGTAATACACTGAATTTTCTTTTACAGAAGATTCAGTGTTGTGTGAGCTGTTTGCTGTTGATGTGTTAAGACATGAAGAATCATTGCAATGTTTTACAGGTATTGCAAATCCACGCCAAGGTTGTTGAATTTTGTAGAGCCTCTTGATCGGCAGTAGGGATTTTAATACATACATAATCAGTGTTGTAATGTATCTAGATACAAATTAGATACATTTTGAAAGATGTATCTGTATCTGTATCTAGATATTTAAATTGAAGTATCTTGTATCTGTATTTCAGAAATTTTGCTCATTACTTTATTTTAATACCGAGATACCGAACTGATATAATAGCTTATTATAAACTAGCAGAATACCCGTTCTTCGCACGGAATGAGTTAAATTAAGTTTATTATTAAAGAAATATAATTATTGAATTAAATATATATTTTTTTCAAAATAAAGCTAATTGAATATTTGTTTAAGAATAATCTGGAAATAAACCAGGGATCAGTAACATTAAATAAATATTCAAGTAAATAGTTTGTAGCACGTCTTAACAGAACATTAGTCTGAATATAAATGTTAAATGTGAATGTTCCAGTTTCACCGTCCCTCCACAATCCAAGATTGGCTACAGAATTGAAATGCAAATAGAATAAAGCCCAAATTATAACATTTTAACACTGTCCATTTTGATTCAGGTTCACTGATTTACATACCTAATTGTTTTATTCAATAATATTCACAGAAAACGTTTTATTTATTTTCAATCTCAATCTCAAAACCAGTCAAAATCTCAAGGGACGTAAAAGATATGGAGGAATCCGTGAAATCACATTATACCCCTTTTCATCCCCAGAAGGATCGAATTTCAAAAAAATATCCCTCTTATTGGATACTTAAATCATGAAAAGAATATACTCCTAAAATTAGATATTTCTGACTTAGGAAACGTTCTATCGAATAATAATACCACTTTACCCCTTAAGGATGAAATTTGAAAAAATTGTCAAAATACTTTCTAAATATTTTAAAGAGACACATATATGCTAAATAGAAATGTTGTAATTCAACAAACACGAGAGATACAACGGGTTCAATAATGCACCTTAAATGTACATTCACTCCTTTAGGGGTTGATTAGAGTACTAAAATAAGTCCTGAAATAAGTTTTTAAACATCGGTAGATATAAGTAAACTTTGTAAGAAAAACCTAAGTCTATATCTCATCAGACTTAAAATATATTGAGGAATCCCTGAAAACACATTTTATCCCTTTTCCTCCCTAAGGGGTCGAATTTCAAAAATTTTTTCTTCGAGTGTACTTACTTCAAGAAAGGAATATACTCTCCGAATTATATGTTTCTAGGTCTAGGGGACGTTCTATTGAATAAAAAATACCAATTTACCCCCTTAGGGCTGAAATTTAGAAAAACCGAAAAACACTTTCTAAATATTTTAAAAAGACACACCTATATGAAAAAAAAAATAACAACACAGGAAACACAGGAAATACGACAGGTTCTATAATTCACCCCGATTGTAGATTCACCCGTTTAGGGGTTAATTAGGACAAAATCCTGAAATAAGTTTTTCAACATTTATATGGGTAACCTTTATAAGCAAAAACCAAAGAGATATATTATTGACCTAAGAGATATTGAGGAATCCGTGAAAACACATTTTACCCCTTTTCATTCTTGAGAGGTCGAATTTCGAAAAATCATTTCTCAGGGGTTCTTAAGTCATAAAACGGATATACTCCCCAAATTTTATGTTTCTTTGTCTAGACGGCATTCTATCAAATAAAAAATACCCATTTACCCCTTTAGGGGTGAAATTTAAAAAAAAAAAGGTCAAAACACTTTCTAAATATTTTGAAAATACACCTATAAAGAAGATGCGAAGGGTTCTATAATTCACCCTGATTGTAGATTCACCCCTTTAGGGGTTGATTAGGACAAAATCCTTAAATAAGGTACCATTTTAAGTTATAAGTTATTTACATGAATAATCTTTGTAAGCAAAAACCAAGACGATATCTTATTCGACCTAAGAGATATTAAGGAAACCGTGAAGCCACATTTTACCCCTTTTAACCCCCTTTTCACCCAATTAGAGAATGAGTTTCGAAAAATCCGTTCTTAGTGGGTGCTTACGTCATGGAGGGAATACACTCGCCGAATTTCATGATTGTAGAACCAATGGTTTGGGCTGGGCGTTGATTATGAGTGGGTAGCTAAGTTACGATTTTATATATATATAGACTAGCTGGAGCACCCGTGCTTCGCTACAGTATATTGACGGTCTCATTAGTGTCATTAGTGTAAAATACTCAGTTTGTTTTCAAACATGTGTATGGGTAACATTTGTAAGCAAAAACCGAATCGATATCTCATTTGTCCTAAGAGATATTCAGGAATCCGTGAAAAAACATTTTACTCTTTGTCACCACATACAGGTCGAACTTCAAAAAACCCTTTCTTGGTGGATTCTTACGTCAAACTGAGTAAAAAAAAAAAAACTGTAAAACTTTTTAAATATTTTAAAAACACATATATATGCCAAAAAGGAATGTCATAACTCAGCAAACGAAGGAAATACGAAGGGTTCTATACCCTGAAGGCAGAGCCATCCTTTTTTGGATTGGTTAGGGTAAAATTTTTAAATAAGTTTAAGTTTAACTAAGTATGGGTAACTTTTGTAAGCAAAAACCAAGTCAATGTCTCAATAGCCCTAAGAGATGTTAAGGATTCCGTGAAATCACATTTCAGCCATTTTCACACCCTTAAGGATCTAAATTTTAAAAGTTCCATATTAGTGGGTGCTTACGTCATGGAAGGAATATATTTCCCGAATTTCATGCCTCTATGTCAAGGGACGTTCTATCGAATATAAAATACCAATTAACCCCGTTAGGGATGAAAATTTAAAAAAATGTCATAATGCTTACTAAATAATTTAAAAATAAAGCTATGTAGGTTTCTATTTAATAGAAACCTATGTAAGGTTTCTATAATTCACCCCGAATGTAGATTAATGCTTTTAGGGGTTGATTAGGGCAAAATCCTGAATTTCTTTTGCTAACATTTCTATGGGTAACCTTTGTAAGCAAAAACCAAGTCGATATCTGATTGGATGTAAGAGATATTGAGGAATTCCTGAAATCATATTTCACCCCCTTTTTACCCCCTTAGAGGTCTACTTTCGAAAAATCACTTTTAGTGGAATATATTTTGCGAATTTCATATATCTATGTCCAAAAAACGTTCTATCGAATAAAAATACCCATTTACCCCTATAAGGGTGAAATTTAAAAAAACTGTCAAAATTATTTCGAGGTATTTTAAAATGACATCTATGTGCCAAAAAGGAATGTTATGACTCAACAAACACAGGAAATACGACAGGGTGTATAATTCACCTCGAATGTAGATTCACTCCTTTAGGGGTTGATTAGGATAAAATACTAAAATAAAATTTGGCAATTGTGTAGGTAATCTTTATAAGCAAAAATCAAACCGCTCACAAATTAATTTTTGTAAGAAAAAAGCAAGTCGATATCTTATTGGTCCTAAGAGATATTACAGAATCCTTGAAATCACACGTCACCCCTTTTCACCATTTAGGGGTGAAATTTTAAAAAACTGTCAAAACCATTTCGAGATATTTTAAAAAGTCACCTATGTGCCAAAAATAAACCTTACAACTCAAAAAACACAGGAAATACGACGGGATGTATAATTCACCCCGATTGTAGATTCACCCCTTTAGGGGTTGATTAGAATAAAATCCTGAAATAAGTTTTTCGGTATTTGTATCGGTAATCTTTGTAAGCAAAAATTAAGTCGATATCCCATCGACTCGAAGAGATATTAAAGAATCCGTGAAATCAAATTTCACCCCTTTTCGTCCCTTAGGGGTTGAATTTCGAAAAATCCCTTCTTAGTGGTTGCTTACGTCATGGAGGGAATATACTCTTCAAATTTCAAGTTTCTAGGCCCAGGATTTCGGGCTGGGCGGTGATGAGTCAGTCAGTCAGTCAGGACACTGCCTTTTGTATATATAGATGGTCATTTTGAATATTTTTTAATTTTTTTTTTTAACAAAATGAAGAAAGCAATGGAAATTCTGACGTTTACATGGAATTTATTTGGAATGTAAAAAAAAAGTGTTATTCTCAGCTTTTCGTTTTTCGTAGCTTTTGAACGGCAATAAGATAGAACGCTTTATAGCGTTTATGATAATATCAATTAAAACACAGAAATCCAAGCACATATAAGCATTTATTACTACGTCAATTTACAATCTGTCACATATATGTCATTATGTTATGGTTACTATCGTAACATATTACAAAGGAGGTCCAAGAACTAGTTTTGATCTTAATAGTAGGTTTTATATGCAATACTTAAGGAAAATAGGTCATCATTAATGAAAACTAAGTTTTTGAATAAATATTGTTGCTGTTTTGATGACCAGTTTACTAAAAACATATAATAATAATAATAATAATAATAATTTATTTCCTATTTATCATTTTTACATTTAATACATGCATATACGACTTATTGCTATATAAATATATATTTTAATACAAATAATTGTATAATGCTAATTGTTAATACTAATAACTAATCTTTTTTATCAAATTTAGTCGGAATAGTGCACTCATTAAGATAATAAACCTTGAGTCGAGGCACTTTGCTTTTCTAATTTAATTATTTATTGTGAGTTACATTTGTTTTATTTATGTTTATTTTACATATTTATTTATTTCTTCAATAATTTATTTATTTTTTTATTAATTTGTTATTCAAGAATTTATGATATTATGTATATAGTCGCGGTCAGTGTTTTTAATCCATTTTTTTATATTATTTTTAAAAGTATATTTATTCTGTATTGTTTTAATTTCGTTTGGCAAGTTATTAAACAGTTTTAAAGATACATATGTGAAACTATTTTTAAATATTGTTTTATTAATTTTTGGCAATATGACATGTTTGTTTATTTCGTTTCTCGTTGATTTACCATGTTTAATATAATTTAAATTTTTATTTTTATTTAGGATTATTAATGAATTTTGGGCAAAAATCTGTCGCGGATCAAGAATGCCAGTTTCTTTATATAATTTTTCGCTGGAGTAATCTCTTGGTTTTTTATATATGATTTTTAATATCGTTTTTTGACTTATTATTTACGGTTTTATTTTAGTTTTGGCTATGCCTCCCCACCCTATTATACCATATTGTATAAGACAGTGTACTAATCCATAATAAACTCTTTTTAATATATATTGTGGAACAATTTTGGCTAGTTTTCTAAACATGTAATACATTTTACGTATTCTTTTATTCAGTTGTTCAATCTGTTGCTTCCAGGATAAATGTTGGTCTATAATAATCCCAAGATATTTTACAGAAGCTGTTCTTTGAATTTGTTCAACAATGGGTGCACTTCCTGTTATTGTTAAGTAATTTATGAACGGTTGCATTCTGCTCTTGATAGTAAATGTTAGGAAATTCCTTTTTTTTTTACATTAAGGGTAAGGAGGTTATTATCAAGCCATTGCTTTATTTCTTTCAAACTATTTTCTGCTTCTTGTTTGGCTGTATTCCAGGACTTTGCTGACGTTATTAAAACTGTATCGTCTGCATACGCTATAATTTTACCATTTATGTCAATGTTGAATAAATCATTCACATATATATTGAAAAGAGTAGCAGCTAATACAGACCCTTGTGGAATACCACATTTTACTAATAATTCGTCACTTGTAGAACCATCAATTTTTACCTGGTGATATCTATTTTCAAGGTAGCTTTTAAGTAGGTTGTATCCTAATCCTCTTATTCTAATCTTCATGATTTTATTCAATAATATTTGGTGATCCACGGTATCGAATGCTTTAGCTAAGTCAAGAAATACAGCTATTATTTTTTTATTTTTATTCATATCGTCATAAATAGTCGCTGTTACTTCTCCTATTGCATCCTCTGTACTACAGTTCTGTCGAAATCCATATTGTTGGTTACTTATTATTTTATGTGTCGTAAGAAAGTTATTAATTCTAATATTAATCGTTTTTTCTATTATTTTTCCTACTGTTGAGGTTAATGATATAGGCCTATAATTACTTAATAAATTTTTATCTCCCGTTTTGTATATTGGAACTATTGTAGACAATTTAAATATGTCAGGATATATACTGGATTCTAGTATTTTATTAATTAATTTGGTGATATGTACAGTAATAGTGTCTATGGTCTCTTTAATTGTTTCATTAAATATGCCATCTGGACCAGGCGCACTATTATTTTTAAGTAGTTTGATAAGATTATTTCGTCTTCGGTAATTGGATTAAAAAATATTGTATCAGAGATAAAAAATTCTTTTTTAATTTTTACTTTATTTTTGTTTAGTTGAGAAATTTTTCCGGCAGCATTTGTACCAACTTCATTGAAGAATTTGTTAAAATCACTAGCAAATATCTTCCTTTCCGGTTCTGATGGTAAAGGTTTTGGTGTTTTAATTTTTATAGTTAGTTATTTCATGTACTGTTTCCCATATTTTTTTTGAATTACTGTGATTTTCTTCAATTTTTTGTTCATAATATGTTTTTTTTTTGTGGTATTTATCAATTTATTTATTATTTTTCTATAGTTAATGTATTTATCTTTTAGATTTCTATTAAACGGTTCTTTATTTAATTTTTGTTTGAGCTTATCTCTTTTTTTAATCGCTATTATTAGTCCAGTTGTAATCCATGGTTTTATTTTTTTATATTTGTTATTTTCATTGTACATTTTAGTAGTGGTACATTCATCTATTAATTGTTGATATTTATTTAAAAATTTACACGCCATATTGTTTATGTTTTTATCATTTAAAATTATTTCCCAATTTTCCTTTTTTATTTTTTCATTTAGTAACACATAATTAATTTTTTTAATTTTTTTAGCTATTTTATAATTATCGTTTTTTTTTTATAAATTTTACTTTTAATCTTTATTATCGTTGCATAATGATCAGTGATATTAGTTTGTAGTACGATAGGACTTATATTATCATTACAGAATTTTGGGTCTTGGACAAATATATGATGAATACATGTTTTGGATGTTGGAGTTACCCTAGTATAGTCATTAATTATAGACTTGTATTCATTTTTATACAGTACATTCAGATAATTATTAGAAATTTGATTTACGTCTAAAATGTCAATGTTTATATCTCCTACCATTACATCTATTGTTTTATATTTAAGAAGTAGTTCATCTAGATCTACTATATAATCACTATTATTACTATTAGGTGATCTATAGATTATTCTTATTCATTTCTATAGTTACTAAGATTCCACTGACTTCACCATATTTCATTATTTCCATTTGATAGTTATATTTATTTTTAATATAAATTACTACTCCATCATTCTGATTATATTTACCTTCGCATATTTTTATTATAATTATTTATGCTGAAGTCAGTTTTATTATTAATTTGCCAGGTTTCCGTTAATATTATAATATCATATTTATTTTTCAAATCTGCTAAAAGTATCATTAATGTATCAAAATTTTTCCTTATACTTCTAATATTCATGTGAAAGATATTTAAATTTAAATGGCACTTATTTTTGTTTTTAAAAGTTTTATATTGGTCAACATCAAGTGTTAGTGTTTTAATATCGTCTATTTTAAAATCGTTATTTGTTATGTATTCTAGACTCATACTTATAATAATTCTCTTTTTTGTATCTTACAGTTATTTTATTTAAATTACAATTTTAACAATATCATCTAAACTACTTATTTTACATGTTTTAGAGTTTCCATCCTTTTTAATCAAAATTGTACCATTTTTAACCCATACAAATTTGTAAGACATTTCCTTAGCTTTTAACTTAGTTTATTTATGAAAAATTATATCCACAGAAGGGGTTTGAGAGTAGATCGTGGTTTTGTTAAGCCTTGGGCAAGACCGACAAAGACCCTTCAAAAGTATCCAGTGATTTAAAGTACACTTTGATAATTTTTTGAGGCATTTCATCACTTGAGGGCCCATGGGCCGGCCATGCTAGTCTGGATATTAAGTTCATTGCCTAATTGAAATTAGTAAGATAAGTAGGTGTGTTTCCCAGAAGACGTAGAAAAACATTATGTTTTTGATATTTCATATAAATTTAATTTGTAAGCGTCAGAATGTCAACTGAAATCTTGTTGGAAAATAAAACTTGCATGGAATGTCTCAGTAAATTTTTATTCGTGATCAGAAATTAGGGCTAAAATTTGATTTAAAGAAATATCCTCTCAACAAGAACATAGCTGCGTAGCCGTAAGACTAACGTTATTAGTCTTACACGTTAGTACATATGACTAACATGATATAAAATACATACGTTACTAGTACATAATTATTCCGTAGCCGTATAATAGTGATTTACTTTGAATTTAATGAGCTTTTTGTGAAGTCACCGTTATTTTTGAACAGCCTGTATAATACTGCTTAACATGTACATGTAGTTTAATTATTATGCATTGTTAATTGTTAGCTTACTATGTATTCGGGCCGGCCAAATTACACCAAAAAATATCAAAATTATTTTTAAGAAAAGAGATTTCTGATAACTTGCTAGTTTATTTGCACTAGTTGAACATTTATATCTCATAAATTAGAGTACATTTTTACGATTATGCACAGTTAATTAAACAAATTTAAATCACACTTTTTACACAATAATCGATAAAAAAGTTTAAGTGTAATCATTAACACGTGTACACAACGTAATACATACATACGTGGTGTAAGGCAAAAAAAATAAAAAAAAGCTTACGAATATTTAGTACAGTATATAAAATAGTAGTAATATACATTGAATATATTAACAATCAACAAAAAAGAATAATCGAAAGAACACTAAAATCACTTTATAGGAAAATTAACATTTGTACTTTACACTTAACAAAAAACAACAATTTTTGCAAAATCAAGAAATTATTTAATTAATTTTAAAACTTTTCTTGATTTTATTGATGAAAGTTCGTCCAAAATATTGTCCATATCATTTTTTTCGCATATATCACTTTCTATAGCTATCATTGATAATCCAACCAACCAACAAGAATTAAACGAGAGAATAAGCGGATCAAGGTACAATAACAAGTATAAAAAAAATTGGAGCACGCAAAGACCGATATATCTAAAAGAAAAAGGAAATGGGGAAAAAAAAGAATAATTGCAAGGTTTAGATGTGGGAATGAAGAAAAGGCGAACAAATTTTGGTTAATAGAGGATGATAAACTATGTAGAATGTGCAGAGAAGAAAGGGAGACGGTTGAACATATGCTGGAAGGATGTGAAGAAATGAGAAGCAAAGGAGGAACAAGAGAAGATATTTTAAACGGAAATGGCTGCGGTTACACATGGATGAAAGAGGTAATCCAGAGGAGAAAAGAAATCAAAGAAAAAGAAAATAATAGGAATAAAGCAAAATAGATTTCAAACCAATAGGTAGAAATTAAATTTATATTTTAGTTAAATTATATAAGGAATAAAATGAATAAGAATAAAATGTAATAATTATTAATTAAAATAAATTGAATTGAATTGAATTGAATTGAATTGAATTGAATTGATAATCCAACCAACCTTTCTTGAGAAATACAAGATCTTAAATAATTTTTAATCTAGAAAATAATCTTTCGCCACTTGCAACTAACACTGGAAGTGTTAATAATATTTTTAGCGAAATTAGTAAGTTTGGAAATACACTGCTTAAATCATTACTGAAAATGTATGTAAGTACATATATGCTGTTCACTTTTGTAAGGACAAGCCAGGTCTAGTTATTTTGGATACTTTTACAGTGTATTACTGACTTTAAGTGTCATTTAAAAAATTTCCTTGTGCTGTAAATCAGCCTTCAGATTTTGTTGGTTATGATCATTATAATTAAGATATCATTTTTCATTATGACATATATCAAATTGAAATTTTTCACCATTTTTTAATACCAACATGACATTCAATTTCAAAGTTGCAAACTATTGAAATCAAAATTTCCTCTTAGTTTGTTCTTACAAAAGTGAACAGCATATATGTTTATTGCATCGTTATTTTTTAGTTCATTTACAATATCTCTAAGGGCCGGTTTCTGAAAACTTAGTTAATTATGATAACTACTGTCTAATGGTCTGGCGAACCATTTGGTCAATTTTATTTTGCGTTGGATAAACATTGTTTAAAGTTTGGTCAGCCAAGCCTATGGTTTACCAAGCTTCGATATTTTTTGCTAATGTGAACTGTACTTTATGTGACAGCAATCAACAACAACAACAACAACAATAGGATCCCAACGCCTATACTTAATTTTTTGCAAGTATGGGCAAGATAGGAGCTGTTTCGATTTGTTAGGATTTTGCAGGTATGACCAAAAAACCCTTATACCGTCATTTTGTCGTCTGTCTGTCTGTCTGTCTGTTTGTCTGTCTGTCTGTCTGTCTGTATGTCTGTCTGTCTGTCTATCTGTCTGTCTGTCTGTCTGTCTGTCTGTCTGTCTGTCTGTATGTCTGTCTGTCTGTCTTTCTGTCTGTCTGTCTGTCTGTCTATCTGTCTGTCTGTCTGTCTGTCTGTCTGTCTGTCTGTCTGTGTGTCTGTCTGTCCGTCTGTCTATTCGGTAAAAATTGTAGCCAAACGGATAAACCTAGAGAGTTGAAATTTGGCATGTTTTACAACTTTTTGACCCGCATATAGGAAAAATTCTAAAACATCTAAAAAACATATCCCCCTAAAAATATAAACAAATATGTGCTCATCGAAAAAAAATATATTTTTTTAAAATTCTGAGAATGGTATCGAATGAAAGCTCTTAGTACATGGATTAACGATCAAAATTTTACTTTTGCAAAATAAATTATTTTGAAGCGATTTTAGCCAAAATTGTGCAAAAAATTTTTTGTTTCGCACCCTGTAGCCCAGATGGTTTAAAATAAAAATCTGAAAAAATTCGAAGTAATGTACATCGGTGTGAACCGGAATAGTACAACAGGAATTTTAGATCAGATTATGTTTTCGGAAAATAATGCATTTTATGTGTTTTTAACCAAAATATGTTAAATTTTTAAATCGCTATCTACCCAGTAGATAAGTCAGTGCTCATAGCGATGTGCGTTTCGTCATTGGTTTTCTAATTTGCCAAACAGGTAACTTGCAAACTAGAGTTCAAATCCTGTCAATTTTAATTTTTTTGTTTTTTTTTGCAGTTTTCTTTTGTTTAAATTATTTTGTCAAAATTCTAGTTATGTTTTGGTAAATGTTGCATTTAATTTTTAAAAGCGTAAATTTAATAACCAGTGGGAAGTGTTGAAATTATAATTTAATTCTATGTTTGGTGTATACGAAATCAGAGGGCGGGGCTAATGATTTAAGCAACCAATAGAAACCATAGGCGCAATTTTAATGAACCTTGCTATGTAAAAAAAATACTGCACATATTTAGAAACTTAAATAATGGTATTAGGCATTCGAATTCATAAAAAATATTTTGACATAAAATTTGTTTTGGCATCCCAAATAATCATCATTCAGTTAATAAATACCTGCAAAACCCTGAAATGTGTGAAAATTCACACTTCACATCAATTTTTTATTATGACATATGCCAAACTGACATTTTTGCCATTTTTTAATACCAACATGACATACAGTTTCAAAGGTGCAAACTATTGACATGAAAATTTTGTTCTTATAAAAGTACATACATTCAATGTATATTCCTCTTTCCATTTCTATTACAGATATTCCCGTATTACTGAAGACAAAAAAGTGATAACTGAACAATCCAAGATAAAAAGAATATTTGGTACCGTATTACAGATGAATTAAACTCAAGTTACGTGAAGAGACGCAAAACAAATTAAATATTTGTATTTCAATTAAATAAATAAATAAATAAACTAGAAAGAATATTTGTGAATCAAATGTACGCTTTTTAGTATCTGTTCAAGGACTGGTTTCTTGAAAAATACAGTCGTCGATGTAAAGTCTATTCCAACCGATTAGGCGGAACTAGATTTTCAAATCTAGTAATTTTTACAGATTGATTAAAGCTTTTGATCATTTTGTTTAGGAAAAGTCAACTTCAATATATAAAAAAAATAGCTAACAACAACTTACATAAATGAAAATTCTAGTTAATTCCGCCTAATCGTTTGGAATAGCCTTTAGTACTGAAATTGTGTCGATACCGATAGAAACAACAAATTATTGCAAATATGTCGATAGCTGTATTTTTTAAGAAATCAGCCCAAAGTAAAAAGGCTGCAATGCACGATAAGGTATTAAAAATTTTAAATTAAATTATTATCTTGTTCAAGATTAGTGATATTTGAGTTAGGCTGTGTAGGTGCAAATAGCCTTTGATGCTGTGTGCCAGATATTTTAACTAACTAATTATGTTATTAATATTTATTATTATATATAAGTAATGACCTCCCCGGGCCCATAGACTAACTGAAGAGGGGGAAAATTAATAGCAACATTTGAGGAAGAAATAAAAATACATATACCTATAAAACTTGTTCATGTATTTAATATGTATTTTACAGTGGTATTATAACATTATTGAAATATCAAATTAAAAAATGATTTCGAAATTATAAGGAAATTGTATAGGTTATATTAAAGTCATTCATTAATAATAGTTAGATCCATTTTAATTTTAAAACACAAATTAAGAATTTAATTTACCGTCTTCTTAATTAAATTACTTTTTTTGCTTATTTAGCCCCGAAATTATAAAAACAAAAAAAGGAAAAAACTGAATAGTGACGTTAATGCGTAGTTAAACTGGCATGAAGGTATAGTCAGCAAAATTCAATTGCTTGACTCTACATCAAGTCGTAACCAACGTTTGGGCAACACTTACGGCTAGTTTTACAATCGGCAGTTAAGGCTCTGGCTAGTGGTTACCGTGGAAACTTATGGTAATTATTGTATTGCAAATATTTCGTTAGCCATTGATTTGAGCTAACCAACAGGTAACCATGAATTGTAAAACCGGCCCTTAACCGTCAAATGCGAAGTTAGCTATGCATAGTTGACTAATGGTTAACTTTGCATTGTTTTACGTTCCTGCAACAGTTTACTAAGGCAACCGTAGTTGACCATTAGCTTATAGTTTACGGAGGTTCCAGCAACCGGCCCTAAATGTCATACGTTCCACATACATATCTATGGCATTTATATCTTCTCCATCACTTAAAGCAATTTGCCAGTCATTGCATTTCTTTTTTAAATTTTCATCATCTAGATTTTTAATGTTATTTAAATTTGTGAGGAAGCTAAATTTATAAACGTGACAAATTAAAAGATCAAATCTGTCTCGCAAGGAATGCATTGTCATATCCAAAATTGGAATAAAAAATGACATTTTATATTTGTCTTTCAAATTAATTGGTGCATCATATTTTCTTTCATAATCAAACATTCGCTCTTTACGTCTACCCAATGTGTTGTACTTAAATTCAGGACAAATTTCAGCCTCAAAGATAGATAGGATCTACACATCGCCAAACCTGAAAAATGAAATGCGATTCGCACAAATGATCATTATTGAAATCTCAGACCATAACGGTATCATATGCAAAGTCTGTATTGGTAACCGCCCTTTTATACCTAGGGGTCACACATGGAAAGTAAACCATCATATCCTCACCTCCAATAAATTCGATCTAGACATATTTCGATCAAAATATAAATACTGGCAAAATCACAAGCATAAATTCATCAACACCATAACATAGTGGGTAAAATTCGTAAAACCTCGCTTAAAATTTTTTCTAAAGTGGCAGACCAAGGAATTCTACAATGAAACCAACAATACTCGAGATTTTTTAAACAGTTTATTACGTAGATTATACAGAACTAATCCCGCAGCCGAAGAAAATTTTATCAATATCAAAATGATCAAAGCAAAACTTCTCAAAACCCACAATAACAACTTAAACCAAATAAAAAACTTCGCGGACAAAAATTACATAATAAATGAAGAAACCTCACTCTACCAAATCATAAAATTAGAAAAACGAAAAAACAACCAAACAATAAAGAAAATTTTAAATAACAATAATACAACCTTAACTAACACAGAAGAAATTAATGAATTCGTCAGTAACTTTTTCAAACAACTCTAAGAAGAAAAGGAAACCTCAAATCTTGAAAACCATCTTTTAACATTGCCAACACTTACTTTGAACCAACAATCAACAATAACAGCAACAATAACAGCAGAAGAATTACTCAAACATCTCAAAAATAGTCCATCTAGAAAATCCCCTGGCCCTGATGTGTTCTCAAGAGAACTATATATTAAAATATGGGACGTAATATAATAAAAGGAGATCTAATAAAAATAATGAACGAAGCCCTTACGAACAAAAAATTTCTTGATGAATTTAAGGACGGAATTTAAGGATTTAATATTATTCTCTTGCCAAAAAGTAAACAGACTCAAACCATAAGGGACTTACGACCAATTTCACTGTTAAATGTAGACTACAAATTACTAATGCGATGTCCAAAACAAAGAATAACACAAGTTCTACCTTGTATTATAAGCAATCGCCAAAGCTGTGGATTACCTGGATCGTGTATAATTAATAACACCAACGCACTGCGTAACAAAATAGCCCAAGCCAACCAAAATAAAAAAGAAATAGTTCTCATATCGCTTGATTTTGACCACGCGTTTGACAGAGTCTCCCACGCACACGTAAAAAGAATCCTCGATCACGTAAATTTAAAAAAAGAACTAACCACTCTCATAATGAACTGCCTGACCAACACAAAATCAAACTTCATAATCAATAACAAACAGTGTGCTAAAATTTCAATTAACAGATCGGTACGCCAAGGTTATCCATTATCAATGGTACTTATCACCATTGCTATAGAACCTCTAATAAGAAATTTAGCTTCTGCACTAGAAAACACTGAGACCATAATTAGAGCTCATGCTGACGACGTTACGATAATTATACAACCGAACAACGTAAGTAAAATAAAATAAGAACTAAACAAATACACCCTTTGCTCTGGTATGAAATTAAACACGTCAAAAACCAAATTCATGACTATCAACCGTTCAACAGACTGTCACCATTCCTGGATGACAGAAGCTGAATCTATCAAAATTCTAGGAATACTATTCCACAAAACAACCAAGGAGACTGTCAACGAGAATTGGCAGAAGACAACCAATATGGTACAAGCTTTCCTTCTCTCTAACAAGCAGAGAAATTTGAACATTATCCAAAGAGCTTTTTTCATCAACACCTATGCGCTTTCTAAAGTTTGGTATATGGCTCAAACACTACCACTGCTAAAAAAAATTCCGTACCAAAATAATATCTTTAGTAAGATGGTTCTTATGGTACAAGAAGAATATAAGAATACCCCGGCTTCAGACAACACTCACAAAATTAAAAGGTGGGCTAAATATAATTAATATAGAATATAAATCAAACGCATTATTAATAAAACGAACCAACACGCACCTTCACGGAGAAGGTGACGATTTCTGCAAATTATTTATCAATAAATATTTAAACAAAGCCCGCTTACAAAACCCACCGTATACTAAACAATTACCTAAAGAACTGTACCACATAAAATACCTCATCGAAGAAATAGCATACTTACCTATCAATCTACATAAAAGCCTGAATCAAAAAGACATTTACAAAGCTATGTTGAATCATATGCGTCCACCAAATATCCAAACTTTAAACCCACGCAACAACTGGCAGAAAATATGGAAAAACATAAACTCAAAAATTCTTTCCCAAAAACAAAGATGTATATGGCTAGAAATAGTCCATAACATATTTCCCACTAAAGAAAGACTCCACAGGACAAACAGACGTACCGATCCATTATGTGATCTCTGCCCTAACCAAGTAGACGACTCTTGCCACATAATCTCTATATGCCGTCTGATAAGGCAAATTTGGCAGGTGACAACAGATATCTTATCCATAGTTACTGGGCAACACCGAAGATCCTTTTCATCAAATACATTTCTACTCCCCGACTTCGACTACGGATCTTCAGACATAAATAATTCAGCCATATGGCTAATGGGTCTACATTTAGAATATACAAGGTGTCTCAAAAGAAATTTTATATTTAGTGGATCGATTAAAAAAAAAGTAAGCCGTATATAGAAAAAATGTTTATTAATTATTAAAATACACTTTTTGGGGATTTATTTCTTAAAAATAATATCGTCTAAATGTAGACCCTCGCGTTCTCGGCACTCATTTAATCGAACAGTAAAATTACTTATGACGTCTCGGCAGGTGGACTCAGGGATGGCTGCCATTTAGTGACGGACATTTTCTTTCAAATGTGCCAGTGAAGTCGGTTTATTGGCGTAAACTTTAGATTTAAGATAACCCCATAGGAAAAAGTCCATAGGGGTTAAATCTGGAATGCGTGGAGGCCAATTTATGTCACCTCTCATGGAGATCAATTTGCCTGAGAAAATTGCCTCTGACTGGCATCTTGGGGCTTTAATTCTTGCACCAATTGAATTTTGTAGGGGTGCAGCTTTAGGTCTTTGTGCATAATGCGATGTAATGATGATCTATGCACATTTACAGCACTTGCGCGCTTCCGAATTGAAAGGTTCGGGTCGTCACGAACAGACTGATTAACATTCTCCACGTTTTCTAGCGTTCTTGATGACCTAGGTCACCCGGATTTTGATTTATCCAGCGTTGTACCAGTCTCTTCAAACTTTTTAACCCAATGTCGAATGAGAGGAATGCTTGGCGCATCATTTAAGTGGCGAAAACCTCGAATACTGCAGAATGTTCTACGCGCTACAGTCGCCGAATCACCGTTTTTGTAAAACTCTCGCACGCATAACGCGCGGTCTGCTCCCGAGAAACGCTCCATAGCGACTGAATTCCCAAGAGCCAGGCTACCGATTGACATAACCCCCGCGCCCCTCGGATACGTTGCGTTCACGCAGTAAGCTAAATAAATATAAAACTTCTTTTGAGACACCTTGTATATTCGAAAAATACCCCGAATATGTAGATACACGTGAACATATCCAACTGGTGAACGACAGGCGAAGAATTATTCCACCTTCCTTAAGAAGAGACATGTTACAACTATAAGACAAACAAGATCCAACCAATCCCCTGCACCTTGTCACTGTATTCTTAAAATTTTGTAAAATAGATTAAGTTATGATTTTATTTTGTAACACAATTAGTAAATAAAGAATCTTTTAGTGTATCTGTAAATTGTCCTACTATGATCTATTTTTGTCTCGCATGGCTTGCGTGGGGACATATTGCTTGAGCAAAACGAATATTTACCTTACAAAGACGAATTGTTAGAATCATTTCTGGAACAATTTACAAATCGGATTGTAAGCATGCTTTCAGGGGTTTAAAAATTATGACTTTGTCATCTCTTTATATTTACCAATGTTTAATTTTAACAAAAATAAGGAGCTTTATAAAACTGTGGAACATGTACATACGTATGACATTCCCAATAAAATTAATTTCTATTTAGGTTTTACAAGATAAGTGACAACTAGAAATTATAACTTCTTTGCAATTAAATTTTTTTAAATATTGCAGAGACTCAATGCCGGCTCCACACGGTAAGCAAAGGATGCGTCGCATCGGGGCGCCTTGCGCTAAGGGCGCCGAAATTACCTTTCGGAACACTTCTATAATTAAAAATCTGACGACACGCCGAAAATCTGATAATAGAATTATATTTTAAACAAGTCTACTCATATAGATATATTAAAATCACAAGTGAATAAAACTTTAATTTGCGCTAGTTTAGTTTTAACAGTTACACCATAAACTACAATCTTAAAGTCATAAACCAAAGCAATGCCGACTCCACAATGGATACAAAGACGCATCAGGGCGCCACGATCAAGGGGCCCTTTTTATACTGGCGAGCTAAACAAAAAGTCTTCGACAATTTTTACGTCCACAAAAATATGCTTTGTGCGTGTAATTTTTGTCAAGAAACAGTATTCTATTCCAGTGTTACTCAACAGATGGTCCGCAGAAATATTTTAGTGGTCCGCGAAAGTTTTTGTATATGTTTTTTGCGGTATTTTTGTTATTGTTTATGCACATTTTATGTAAATAATTTATATTATGTTTATTTTCTGTCAAATTTCTGTGATTTTCTACAAATAAAATAAATGTATTTAGCAGCACATTATAAAACGGATATTTGTTTTCTTGCAATAAATGAATCAACGATTATTATTACTGGTCCGCGTTAGAAAATTATATATTTTAATGTCCGCGGTGCGTTTTTGGTTGAGAAACACTGTTCTATTCTATTCTACTCTAAACAAGTCCAACAAAGCCCCAACAAGTGGCAAATAATTTTCATCATTTTGTACAAAACCGCCTCATACGCAACTGTGGCCCTGATACTGAACTAGGGGCACTCTTTAATTTTTACATTTATGCATTAGTTTTTTTATTTAATATTATTTTTGTTTACATTTAGAACTAACATGAAAGGTTATCCAGTAGATTTAATAGATAATATACACATGACCCGTTTATTTTGAAAGTGAGGTAAGTCAATTTTATGTTGTAATGAGATTAAATTATGTTAATTATGTTTAAATATTTGAATTTTAATCAATTTTAAAAATATGGATTAGCTCTGGCAACTTTTGTATGTTTTGTAATTGTTATAAAAAAATAAATTTAATATGCAATTATATTTATTAAAAATGTCTAAAGAAAATAACAATTTTACTATACCCAAATGGCCTTGCCTCACTTTCAAAATTATTGAATTATTGTAAGCGTTTGTTAAACGACGAACTTTTTATTTAAATCGGTCCTATTTTTAGGGTTTTGTAGGTATGACCAAAAAACCTTTATACCGTCATTTTGTCGTCTGTCTGTTTGTCTGTCTGTCTGTTCGGTAAAAATTGTAGCCAAACGGCTAAGTCTAGAGATTTGAAATTTGGCATGCTTATACAACTCTTTGACCCGCACATAGGAAAAATACTAAAACATCTAAAAAACATATTCCCCTAAAAATATAAACAAATATGTGCTCATCGAAAAAAAAAAAAATATATTTGTTTTAAATTCTGAGTAGGGTATCAAATGAAATCCCTTAGTACATGGATTAACGATCAAAATTTTATTTTTGCAAAATAAATTATTTTGAGGCGATTTTTACCAAAATTGTGCAAAAAAAATTTTGTCCCACGATTTAAACTAAAAGCCCAGATGGTTTAAACTAAAAATCTGAAAAAATTCTAAGTAATGTACATTGATGTGAACCGGAATAGTACGACAGGAATTTTTGATCAGGCTATGTTTTTGGAAAATAACGCATTTTTTGTGTTTTTTGCTTGACCATGCAAAATATTTGACAACGTATGTAAGTCTGTGAAACAGCATGCCTTGATGGTGTAACGGTTAGAACTCTGGTGTTCTAATTTGCAAACTAGGTTTCGATCTTGAGTCAATTTCATTTTTTCTGTTTTTTTTTTTGCATTTTTATTTTGTTTAAATTATTTTTTCAAAATTCTAGTTATATTTGGGCAAATGTTGCATTTAATTTTTAAAAGCGTAAATTTAATAACCAGTGGAAATTGTTGAAATTGAATACACGAAATCGGAGGGGCGGAGTTATGATTTAAAACAACCAATGGAAGCCAATTATATTTATTTTTATTTAAAATTTATTTTTATTTAAAATAAAAATACTGCACATATTTAGAATCCTAAATAATGGTATTAGGCATTCGAATAAAAATTAACAAAAAAAAAATATTTTAACATAAAATTTGTTTTGGCATCCCAAATAATCATCACTCACTTACTAAATACCTGCGAAACCCTGAAATGTGTGAAAATTCACACTTCACGTCATTTTTTTTATAATAACTGACTATATTAGATCCTGAGTTTAATATTCTCTGGGATTTCTAACTGTATGTAAGGATAGACCCATAGACCAAACAACAAAAAAATTAAAATAAAGAAATAAATAACGGCACTACAAAAAACCAAGTAACAAAAAACGTATTGTGGGTAGGGAGGGATTGCAATCCGGTTGATTTTTGGTCCCGAAAATCTCGGGATTTTAAAAGTTGAATCCTGGGATTTTCGGGATTATATCAAAATTGAAATAATTAACTTATTTTGTAAAAAATAATCAGTTTTTTTGACCAAAGTTTATCGGCCTGAGATTACTTCTGTACAGCTAGTTTACAAACAAATTATATTAACACAAAATTTAACAATGAATTTACAAACAATTAACAATGATTATACATAATCATAGTTAGTATTAAATTAACGCGAATAAGTTGTACAATTCAACTTCAGGACCGGCTCTAGACTATTTACCACCACAGGCAAATTTTTTTCCGCCCTTGTGATAAAATTAAAAAACAGATTGTTTTTGTATATACTATAAATAATAAGTAATGCGAGTAAAATTAAGTACAATAACAAGAAACAAACTATAATATTATTTATTGTAATCGATTTATTCGATTTATTTTCCTTGATCATTCTTTTAATTATTTTTACACACTTTTTTTAGTTTTTTAAATTAGAATTTTGTTTTTTCGATTTCATGTAAGTATTTAAACCGCGACAGCGGCCTCCGGTTGCCCTCTTAAATGTGCCACTACAGGCGGCCTCCTGCTTTGCCCGTGCGTAATACCGGCCCTGTACAACTTTCAACAGTATGTATATCACCGACAGCGAATTAGCTTTCGAGATCCCAGGATTATATACATTCAATCCCGATCCGCCTTACTGGATTCAGTTCTTTTATAATTTAGGTGCCTGAAGGGACCGTTTATTGCTTAATGCTAGAGGTCCGCCCGGACCGGGGTTCGGGTCCGGGCGGACCCCCCGTTTGTGTGCCTGTCTATTCCTTTCTGCATACATTCTAAATTAGGGTTTCCCAAACTGTGCTCCGCGGTGCATCTACTAGTGCTCCGCGAGCGAAAAGTAAATAAAATAAATGTGATCAGATGGGAAAATAGGGTTTGTTTTTTTTTTTTTTCAAACCAATATTTTAGTCAGAAATAATACGCTATTGAAGATAACAAAAGCAATCTATAAAGAAACATAATATTTTACTGCCCCCAATAAAAGTTAGTAAAGACACTCGAATTTCAATAGTTCAACTGGTTATTGAATAAGTTTTAACCATTATGAAATACAAATGTACAGCTGAGTGACTGTTCTATTACAGGGCTATATTACAAGAGCAATACATTGTACTGTATTCTTTAAAATTTGCCAAATAATAGATAATGAATGTTGTGACGTTTCATGCAATGGAAATATGAATTACCTATAGTCTTTATATCTCTTATAATTCAGACAGGAAGTCAGTAAGTCATAGGGGTGCAGTATTATTTATTTGTTTTTGCTGCGAATATTTTTCGATGGATCGCAGGTTCAAGTACAGATTGTTAAAAAATACTGCTTAAAGTCTCCATCTCAGAACGGCCAGTAGACGACAAGTGTGTTCAAATATTATAAAGATAGTAATTCTATAGTTTTTTCTTACGCTTAAGACTTATGGATTAAGTTTTTACCAACCGCTATATACATATATACAAAGAAATGGAAGATTTTTGGCAGTCAACCCTGTGGTGGCCACAGCTGATTTAAAAAAAAATATTTTTACTTTATTTTTACTTTATTTTTATTATAGTAATAATTCTTAACCATACTTATTAAAAATTTATTTTGTCATACGCATATGTAATGTTTTCAGGGTTATGATAAATAATTTCTGTGTTAGAGAGTATTCTGTTTAAGTACCTATTTTGTGATGGCGTTCGGTCTTGTGGTGGCCACAGCTGATTTTTTATTAATATTTATGCTTTTAACTAACAATGCATTCTTACATTTTGCTCAGTTTACTATCCGTACCAGATAATTTTTCAAGATCGGCATAAAACAATTATCCCGTATCGATCAACTGAGAAATTTATTTCCAGAACATATCACCTTTCAAGATCCACTAAAATATATATAAATATATAGCCTGTGGTGTACGCATAGGGAGAATTAGGGGGATAAATCCCCTCCCCCCGAAAATTCGAAAAGAACTAAAATTATAATAACCCTATTTCAAGATTGCTCGCATTCTTAATACGCATAAATTCCGATGTTGTTAAAAATCCCCCTCCCGAAACATTTTTCTGCGTACGCCACTGTATATAGCAACGATAGTGCTCCGCGACGAATTATTCTCGTGAAAAGTGCTCGACGACTCAAAAAGTTTGGGAAACTCTGTTCTAAATGAATCGTTTTTGTCTTGGCCTCGATTGCGTAAAAACAAAATTTAAATTATCACTTATAAAAATATTTTTATTATACTAATGAATGTTTCAACATCAAGATGTGTATTCAGAAATTAGTTTTGTTGTTATTTTTAAATTATATCGTCACCGCAGATTTAATTACTAGTGTAGATATTTTCAGAGATCAATCTAAAAATATTATAAAGTTGAATAAATTTAAAAATGATTGTTTTAAGAAATTAAATAAATATTTAGAAGATTTGGAGCTGAAATCGAAATGGGCAGTACAAAGTAAGTAGTATACTTTACAACTACAACAAAGTAAAGAAACAATTTAAATTAATTCAACATTTCATTGTGAAGATTCTGTTAGTTCTTGAGACAGTTTGGCGACATTAATATCGTATATCAGCGGTTTCCAAAGTGAGGGGCGCGACGCCCTGAGGATCGTACAAGATTCAGCAGGGGGTCGCGGGTTCATTGCAAATGTCATTTTTATTCCGATCGTTATAATGTAGCAACTAATAAAACTCAATGCAATTGCATATATTTCTACGCACGTGTATAAATTGTTTATAAATTTCCTAAATATAGGAGGGCGCCAGAGATGGAATTTTTTCTAAGGGGGTCGTTACTGAACAAAGTTTGGAAACCGCTGTCGTATATTAATCAGCTCTGATGGGCAGTATTATTTTATATTTCGTGCATGTGCGCATGTAGTACGGGGCAAGGGGGGCATTTACCCCCCCCCTGGAGTGAACAATTTTGAGTGTTTTATTCCAAACCGTTATGCATTTTTGTTCTGAAATTTATGTACTTTTATAATTGTTTATTTTA
The DNA here is from genome assembly GCA_963971575.1 of Liopterus haemorrhoidalis. Lineage (NCBI taxonomy): Eukaryota > Metazoa > Arthropoda > Insecta > Coleoptera > Dytiscidae > Liopterus > Liopterus haemorrhoidalis. The sequence continues at coordinate 24,486,710 of OZ020619.1, read as the reverse complement.
TATTATAGTAACGTAACTTTTACACCGTACTTCAAATGAGGTGAATAACTACATGAAATGTTAGTATTACTTTTGTATTTCACGGCCTACCTGATTTTCTTATTACCAACAATTCTAGCGTGACCCGATTCTAGAAATCCACACGTTGGTAATTTCCTTGTCGATGGATAATTCTTCTTGGATATTTTTTTTTTGTGTTTTACAACTAGTGTATTTTTGTAATTATTTGTTCAATACTTAGCATCTTGAGCTTATAGAGTTGTTATGAAGTAAATATATACCTATACATTATTTTTTCCCGTGTGCCCAGACAAATAAATAAATAATATATGATGTTCACTTTTGTAAGGACAAACTAAGAGCAAATTTTGATTTCAATAGTTTGCACCTTTGAAACTGTATGTCATGTTGGTATTAAAAATGGCAAAAAATGTCAATTTGACATATGTCATAATGAAAAATGATATCTTACAGGCTATTCCAAACGATTAGGTGGAACTAACTGGAATTTTCATTTTTGTAAGTTGTCATTAGCTATTTTCTTTATATATTGAAGTTGGCTGTTCCTGAACAAAATGATCAAATGAAGCTTCAATCAATCTGTAAAAATTACTAGATTTGAAAATCTAGTTCCGCCTAATCGTTGTAATAGACTTTAATTATAATGATCATAATCATAATATGGTAATCTGAATTACAGCGCAAGGAATTTTTTTAAATGATATTTAAAGTCAGTGATACACTACTAAAGTAACCAAAATAACTAGATCTGAAATGTCCTTACAAAAGTGAACAGCATATATAAGCTGTTCACTTTTGTAAGAACACACTATGGTCTATTTCAAAGTAGAAAAATGCGTGTAAGAAGATAGGAGCTGTTTGTCCTTGCTTCGGATTGGTTTAGATCGTCATCCCTATTACACTGTAAAAATATTGTTTTTAGTCCAAGTTGACAGATGTTCAGTGTCGTACATTGGAATTATATATTATTTATATTATTTAATTTTTCTCATATATTTTGTTATTATTTACATATTTAGACTTTTATTTATATTCTTGGCGTAGATTTTATGGAGAAAATTATAGAGTTATATAAAAAATAGAGTTATATATTTTTTAGGTTATCTGACATATAAATATTTTTTGACACTTGACATTTAACAGATCAAGAAAGAGGACTAATGTGAGGCCAAAAGACAGCCCAGCTGATTGTGCCCAAAGAAGAAGTTATTGATATAATTTTTAGACCTTCATATATACATATATTTTTTATTTTTATTTACAATCATTATTTAAATAAGAAACTTTAGCTCTGAAGATATATTGTTTGTTTTATTGCTTTGTTTAAACTCTTTTAGTTAAATCTCTCTTTTAATATATAGTACATAATTTTAAAAATTAATATTTTTTTAACTTTTTCAAATTTCACATTAAACTGAATTTATGTCGTATAAATAACGTAAGTGTATTATCTGCCATGTTTATTTAAATATCTTATTAACCTTTTTATATTAAAAAAAAATCGCTTGGTAACCCAGTTGCTACGCCCATGCCCTAGTTGTAACTTATTTTAAATTTCCCGCTATACTGTATTTGATCAGTGTAAATCGTACTCGGTTCGCAGCGCTATCTACTTTTTTCTACTTTGAAATAGACCATAGATCTGGTTATTTTGGTTACTTTTATGGTGTGTTACTGACTTTAAATGTCAATTAAAAATATTCCTTACGCTGTAAAACCGACTTTAGGTTGATAAGGTTATGATCACTATAATTAAGATATCATTTTTCATTATGACATATGTCAAATGGATCGACATTTTAAAAAAGTGACATTTTTTAATACCAACATGACATACAGCTTCAAAGGTGCAAACTATTGAAAACAAAATTCCCTCTTAGTTTGTTCTTACAAAAATGAACAGCATATAATAATAATAATATACAGTCTGTTCCAAACGGTTAAGCGGAACTAGATTTTGCAATCTAGTTACTTTCATCGTTTAAATCGTGCTTTTTGGCCGTGTTGTTTAAGCTTTGTAAATCATACTTATAATAAACATTTTTTGCTGATTTTTTTCATCATTTTAAAATGTCATTTTCTTTATATGTTAATTTTTTGTGTCATTCTTATTACAAATTTCCCAATTATTTATATTTTTGTCATTAAAATATATAAAAAAATAATTTAATTTTGACATATATACTTCGTTTCCATGGTTTCATTGTTGTAATTTTAAATTTTGACATTCCAACGTGAAAAATGCAATAACCCTAGCAAGGTCCCTTCTCGTGACAACCTAAAAGAACAAAATTCCCATTTAGTTCCGCCTAACCGTTTGGAACAGACTGTAATAAAAATCTGAACAAAAAAACCGGTCTCATTTTGTAATCTATATATATAAAATCGTAACTAAGCTACCTACTCATAATCAACGCCCAGCCCAAACCACTGAACCTACAATCATGAAATTCGGCGAGTATATTCCCTCCATGACGTAAGCACCCACTAAGAACGGATTTTTCGAAACTCATCCTCTAAGTGGGTGAAAAGAGGGTTAAAAGGGGTAAAATATGGCTTCACGGTTTTCTTAATATCTCTTAGGTCCAATAAAATATCGACTTGGTTTTTGCTCACAATGATTACTCATATAAATATTAAAAAACTTATTTCAGGATTTTATTCTAATCGACCCCTAAAGGGGTGAATCTACAATCAGGGTGAATTATAGAACCCTTCGCATCTTCTGTGATTATTGTGTTATAAAATTCCTTTTTGGCATATAGGTGCCTTTTTAAAATATTTAGAAAGTGTTTTGACCGTTTTTTTAATTTTCACCCGTAAAGGGGTAAATTGGTATTTTTTATTCGATGGAATTTCGTCTAGACAAAGAAACATAAAATTCGGGGATTATATCCCTTTTATGACTTAAGAACCCCCTAAGAAATGATTTTTCGAAATTCGACCTCTCAAGGGTGACAAGGGGTGAAATGTGTTTACACGGATTCCTCAATTTCTTTTAGGTCGATAATATATCGCCTTGGTTTTTGCTTATAAAGATTATCCTTATAAATGTTAAAAAACTTATTTCAGGATTTTATTCTAATCGACCCCTAAAGGGGTGAATCTACAATCAGGGTGAATTATAGAACCCTTCGCATCTTCTGTGATTATTGTGTTATAAAATTCCTTTTTGGCGTATAGGTGCCTTTTTAAAATATTTAGAAAGTGTTTTGACCGTTTTTTTAATTTTCACCCCTAAAGGGGTAAATTGGTATTTTTTATTCGATGGAATTTCGTCTAGACAAAGAAACATAAAATTCGGGGATTATATCCCTTTTATGACTCAAGAACCCCCTAAGAAATGATTTTTCGAAATTCGACCTCTCAGGGGTGACAAGGGGTGAAATGTGTTTACACGGATTCCTCAATTTCTTTTAGGTCAATAATATATCGCCTTGGTTTTTGCTTATAAAGATTATCCTTATAAATGTTAAAAAACTTATTTCAAGATTTTGTCCTAATCATCCCCTAAAAGGGTGAATCTACAATCAGAAACAATTATAGAAACCACCGTATTTTCTGTGTTGGTTGAGTTATAAAATTCCTATTTGGAATATAGATGTCTTTTTAAAATATCTCCAAATGGTTTTGACAGTTTTTCAAAATTTCACCCCTAAAGGGGTAAAAGGTTATTTTTTATTTGATAGAACATCCCTTGGACATAGATACATGATATTCGCAAAGTATATTCCCTTCATGAGGTAAGCATACACTAAGACGGAATTTTTCGAAATTCAACCCCTAAGGGGTGAAATATAATTTCAAGGATTCCTAAATATCTCTACGGACCAATAAGATATCGTCTTGGTTTTTACTTACAAAGATTACCCATATAACTGTGAAATTACCCCTAAAGTGGTGAATTTCCGAACAGAGTTAATTATACAACCCACCATATTCCCTGTGTTTGTTGAGTTATAAAATTCTTTTTGGCATATAGGTGTCTTCAAAATATCTCGAAATGGTATTGACAGTTTTTAAAATTTCACCCTTAAGGGGTAAATGGGAATTTTGTATTCGATTGAACATCCCTTGGACATAGATAAATAAAATTCGTGAAGTATATTCCCTTCATGACGTAAGCACCCACTAAGACGGGATTTTTCGAAATTCCACCCCTAAGAAGTGAAATATGATTTCAAGGATTCCTCAATACCTCTTAGGACCAATAAGATATCGGCTTGGATTTTGCTTACAAAGATTACACATACAAATGCCGAAAAACTTATTTCAGGATGTTGTCCGAATCAACCCCTATAAGGGTCTACAATCGGAGTGAATTATACAACCCTTCGTATTTCCCGTGTTTATTGAGTTATAATATTCCTTTTTGGCATATCGGTGTCTTTTTAAAATATCTCGAAATTGTTTTGACAGTTTTTAAAAATTTCACCCGTAAAGGGGGTAATGGGTATTTTTTACTCGATAGAACGTCCTCTGGACAAGATACATGATATTCGTAAAGTATATTCCCTGTATGACGTAACTACCCACTAAGACGGAATTTTTCGATGTTCAATCCCTAAGGGTTGAAATGTGATACCAAGGATTCCTTAATATCTTTTAGTACCACTAAGATATCGACTTGGCTTTTGTTTATAAAGATTAACCATACAAATGCCGAAAATTTTATTTCTGGATTCTTTCTTAATCAACCCCTAAAGGGGTAAATCTATAATCGGGGTGAAAACCCGTCGTATTTCCTGTGTTTATTAAGTTATAACATTCATTTTTGGCACACCGGTGTCTTTTTCAAAAATCTCGAGATAGTTTTGACAGTCTTTTAAAATTTCATCTCTAAATGTAAATGGGGGGGTGGGTATAAATGGGTATTTTTATTCGATAGAACTTCCCTTGGATATAGAGACATGAAATTCGGTATATTCCTTCCGTGATGTAAGCACCCACTAAGAAGAGATTTTTCTAAATTCGAGCCCTAAGGGGTGAAATGTGATTTGAAGGATTCCTCAATATACCTTAGGACCAATGAGATATTGACTTGGTTTTTGATTATAAAGGTTACCCATACAAATTTTTGAAACAGTAATTAAGGATTTTGCCCTAATCAACCCCTAAAGTGGTAAATCTACATTTGGGGTAAATTATAGAAACCTTTGTAATTCCTGAGTTATAACATTCCATTTTGGTACATTATTTTCTATTTAAAATATTTAGAAAGCGTTTTGAAAGTTTTTTAAATTTCATCCGTAAAGGGGTAAATTCAATAGTAAATTAATAATTGCCGATGATGGCAAACCGTCAATAAACCGTAGCGAAGCACGGGTACTCAGCTAGTATATATATATACACATAGCTTACTAGAAATACTATAAATTTAATTTGAACTATTTTTTTGTAACTCCTAACATATCAGAGAAAAGTCGAATTCTCATATTCATGCTAAAGCCTTTATAAAAAAATGCTATTCTGTAAGAGCATTTGTTAAGGAAAGCGTTAATTTCATATTTGTTAATGCGAGGTGGTAACTCACCTTGTGGAGAGGTTATATTATAGAACGCGCATGCGCTGCTACGTTGAATTTTAACATTTTCCACTGTAAATAAAACTGTCAAATGTAAATAAAATCTTAACCTAATATTTAGGTGTAAATTTAAATATTCGGTGGCGAAATTTATTTTTAAAAATTTATGTGAAGTGTGAATTTTCACACATTGCAGGGTTTCGCAGGTATATAATAAGTGAAGGCGGCATGCTGAGTGTGTAGGACAAATTTTGCTTTGTAGTAACCACGGCAAAATGAACGATCTTTTTAAAATAATTTATCGTCTGTTAATCTCAGAGCTTTAAAAACAAATTTTATGTTAAAATATTTTTTTGTTAATTTTAATTCGAATACCTAATATCATTATTTAGGTTTCTAAATAAGTGCAGTATTTTTTTTTATATAACAAGGTTCATTAAGATTTTGAAAATTGGGCCTATGACTTTCATTGGTTGTCTTAAATCATACGCTCCGCCCCTCTGGCTTCGTATAAATGACACAGAATGAAAATATAATTCCAATTGGTTATTAAATTTACGCTCTTGAAAATTAAATTCAAAATGTGCTAAAATATAACTAGAATTTTAACAAATTAATTTAAACATAATAAATATGAAAAAAAAAAACAAAAATTAAAATTGACTCCACAAGCCAGGAACGAACCTGTGTAGTGAATAACGATCCTGTGTGGTTGTCGAGCAACTGAGCCACTAGACCACCAAACGCTTATCAACTTAGTGTGTTATAAGAGTATAACATGTATGCATCGTCAACCAAAAAACACAAAAAATGGGTTATTTTCCGAAAACATAATCTGATCAAAAATTCCTGTTGTACTACTCCGGTTCACACCAATATACATTACTTAGAATTTTTTCACATTTTTAGTTTAAACCATCTGGGCTACAGGGTGTGGGACAAAAATTTTTTTGCACAATTTTGGCAAAAATCGCCTCAAAATAATTTATTTTGCAAAAATTAAATTTTGATCGTTAATCCACGTACTAAGGGCTTTCATTTGATACCCTACTCAGAATTTAAAAAAAATATTTTTTTTTTCGATGAGCACATATTTGTTTATATTTTTAGGGGGATATGTTTTTTAGATGTTTTAGTATTTTTCCTATGTGCGGGTCAAAAAGTTGTACAAGCATGCCAATTTTTAACTCTCTAGGTTTAGCCGTTTGGCTACAATTTTTACCGAACAGACAGACAGACAGACAGACAGACAGACAGACAGACGACAAAATGACGGTATAAGGGTTTTTTGGTCATACCTACAAAACCCTAAAAATGGAACAGGATGGTTTGGTTCTGTGATACTCATTACAAAGTCCGTACCATATTAGTTTTGAAGATAAAATATAATAAAATAATAAAAGTTAGGGAACTCATATAATTACAATACAGCAGTGATATAACTATGGTCTATTTCAAAGTAGAAAAAAGTAGATAGCGCTGCGAACCGAGTACGATTTACACTGATCAAATACAGTATAGCGGGAAATTTAAAATAAGTTACAACTAGGGCATGGGCGTAGCAACTGGGTTAGCAAGTGTTTTTTTTTTTTAAATATAAAAAAGGTTAATAAGATATTGAAATAAACAAGGCAGATAATACACTTACGTTATTTATACGACATAAATTCAGTTTAATGGGAAATTTGAAAAAGTTAAAAGAATATTAATTTTAAAAATTATGTACTTTATATAAAAAGAGAGATTTGACTAAAAGAGTTTAAACAAAGCAATAAAACAAACAATATATCTTCAGAGCTAAAGTTTCTTATTTAAATAATTATTGTAAATAAAAATTAAAAATATATGTATATATGAAGGTCTAAAAATTATATCAATAACTTCTTCTTTGGGCACAATCAGCTGGGCTCTCTTTTGGCCTCACATTAGTCCTCTTTCTTGATCTGTTAATTGTCAACTGTCAAAAAATATTTATAAGTCAGATAACCTAAAAAATATATAACTGCGTAAAAACAAATTACATGGAGAATTTTCTCCATAAAATCTACGCCAAGAATATAAATAAAAGTCTAAATATGTAAATAATAACAAAATATATAAAAAATTAAATAATATAAATAATATATATTTCCAATGTACGACACTGAACATCTGTCAACTTGGACTGAAAACAATATTTTTACAGTGTAATAGGGATGATGATCTAAACCAATTCGAAGCAAGGACAAACAGCTCCTATCTTCTTACACACATATTTCTACTTTGAAATAGACCATAGGCGTGTCAACCCATAGTCGTAGGGATTAGTTTTTCACATTACACATCTTACTTAAAGGATTAACAAAAACAAACATCTCTGCGCCACTGTCCATTGACTGTTTACAACGTGATTGTAAACATGAACCCTAGTTCTCTTGTAGTTTAACAATGTGATTATAGTTATACGGGATAATTGTTTTATGCCGATATTCAAAAGTAATATGGTATGTTCTATAACTGATTTCCACAGTGCATTAAATAAAAATATATCTATATAACTATATTCAACTCAATTAGTCAATTTATATGCTACATTATATTATATCAGTTTATCTCATTTTTGAATAAAATGTGAATTTATTTATGTTTTATAAAGGTGTTTGGTAATATCAATTATTAAATAATTAATAGATTTAGTACGCTATTTCTACCCTGAATTATGTGGAATAACACTTTTGTGAGCTTCATTATCATTCTCATCAATTATTTCTTCAAATAATCAGTGCCGCAACAAGGGTGGTGCGAGAGGTGCCGCCGCACCAGGCGCCGGACTAATAAGGGCGCCGAATTGCCAAATTTCTATCATTTTTTTTTTTAAATATATATATTCATAAACTATAATCAACACAAAATTGATTTCATAAAAGATTTTTTTTTTTTTTTATCAACTTGTTAGTTAAGAAAAGTAAATTCAAACTATATTATTTCGAATAGTACATAAAACTTGTGTATTGGATGAAAAGACAGAGGACGAAACGCACCTAGCAACATCCAAAGATATTTTGATAGAGAGTGTTACATGGTAATTGATACTACATTAGCTCAAATCAATTGGAGATACGAATCATTTCGAGACGTTTGTTCTGATTTTACTTTCTTGACAGGATATTCTCTTGCAATACTGTCTACAGAAGAATTTTAATAAAATGCTACAAATCTTGCTACCAAATATTGTAAAGATTTAGATCCAATCGAATTTTCATTTGAAATCGAAAGTTTCAAATGACAGGCAAGATCATTAATTGATGACTGTACAACTGCCACTCCAATGCAATTATTAGAAGTGATCCACACTTACGATTTAAAAGATGTGTACCCTAATATTGGCTTTGCGCTGCGCATATTTTTAACGCTCCCTGTAACTATTGCTTCGAGAGAACGCAGTTTTAGTAAATTAAAGTTAATAAAAAATTATTTGCGTTCTACAATGGACCAAGATAGATTGTCAAATTTAGCTTTAATATCAATAGAAAATACTATAGCGCAGTCATTAAATTATGAAGACTTAACTAACGAATTCTCACAGTTAAAAGCCAGAAAAGTTCAATTAATTTAATTTTCCATTTCGTTAAAGTGATTATATAATATATTATTAAACTACTAAAATATTTATTATTTGTTGTTTAAATATCCATTTATTTTTTTTTTTGTCATTAAATCTATATTTTCTTATTTAATATGATTTTCAGTTATGTAATATAATATTTCTTTAGCCCTTTTGTGTTTCATTTTAGGTGTTTTTCATTTTGTGTTTCATTGACCTAGAGTTTATATTTTGTCCCTTTTTATATTACTTGTTTATCATGATTTTTGAGTTTATTCACATAATTTGTTAATATAATTGTTAATATTGCAATTTCAACCAAACCAAAGAAAAACATTAAAACTAAACCAAAAAATAATACCAACGAATGTTTTTTATAAATTCATTGTTAAAAAAAGACTTTATAATATATATTTTTGTATTTTGCTTTACTGGTAATAAGATAGTTCCTTTATTAGGAGTAAGTGTTCCTTTACTGGTGATTTTGTGATTTTTATGAATTAAGGTATGTTTTTTAATTCCACTTGCATCAAAATAAAACAATAAGATTTTAAGGATTCTCGATAAAATATGGAAAGTAAATATCTTAAATAACATTTTGGTGAAGAAAACAACGTAAGTAAATGTCTTAAACGTTCCCTTACTGATGCAATCAGTCTACCACGAAATTTTAAAATTTGCGTATGTAATTAGAGAGGGGGCGCCAAATCATTTTAAGCACCAGGCGCCAATTTATGTTGTTGCGGCACTGCAAATAATACACCATTAAAATGTACTGCGATATTGTGAAGCACGGCAGAGGCATAAGTCATTTTTGTAGCTTGCAGAGGATTATAATTTTACGTACTGTCTCTCAACAAAAACCAAAACTACTCTTCAATACTCCATTTCCTTTTTTTCTATACAATTACTTGAACTTGTGTGTGAGTTACTTGTATCTCAAAAATTAGTAAGGACCATTCTTAGCTCTACTGTAAAGAATTCACTTTAAAAAGTAATATAAAGTTTAAATTTTGTCTTATAACAGTTAATATTCCTACCGTTTTGTATTTTGTTCAATTTATTTTAATAACAAAACATTTACTTAAATAGGATCAGCCATTTTTGCAAACTAAGCACCATCGTTAACTTTTAAAGCCACCGTTTTATTAGGCGCTAGTTGTAGAACGTTAACTGTCCATTTTAACGCTGCCGCGTTATAATTTTGACACAAAAACGGGTTTATTCTGTATCTTTTGTGGTTAAACATTTTTGGTTAAAAAGTAACATTTTAACTAAGTGTTAAAATTTTAACCTTGTTTCTTATTCTGTATCTCAGGTTATAACCCAAGCGTCAAGATCTAACATTTTAACCTTATGGTTAAAAGTTAGGTTAGGTTAGGTTAGGCCTGATCTCCTGAAAAGCATTTGTATATATTTTTTATTCACCTATATTAATTTTTCACTTATTAACTTCTTTATGTTCAATTTGTTCTAGTAATAATTGGTTTAAAATAAACAGTCTTGCCATGATTAATTCAAAAAATGTTTTTTTTTTCTCTGGTTATTTGACGTTTAGAGGTTAGAATTACAGTTGGTTAAAATGTTAATGCCATGTATTTGGCTGGAGTTAAAATTCCCAATATAACCTACTGAATTAACCACACCGAATAACAAAATATTGTAAAGCGTGGTTAAAATTTTTTAACTTCGATCTTGAGGTTAATTTTTAACTTTTTAGGATACAGAATAGACCTGATATGCTTAGCAAATTGCATTTACGTTTAAAAAGGTGTTAAAAAATTAACGTCAGTTTTTGACGTTAAGATTTTAACATCTTGCTTAGATATTAGACCCGAACATTAGGCATAATTTAGTTTCATATTATGTCGTTATATTTTCAGTGTCAAATTCTGGATCAAAAACACCATCTGGTCTATATGAAGGGAACTTAGTTGATCTTGGATCATTTGACCAGTGTCTAAATATTGAAGAGAGAGTTAGTATCGAAGGACATTATGACGTAATTCAGGGAAAGTATTGCTTGATGCAAGTTCCAATCACAAATATAAGTGCAACGTACAAAGGAATATACGATTATCCTTTCTTGCTAGGAGTTCCGGTAAATATACTTTGAAAATACATATTGCACTTATTAGGACGCTAAAAGGGATGTATATTAAAGTTTAATTCTGAATGTAATATTCTCATTACACTACACCAGGGTTTCCCAAACTTTTTGAGCCGCGGAGCACTTTTCACGAGAAGAATTCGTCGCGGAGCACTATCGTTGCTATATATTTTAATATATTTTAGTTGGATCTTGACGTGTGATATGCTGTAGAAATAAATTTTTCAGTTGATCGATACAGGATAACTGTTTTATGCCGATCTTGAAAAGTTATCGGGTACATACTATAACTAAGCAAAATGTAAAAATGCTTTGTTAGTTAAAAGCAAAAATATTAATAAAAAGTCAGCTGCGGCCACTACAAGACCGATCGCTATCACAAAGTACTTAAACAAAATACTTTCTAACAAAAAAAATATTTACCATACCCTTGGAAACATTACCTATACGTATGACAATATAAATCTTCTTTACATATAAAACTGAATATTTGTGGGTATGTTCTAGCCCACTTCCAGATATGCTACCGAGTTGAAATTTTGCATACAGATAGGAAATGCCTGCATTAAATGTGCAGTGAGAGGATAGGAATTTTCGATCAATAGTTGATTGGATGACTATATTCAGATAGTGGCTCTACGGCCAGCATCGGAAATGTTCGGCTTAAATATTGTCGGTAAACAGCCCTGATCTTTATTCAGTTATTTAACAAAACTATGATTAGTCTATATAGAACTAGACAACATCTATATTATATTTTTTTATTTTTGCCGATATTTATGAACTTTATTATTTTGGTTTATTTATTTTTGCTTTTAACGAATCTTTTTACCTACCGCCAACATATATAAGGGAGGTATTGTGATTTAATATAACCGATTTTGACATTTCGAGATTTCGATCTCCACGGATTGAGGTTCCTACATAACGTTTTGACTATTTTTAGCATGATGTCTGTCGGTCTGCCTGTCCGTCCGTCTGTCTGTCTGTCTGTCCGTCTGTCCGTCTGTCTGTCCGTCTATCCGTTTGTCTGTGTACACGTGCAGAGCAAATTCGGCAGAAAGGATTTTTATGAAACTTCATATTTAAGATTTTGCCATCAATGGCACGAGTTGATCAACTTTTGGTAAAAATCGATTGACTAAAAATGGAAGTTTAACCGTGTCGATTTTAAGATTTTTGTGAATATTTCATAACAAAAAAATATTTCGAAAAAATTTATTGAGAAGTTTTTTGATAACCGAAAAATTTCGAATAATTTCTGTAAAATTTCTTTAAAAGTCTAAATTTTTTCATACTTATATGTAACGTTTCCATGGTCATGATAAATAATATCTCTGTTAGAAAATATTAGGCCAAGTTATTTCTATTCTGCTGCTAGAATCTATTTTATATAAGTACTTTATGATGGCGGTCGGTCCTGTGGTGGCCACAGCTGATTTTTTAAAAACAGTTTGACATATTTTAACCAAATTTAGTATGATAATAGAATAAAACCAGAATTCAAACAGAGGCCATATAGCATCTCAAAATTCTCATTCTAAGGGAGTGTTTCGGGATTAAAACTGTTAACTTAAAAACTTAAAATAACTTTTTAACATATTTTTTAATTGCACCCGAAAGGAGTAAATTGCTATTTTTTATTCTATAAAACGTCCCTTGGACATGAAATTTGGAAAGCATATTCTCTCCATGATAAAAGCACCCATAAACAAGAGATTTTTTGATATTCGACCCCTAAGGGGGTAAAAAGGGTTGAAATATGATTTCAAGGATTCCTCAATATATCTTGGAACCAATAAGATATCGATTTAGTTTTTGCTTCTAAAGGCTACAAATATTTATGAACGAAATTCAGGATTTTGCCCTAAACAGCCCTTAAATCTGCATTCGGAGTCAATTGTACAACGCTTCGCATTTATGTTTATTAAGATAATATTCCGTTTTGGCATATCTCTTAGGCCCAATGAGAGATATAGACTTGCTTTTTGCTGATAGAGGTTACCCATACACATGTACAAAAATGTGATTTAGATTTTAAATTAATCACATGAAAATGCTATGGCGGTGAAACTATAAAAGATATACATATTCAATATATGGTTCCATGACAACTGGGGCTGGGGCAGTAAGACAATTCGGGCCGTTCACAATTGGGACTTTTCACAACTGGAGCCATTGACAACTGGAGCAATGGACAATTCGGGCCGTAGACAATTGGGGCTTTTCACAACTGGGACCATTAACAACTGGGGCGATGGACAATTCGGGCCGTACACAATTGGGGCTTTTGACAACTGGGGCTATTCACAACTGGGGCGATGGACAATTCGGGCCGTACACAACTGGGGCTTTTCACAATTGGGACCATAACTATAAGAGCTAGAGTCTTATTTTGTTTAAAATTAAAAATAATTATTTTAAGAGTTGGATTAAGTAAATTTGCGTGTTCTTTAGAAAAAAAAAATATATATATTTATTTTAATGGTTTGATTAAATACATTTTGGTGGGAATTAGAATAAATAAAAAAAGTGTATTTTAAGGGTTGGCATAAGAAAATTTTCCTGATTATTTGATTAAAAAGAAATTGTATTTTAAGAGTTATATTAAGTAAAATTTAGTGCTCTTTTGACTATATAAATAAAAATGTCAACAACCCTTTAATGATTTTTTTTTTTTGGATTAATTCAAATGAATACTAAAGATTTCGAAACACACTTGGAAAACTTTGCGGCTCACTAATGTGCCGCGGCACACCCTTTGGGAAACACTGGTCTAATAAATACTAAGAATTACTTAAGTACTGCAAATAAATAACTGTTGTATAATACAGTGATCAGACCAATATTAACTTATGGATCTGCAGCCTGGGCTAGTGTATCGACAAGTTATTTAAATGACGTGCAGGTTATTCAAAATAAATGCCTGCGAATGGCTACACAATTAAGAAAATTTAACCGTATTATATACACGAAGTAGCAAACCAACCAACTATAGAAGAATATATGTTAAAAAATGCAAAAAAAAATCTATGAAATCTGTAGTATTCATATGAACCCATTTATAAATGTAATTAGTCTATATCAGGGAGGGGGGGAAACTTTAAGACGTTGGGGGCGACTTTTTTGGTGAAGGTGTTCCCGTGGGCGACCACGTTGTTTTAGAAGGTTCTTACGAATTGGTGTTATTTTTAAGAATTTTTTAGGTACTCACAATCGTTTTATTTATTTTTTTTTGAAGACGAATTGGTGACGTTTTTAAAAGATACTTACGAGTGATGACGAAGACATTTTACTATGACTATTATTAAATTACATATAATAACTATTTTCCAGAACTGATCCTGAATTTTAAAAAATTTAAGAAAATGTAGGGTAAAAATGAAAATTATTGTTTTACAATATTATTAAAATAAGTAGGAGCTAATTTTTCAAAAAAAAAAAAAACATGTAAAACATATTGCATAGTTTCGTCAAGTTTTCCAAAATTTGGCTCGTATGAACTTGAACTAATTCTTAAACACGATTACAAATGTAGATCCGATAAATGTGCTCTGTTTAGTTTTTGCTGCATTCATGCAAGAAAATGCTAATTCGCATAAATATGTTGAACCAAAAAAGGCATTGAAATATGCAAAACTCTCCAAATATTTGGATATTTATCCCTGCTTATTACTTTCCAGAAGCTCACTTTTGAAACCATTGATTTTAAATGTACATCGTATTTAATATTAACTGAAATAATTCTTTTTAGCTGTGTTTTCTGCAGAAATAAGTTTCTATTGAAAATATTTTTTAAAAATCTACTAATTGCACATTTTGAATTTTTATTTTTTTATTATTAAGTACGCTCTGAATTTATCACTATGATTTGTCAATGTTCAAGTCAGTTTCTCGGGCGACTTCCAGAGGCCTTGCGGTCGACGCCTTGGCCATCCCTGGTCTATACAATCTAGAAGAATTACCAACACGACACAAGTGGCAGTTTCCGAAACATCGTTTACTTCAACACTTAAACACGTAACATTCACACTTTCACACACCATTTTCACATATTTCTCAACTTCTGTTTTTTTAAATTTTTCCTAGAACTAAACAATATCACTCTTTTATCTGATAACCAATGCATACAACAACATTTTCAAATACAGATTATGTTACTTTTGTAACGGGTGCTGTGTACTACCAATGTAATTTTATGTATTTTAATTATTTACCGAATAAACTTATTTATATATATAATATATTTTTAGAATGCACTACAAACTTCTGTGGTTAATAATCCAAAATTGATTATGTCCATATGTGTACCGCACTCTTGTTCTGCTGAAGATATCAGTTACATCATTAAACAGGCTCCTGACTTCCAAGATTTATATGTTACTGTCAATGACTGTCAGACCAGAAATCAATCTTACCAATTTGATAATAAACGATGGATCGGTTTGTAAGTATTTTTGAAATATATTAAACAATTTATAGATTTATAGATAAAAAAATAGGGAATATGGCTAACAATGAGACAAGAGGAAATGGATTTTTTAAATTTTTTTGGTTTAATCAGCATCTCATATATGCATGACATTACTTATAGATTAAGGTGGCTATTTCTTAAACATTGCAATCTAGAACAAGATGTTCTATGGTGGGAAAGTGGCAGCGCTAGCTTTTAAAAACAGCGGGGGCACTATGATTTTTTTATCCTTTAAATATTAATAACAATATGATGATTTTAAATTTTGAAAAGAATCTTTCTTAACTCGGACAAGAGGTCCAGGTACTTGGTTCTCTTCTAGTAGTTTTTGAGAGTTATGTTCTTCTCTGCTGGATAGGATAATTCGGCTACAAAAATGTCTTTTGTCTCGAAATCCAGCTGGACGATGTCTGATTTATTGGCATTACGAGGGTGGATCAATAAGTACCCGTGTTATGAATGAAGACGCAACTTATTCAAAATTTTTTTTTTAATTTTTCAACGTAATCTCCTTTAGGGTATATACACGTTTCTGCCATTTCTTTAACCCTTCCAAGAAATACGATTTGTCAAACTTTTCAAGATACGCTTCTGTCTCGGCGATAACCTCTCCGTTTGAGCTTTTTTTTTTCCGAGCCATGTTTTCATGTTGGGGAGCAGAAAGAAGTCGCAGGGTGCCAGATCGGGCAAGTATGGTGGGTGCGGCAGCAATTCGTAGCGCAGTTCATGCAATTTGGCCGCGAAAATTCCGGATGAATGTGCTGGTGCGTTATCATGGTGGAACAGCCCTTTTGTTTTTAGCCAAATGGTGCCCTGTCTCCTTCAATTTCTTATCGAATCGTCCAACAATTCACTGTAGTACTGTCCCGTGATTGTTCTTTCTTTTTGCAAGAAGTCTATGAGGATTATTCTCTTCGAATCCCAAAAAATCGTGGCCATGACCTTTTCGGCCGATGGGACCATCTTTACCTTCTTTGGAGCAGACTATTTTGACTGTCGCTTGGTCTCTGGCGTATAATATTGTATCCAGGTTTCATCAACAGTGACGACTCGACGCAAAAACTTCTGCAAATTTCGGTTAAAGAGGTCGAAACACTGCTTCGACATTGACACCCGTATCCGCTTGTTGTCCACCGTGAGCAATCGCGGCACCCATCGGGCCGACACCTTTTACATACTTAACTTATCATGTAAAATATTGATTGCCGTTCCGTACGACACACCTACGGCCTCTGCTACTTCGCGCACTTTAGTTCGGTGATCAGCAAGAATCATGTCGTGGACCTTTTTAACGATTTCCTCGGTAACCACGTCTGCCGGGTGGCCTGGTATTGGCGCGCCAACGAAATTTGCCGCCCGGGTGCAAGATAAAGTCTTGCCGCCCTGTTTTATTGTCGACATACGTAGTGTCGACAATAAAACACAATAAAATTTTAAATGTATCTATATAATCTCATATTTTTAAATCCATTTGAAAATTATTATTTGACTGTAAAAAATAAAAAAAAAAACTCACATTTTAAATAACATTATTAAACAACGATTGACGAGGCTTTTTGCCGCCCCTGAAATCTGCCGCCCGTGTGCGGTGCACTCCTTGCACCCTCCGGTTGTCGCGCGCTGGGGCTGGCCGCTTCTCATCAAAAACAGATGTACGACCACGTTTAAATTCGTTGAACCAATATCTCACGGTTGTCATAGATGATGAAGAGTCCCCATAGACAGCATCCAACTTCGCTTTTATTTCTTCGCATGTTTTGCTATCCAAAAATAAAAATCTAATTACAGATCGATATTGATTCTTTTCCATTTTTTCGAGAAACACGAAACACGTGTGATACAACAGGCTGCCAAATAAAAACTAACCTATGAATCAGTCTGAAATTTAGAATGGTGTCGTTTGACAGATGGCAGAACACGGCGGTAATGCCAACTTCCTTCAGCAAAGCTACCTGTCTTCAAACATGGGTACTTATTGATCCACCCTCGTACTTACTCTCTCATCGTACCAAATTACGTAAAAATATGTTTAGCCCTTTTTGCGTGAATCTAGGACAGACAGACGGACGGACGGACTGAGAGGCAAGTAGGCAGGCAGTTAGGCAGACAGAAAAACAAGCAAGCGGACAGACAGACAGACAGACAGACAGACAGACAGACAGATAGACTGACAGACAGACAGGCAGATAGACTGACATACATGCAGGCAGATAGACAGACAGATAGGCAGACAAACAAACAGATATAAAGACATACATACAGACAGACAGATGTATAGACATACAGACTGACAGGCAAATAAAAAGATATACAGACAGACCGACGACAAAAGATGTCGGACGAACCATAAGCCCATTTTAAATTATATTTCTCATTTTTCGAAATTGTAAAAATGTAGTAAATATGAAAAAATCAGATGTGGCCACCACAGGACCGACCGCCATCAAAAGTACTTGTTTAAAATACATTCTAGCAGCAGAGTAAAAATAACTTGGCCCAATATTTTCTAACAGAGATATTATTTATCATGACCATGGAAACGTTACATATAAGTATGAAAAAATTGAGACTTTTTTCTTCTTAAAATTGAGAATTTAAAAATTTTTTCTTCAGTCTGTCCGTCTGTCTGTGTACACGTGCAGAGCAAATTCGGCTAAAAGGATTTTTATGAAACTTCATATTTAAGCTTCTGCTATCAATGGCACGAGTTGATCAACTTTTGGTAAAAATCGGTTGACTAAAAGTGGGAGTTTACTCGTGTCGATTTTAAGATTTATGTATATAACAGAAAAATATTTCGAAAAAATTTATTGAACAAAAGTGGATATAAAAGCAATAATTAATAACTTTTATTTGAGACGTTTTTTGATAAAACGAAATATTTCGAATAATTTTTGTAGTCTCAATTTTTCATACTTAAATGTAACGTTTCCATGGTCATGATAAATAATATCTCTGTTAGAAAATATTAGGCCAAGTTATTTCTACTCTGCTGCTAAATAAATACATTATTTTATGTAAGAACTTTATGATGGCGGTTGGTCCTGTGGTGGCCAAAGCTGATTTTTTTTTTGACCTTGGGGAACAAAAAAAGTAGTTAGGGGATAAATCAGGTGAATACGGGCAATGAGACATTAATTCGATGTTTTTTCCTTCAAATAATCAATTGTTTGACGTGCTGTGTAGGAGCTTGCATTGTCATGATGAAGAATGATGCAACGTTTTTGGTTGTTTTTCCTGATTTTGTTGATGACTTTTGGCAAACAAATTGTTGTATACCATTCAGCATTAGTTCTCCGATCCTCTAAAGAATTGTTGCGACATGTCCAGTACAACCGAACACAAGCGATCATTTTCCTGGAAGTGCTTCGTGAACGAACAACTTTTGTGGATTTCGGTTCATCTTCTAAGACCCAAACAGTGGATTGTTGCTTAGTTTCCGGTTTATATCTTCACACTTCTAACATAAGTTTCATCACCGGTAACGATGTTGTATACGGATTTTGCAGTGCCGAGGTTGACTTTTTTTAGCATTCCCTTACACCAAGCCATTTTTGAGCTTGAGTCAAATTATGCAGAATCCATCGGGAACAGCATTTTCACAGCTAAATGTTCATGCAAAATCGAATGTATTGCTGTCTGCGATATGCCAAAGAATGCCTTTATCTCACGGTAAATCACATGCCTTCTTTAATCATTTTGCGCACAGCATCGATGTGTTTTTGAATCACAAGCGATTTTGGTCGACCTTCGTCAGATTCATCACTGACGGACGTACAACTATGACGAAATTCTGCAAAACAATTGTTAACAGTCTTTTCTGATGGTGCTTCATTACCAAAAGTTGAACGAAGCGAAGCTATGCATTGTTGTTGAGTTAGGCCTTTCATTCTACATGTTATACTTTTAGATGACTATCGTCGTAGATTTCCCGGTTTTAAAATCACATATTTGTATAGAACAGTTTTGTATATCGTGACTGCTAAAATCGTCATCTGTAAAATCTCTGTCACCGTGATGTCATGTTTTCTGTCACTCTTACAAACAGTGACTTATAAATTATGGCGAAAATATCACCGGTAGTAAAATATCTTTCTCTAATCTTAATATCATTTATACTACTTTTCCGTCAATTAATTGATATGCTAGTAAGAGTTGTAATTTCATTTATTATAATACTGTACATTGTTTGTTTTTCAGATTGTTCTTCATCCTTATAGGGTTAATGATTGTCTTGAGTACTGGTTATGATATTTACATCAACAACTCCAATAAAAGTAAGTAAATAATATATACAAGGATTATTACATAAATAATACACAGGTTGGCAACACTGCGGGTTGGACCTTTGGCGTAGCGAAGGAAGGGGGGGGATTTTAACCATTTCTTTCCATATTTTTGTCGCACCTATAATACGAAATGATTAAAATGAGCACGGAACTTTTTATTATTTAATCTGTGACGGAACCGGGGAATCCCCTTTCTTTAAGTGAGTGTAGTCATCTCGCTCGGTCTAGCGACTGGACACTATCTGTACTAACCAGTTACTTTGCGGAAATTCCCCGTGTTTTTTTTTTGTGCTCGGTTTTTTCACGTCGAATATTCAATATTGTCTAATAACACTTGCAACATCAAGTCGTCCAATTCACATTGACTCAATTAACTTTATTAAAAATATATATCGTAACAGTATCATTCTAGTTCTAATTGGAAGTTGATTTGTGTTTTATATTCTATTCGCTGTTATTCTTTATGTGTTCTTAATTTTTTTAATCTTATCGACTCATATCATAAATGTTGTTTATATATCAATAAAGGGCATATTGATATGTTATTAACGTGTAAGAACTTTTATAACAAATTATATATAAAACATACATACATGACTTATTTATTTGTGTACCCTGTACAATACACAATAACAAATTTATTCTTGCCGAAAAGTTCTTTAGGATTTCTGTAAATTTTTGAGCCTTTTGGATTTAAATACCTAAATAAGGGGGCGGCAAATTTGGCCTACGCTCCGGGCGATTGAAACCCACGCTAGGCCACTGGGTTGGACGATGCAACAACAGTAACAGTAATTATGTCAATTGTAGTTGAAGACTCGAGAAAGAAGCGTGTGTTTTGTTTTCAATTATAACGTTCTCTGTTATTAACAAAAGCGAACTAGAAATGGAGCCTGCAGAGGTCTCGGGTGACTTTTGACGATCAGAGGTCGTACATTCAGATCGAAAGTATACGTGGCAAAAACCCGATAGAAATTCACAGAGCTTTAAGTAAAATTTGCGGTTAAGATATAACTTATGAATATTTTGAGTTTGAAATAATGTATGAACTTCTTTGCAGCGCCCAGTAAGAAAATATTATTGACATTTTCGGTCTATACAAATTGGTCGAAACTGTTTTCAATTCGTTCGGATCCAGGCAGTTTGGATTGCATCAATGGGATGAGATTTCTGGCAACAATACAAATTATTTTGTGCCACACGTTGTTTGTGCATATATTTAGCATTAATTTGAACACCAATTATCAAGTAGAGGTATTAATATATGTTTTTATTTATACAATATAGGACAACTCTGCCTTCATTTATAAATACTTTTAACTATTACCAAAATTCTTAATTTTCGAGAAAAAAGCCGAAATTACAAGACCATAACTCGGAAATTATATTTTATAATTAGTACGAGTAAGCCTTCTAACGCAGTATCTTTTTAAATGAATTCAAAATGTCTTCATTGAAATTACTCAGTAGAAATCTTTTTATATTCCTCCGAACTATAGATCTTTTTGAGTAGGTCTTGTTTGCTTTGAAGAATTTTATAAAAATCCGAACAGTTTTCTTCAAAATTTACTTTAATCAGTAATATTGCTTATATGTCTACATCAAGTTGAGTCTTGTCACTTGTCGAAAAGCTGTTTATCAAGGAAAACACAATAAATTAAAACTCAATAAAATTAAAATGTGGCCGGAAGACGTACGAGCTGAGCCATTATATGAAGATGGCCGTAGTATTGGAATATCGCTGGTGTTTTGGATGAAACCAAAAACCCTATTAATTACGCTATAACGCGACATCAGCGAACAGCTTCCACGAGCCACAAGAAATTTGGCAACTTCATCACGAACTGTGAGACGACTGAGGAAAGAAGTGCTTATATCCAGAAGACCTTTAACTTGCCAGGATTTTCTCGCAAATTATCGTGTTGGAAGATTGCGTTTTGCTCGTGAAAATTTGAACTGACTGGACGCAAACTATAGCAGTATATTGGGCAGATATGAGTGGCGGTTGAGTTTAATTCTCCATATGGGCGAGAATGAGTGTTCCGAAGGCCTAGTAATCTGGGAACTTTATTGAACAGAAGATAGCAAAGTCATTTTACTGACCAGTGTTTCAACAATACAACTAAATAATATCTTGAAAATAAAATCGATTAATTATTAATTAATCGAAACCAAAAATATCATATGACTAGGGGCCTCAGCCCGGCTACGCCGGCCTTCACCCCCTCTATGGAGCTGGGGGCTACGCCCCCGGCCTGTGATTTAGCGAAAGATCACAACAGGTACATAACATTTTTACAAAAAAGAATAAAAATTTATTTTGCTGCGACGCCAATTTTTATCCTGAAAAAAGCGTCTAACTCCTCCCCAATTCTAAACCAACCAAGCTGCCTATTAAATAAATCGGTAACGCACCGAAGGCTCACGTTCACACTGAATAGACCGGGAGCTCATGACAGTTTTTGGTCTCCGATTTCATACAGCATGCCTTTTGGAGGAGAGAATATTTACCCTGTGACAACAAAAAAGGGATGGTACTAAACCCCTGCACGCTTTCCGGTCATAGGGAAAATTGCATTTCCACTTAAACACAAAATTTTTGTGCTTTTCTCTGATTTAATATTGCTTGCCCTTTTGTCAAAAGAAAGTTATAACAAATTTAAAGTCTTTCAAATATATGCATGCGATTCGGAGTGTCCCAAAGGGCTCAAATGGTCATGTGATCTTGTAATAAAAAAAATATGATTTTCCGCGTTTTCATACAGCTAGCCTATAATTAAAAGACTTTAAATTTGTTATAACTTTCTTTTGACAAAAGGGCAAGCAATATTAAATCAAAGAAAAACACAAAAATTTTGTGCAAGTGGAAATGCAATTTTTCCTATGACCGGAAAGCGTGCAGGGGTTTACTACCATCCCTTTTTTGTTGTCACAGGGTAAATATTCTCTCCTCCAAAAGGCATGCTGTATGAAATCGGAGACCAAAAATGTCATGAGCTCTCAATCTAGAAGCTAAACTACAATTTTATAAAGAACAACGCTTCAGTAATTTGTTTAACAAACATAATCGTTTTTTATTTAATTTTTTTTTTTTATTATATTTTTAAATTAAAAAAAAAGATAACTTAGACAAAAGACAAAAGATATCTTAGACATAAATACAAAAAATCCATAATATTAGCCATAATTTAGCTAGGTATGAAAAAAAAAAAATTGTTAAAAACATAAAAACTGCAATATTTTTCTAAAATGAAATCTGTTCAAAAATTCCTCTCGTATGTTTCCGTTTTGGATCAATGTACATTACATAGAATAATTACAGATTTTTAATTTTACCCCTTTTCGTTAAAGAGTGCGGTACAGTAATTTGTTTTAGTACTTTTTTTAGAAAAAAAATGTTAAAATTTATAACTTCTAGCAAAGTAAAAATCATGTTTATATTACGGTTACTTTTGGTAGTGATCAGTAGTAAAACTTTCTCAAAAACTGTGTTCCGTAAACTAATCGGTGACAGATTTACGGATTAATACGGAATGAATAACCAGTTACGGGTTACTACGATTAACTTGTGGTAAATATTATTAATAGCACTGCTTACTATTCGGATTACAAACTATATAGACAGCTCAGTTTTAGAATTTTATTTTGAAACCATACGTAATCATTTTATATAACAGCATATAGTTTTTATTGGAGAGACTAAAATTTTGCAGCGGCAAAATTTGATGATAGGTTTTTCAGTACAAATATTCGATAAACCTGAACCAAGACTATTTCCATACATTTAGAATACACCAATAAAGACGTTTCATCTTCTCTCCATGTATAAATTTAACAACAAATACTTTGTCTCATCTCAAAGCTGAAAAATATTAAAAATACTTTTAGAACATCTAAAAAAATAACCAATATAAACACTTATTCAATTTTATGTATTTTTATACATTTATGTAATTAAATTAACTTAAATCCTCCAGCAGTTTAACAATTTTTATGCAAATTAAAGCAAATTTAATCTTTATAGATATATTCATCGAAAAATAACCTCAAAAAATGGCATTATAACTATGGGAGAAAATATACAGTGAGTCTTGGTTTAACTTAAGAATTTATGCAAAATTGTCTCGATTAACTAATTAAAAATCATACATACCTTAAAAACGATTTTACACGTTTTTAAAATAATTTAAAAGTAATATCGTGTTTATTTTATATAGAAAAATAAGTTGTCATTTCTTCTGTCAATTTACACTCAAAATGTATTGGAGCTTGGTTTAGCTATGAATTGTAAAACTCTGGCGATTAATTAATCGAAAGAAATTTACAACTTAAAATTGTATTTTACATGTTTGAAATAATATTTAGTTTTCGATTATTAATGTGTTCTGTGGTTCCAAAACCGACAGGCAGCACACACCGCTACGTCTGTTATCACAATACTAAATCAATGAACAACTGATCGACACGATTTTCCTCTCGATAAACGCTTTGGTCAAAACCGTTGCGTGTGTCATTACACTAAAAAGATGAAGCCAGTCGGTTGAGTTTTCTCAAATTGCTATACCGGAAGTATAACTTGAAGATAAGAAAATTAAATAACTTTGGCTGACTCTAGGAACACATGATTTACAATTTTGTAGAGCATAAAATTGTATTTGTTTATTTTGGTTGCAGTGCACAATGTGTTGTTTCCAATTTAATTTTGAATCTAACAAGGAACAGAAATTTCACTGTGTTCGTTTTATAAAGTTCATTATTATCTATGGTCCTGTTTAGACTAAATAACAAGTTGTGAATATTTTTAAACACATCTTTTCACAGAAATTTCATAGTATAAAAAATAATATGTGTACTGTAGGCAGCGTTGCCAGAAGTCCCGATTTTTGCGGGACGTCCCGCTTTATAAACAAAAATAGATTGTCCCGCGAAGATAAATAAACATTTAGAAATATTTAACTGTACATTTTATTAGGTTGTCCCGCTTTTTGCGCCTTAGTCCCGATTTTTTACAATTTATTTGGTATATATCCCGATTTGGTAAAATAATAATCTGGCAACGCTGAAAAAAAACTTCTAACCATATTATTTTTTATCCGACCCGTCAGCTGACAGGGATTGCGACTCATAGTTCACCATTGCTTGATAATATGAGATATATGGTCGCCATAATTAAGTGACAGTTTATACCTTCGACCATGAAACACAACAGACGCGCCGTCGCTCTTCAGTCGAGAAGCAGATACCTCAGCCGCTATGAAGTCGCTATTGGGCAAGAGACGACTGAAATCATTCAAAGAAATGATATTTAAATGCAAATTGTAACGCTGTAAGGTTGTATTTTAGTCGAAATCTGACAAAAAAGTACACACAATGTTTTTATTTTATTATATTATTATATTATTATATTTTATAATACAATAAATAAAGAAATAATAATAAATATAAATCATAGTATTATTTTTGTACGAGGGTCATCTCAAAATAAGTTACACTATTTTTTTTTTTTAATAAATAAAAGTAAAAAATTTAAAAAATAGTATATTTCGAAAAGTACATGTTAAACTTATTTTTCTACTAATCGCCTTGTTTTTCAATACATTTTTGGTACCGTAGTAAAAGTTATTTCACTCCAGTGTCATACTATACTGCCGCCATACTGGTTAGCCATCTTTCAACTTCTTGTTTCAAATTATCCTCGTTTGTGAAGCGTCTTCCCCCAAGATGTTGCTTCAGCTGCGGAAACAGGTGAAAGTCACTTGGTGCAAGGTCAGGGGAGTAAGGTGGATGTCCGAAAACATCCCATCGAAACTACTCAAGCAGGCCTCGAGTTTGACGAGCAGCGTGAAACCATTGGGCTTGACATAACGTCTTCACCATAAACACTACACAACTCGCGATGAATTTCAGTAGCATTTTTATTTTTTACCGTCAAAAAACGAATAACACCACGAATTTCGCAATCGGCGATAGGAGCAAGTAGAGTCTCCATAGTGGCTGGAGCCTGACTGCCGGATCGACCGACACACGCGCAAAATAATTTGCAGTGCTGCCACTACACGCAAATTCCCTGAGACTCCCAGACTTACAACTACACTGATTAAAAAAAATAGTGTAAGTTACTTTTGAGACGACCCTCGTATTATACACTATAAACATGTCGTTTTAGTCGCGCTTTTCACTTTTTGCACCTTTTATATCGTTTTATAGTTTTCTGCGTTTTTTTGAGATTTTTCGTGCTTTATTCTTCTTCATTTTAGGTGCTTTTTATAGGCGCTTATGTTAAAAAAATAAATGCTTATAAATCCGCGCTCCAATAATAATTTTTAATATGATATATTTCAACAATTCATAACTTAGTTGTGAAATGATAGTTCACCACCCTTTTTATACTTTTCCGTACAATTGTAGGCACTACAAAAGTGTGTACCATTTCCAAAAATTGTCTTTCCAAAATGCCGAAAGCGATAAAGCACGTTAATAAAATGCTTTTAACAAAAGAAAACAGCAAACACACGGTTAAAATACAAGCCCGACATGACTGCTAAAGTTTTTTTCCTAATCGTGACGTCACAGCAGCAATAAATGTGTGCTCCTCTAAGATTATACGCTGAACCAGTAGGGGCGTGTCTGTTGTATTTCATAGTCAAAGGTTTGTACAGTATTGCTTTCAAACTTCTTATTATTTTAATAGCATATTAAGGATCCAGGATCAGCTTTTCTTGCAACTATATCTGCCGTTGAGACGTTTTTTTTTATTGGAGGTTTACTGTTGTCGTATAATTTCCTTAAATCCAATGAAAATGAATTAAAGTTTAGTATATGGAAACATTATGCTCGTAGATATCTAAGGTATGTTATTTTTGTAAAGCTTTTTATCTAAAAGAAATATCATTCATTGAAATAATTATAAATAAGTTGTGTATATAAGCCTTTATATACACAATTCCAGTTGTTGGGGCTAATACCATAAAGGTCTTATCACACTAGAGTTATTATTAACGTCTAGACCTGTAAAATTAAACGAGGCAAATGGAACATGTTTCAATTCATGTGACCCTTTATCCAGATTTTTCAAAACAAAAAATTTCTAAAGTCTATTCTTATATAATAAACCCCTTTGTCTGTTTTTCCATAT
Organism: Liopterus haemorrhoidalis; assembly: GCA_963971575.1. Taxonomy (NCBI): domain Eukaryota; kingdom Metazoa; phylum Arthropoda; class Insecta; order Coleoptera; family Dytiscidae; genus Liopterus; species Liopterus haemorrhoidalis. The sequence goes on along the minus strand of OZ020619.1, from coordinate 24,459,574 downwards.
TCGGAGAGACTCGGAGTCAGTGTCGTAATAAATATATTTAAAACAATATCTAGATACAGATACATATACCTATGAAATAATATATCTAGATACAGATACTTGTCAAAAAAAAAATTGTATCTAGATACAGCTAGATACTTTTGAAAAAACACTGAAAAATGAAAATACCATATTTTTTACCAAACTAACAGTGCATGCTAATCAGTATTATACAGGCTGTTCAAAAATGACCGCGACGTCACAGAAAGCCCACCAAATTCAAGGTAAAACACTATTCTACAGAATAATTTTGTACCAACGTATAAGACTAATGTTAGTCTTATAAATACGCAGCTATGATCTTGTTAAGAGGATGTTCCTTTCAATCAAATTTTAGTCAAATTAGAGCCAGGTCTCAAGTGAAGAATTGCCTCAGAAAAATCATCAAAGTGTACTTTAAATCACTGGATACTTTTGAAAGGCTTTAATTTGTCTTGCCCAAGACCTCACAAAAACACTCCCAAACCACTTGTGTGGATATAATTTTTCATATGTTTTTAGTAAATTAGTCATTAAAATAGCATCAATATATTCAAAAACTCAGTTATCATTAATGACTCATATCCTTAAGTGTTGCATATAATATGTACTATTTTTACGGTTGTTCAAAACCTACGAAAAACAAGTGAGAATAACATATTTTTTTATTTTTTTTATATCAGCTCGGTATAAAAATAAAGTAACGAGCAAAGTATCTGAAATACAGATACAAGATACTTAAATTTAAATATCTAGATACGGATACAGATACATATTTCAAAAAGTATCTAATTTGTATCGAGATACTTGAAAAAGTATCTAGTTACTGTATCTAGATACTTGTAACTATATACATTACAACACTGCTCGGAGTACTACAATAAGAGAAGCGTACGGTGCGGGGGGTAGCCAGTAGAATGTAGTCTATGCTTTATCTAGGTAATCAAATTAATTTGATTAATTTTAATAGGACACATAACCTGTCTTATTTGGCAGATTATTTTAACTTCATCCAAAAAAATCTACTGCTTAAGTATTTTCCTGTTTAGGTTTAGGTTTAAACCAAAAACTGAAGCTGTGCAACAACTAAACCTTAATCTAAAACTTAAACCTAAATAAAAACTGAAGAGGTTACTGTGCAACTGGGTCTTACTATATTTCCGCGGAACCCTGAAATATGTGAAAATACACAGTTTATATAAATTTTTGTTTCAGGTTAATATTTCCACTGTTGGCTATCATATTGTTCCATAATACATTTTTACGATATCTTACTTCAGGACCAAATTGGCCAAGGATTTATACATTCCTGGAATACGAATGTGGTGAATATTGGTGGTCTGCACTACTTTATGTACAGAACTATGTCAATCCACGGGATTTATGTATTCTGCAAAGTTGGTATCTCTCAGCAGATATGCAATTATACTTGATTTCACCATTACTGTTGATACCACTTTACAAATGGCCATCTTTTGGAAGGAAGTGTTTGGTTGTATGTGTTATCCTATCTGCAATAACAAGTTCTACCATAACATATATTTTTCATTACAATGCTTTTTGCAGTATTGCTGGGTAAGTAGAAAATAGTTTCAATACATTCTTTTAGGTGTGTGCGTAAGTATTGGTCTGATTTTCGCAAACTTTCGGTTTATTTTCATAAAAGAAACAAGAATATTTGATTTTACTCTCTTATGACCTTCTGCCATCTCTAGGGTAAGTTTCTAATTCCTTTGCAAAAAAATATCTGCCTGTAGGCTGTGAAATCGTCGATCTATTGTTGAATCTCAATCACACCTCGAAAGCAATGTAGTTAAAGAGTTCTGCATTGAACTGAAGAAATGATAATCCGAAGGTGTCAAGTCTACTGAATATACCGGGTGCTGGAGAATTTATTGCCTAAGCGATGGTGCATTGAGTAGTAAGAGCAGCATACGGCCTATATCCGGGAGGCAGCGTTGCAAGTGACCTGGTCATTTCATCCCGATTGATTCCTACTGGAAATTATTCCTTTCGGGTAGTAAGTTGATGACCTAAGCGTCAGCTGCGTTGGTAGTGGTGGGGCTGGTCGTGATAATGGAAGTGATAATAATAATAATAAAAAAAGTGCGTAGTGGGGGATTATACGTCAGTCGCTTGTATAAACCTGTCATAACAAAAATGATGTAAAGTAATTTCAAGTTCAATAAAATTTATACATAGAACTTATTATATAATTACAATAATAAAAACAACATTCAGCTGTTTGCACAATAGGGGTAAGACCGTCAGCTGAGGGATTATAATTGCTGATTGGGGATTTGGCCTAAGCATTTTAAAATGTAATCAATGATGTAACTGACGATATTTACCCCGTTATGTCGGCAGCTGACGATTTTTCTTTAATATAATATGTCAACTATTACAAAAATTTCTAGTGGCTTGAAATCAATTTAGCTATAATTTCATTGTTTTAATCTATTTTTTGACAATAATTATGAAATTATGGCTAAATATTATATTAAATAAAAATGATCTTCAGCTGCCGACATAACGGGGTAAAGATCGTCAGTTACATCATTGATTACATTATAAAATGCTTAGGCTAAATGCCCGCTCAGCAATTATAATCCCTCAGCTGACGGTCTTACCCCCATTGTGCAAACAGCTGATTGTTGTTTTTATTCTTCTAATTATATAATAAGTTCGATGTGTAAGTTTCATTGAACTTGAAATTACTTTACACACACACACACACACACACACACACACACACACACACACACACACACACACACACACACACACACACACACACACACACACACACACACACACACACACACACACACACACACACACACACACACACACACACACACACACACACACACACACACACACACACACACACACACACACACACACACACACACACACACACACACACACACACACACACACACACACACACACACACACACACACACACACACACACACACACACACACACACACACACACACACACACACACACACACACACACACACACACACACACACACACACACACACACACACACACACACACACACACACACACACACACACACACACACACACACACACACACACACACACACACACACACACACACACACACACACACACACACACACACACACACACACACACACACACACACACACACACACACACACACACACACACACACACACACACACACACACACACACACACACACACACACACACACACACACACACACACACACACACACACACACACACACACACACACACACACACACACACACACACACACACACACACACACACACACACACACACACACACACACACACACACACACACACACACACACACACACACACACACACACACACACACACACACACACACACACACACACTAAAATGAAAATGAAAATGAAAATGAAAATGAAAATGAAAATGAAAATAAAAATATGTAAAAATTAGGTTAAACGAGACGATGTTACCGTTATAATTATTATTATTGTTATCACAATAACTGTGCAAATTTTCAAGTGGCTTGAAATGACTTTTGGATATCTTTTCTTAACAAGATGTGCATTTTCTCACGACCAGTCCCGCCACGAATCTGGCGGCTGACGCTTGTTTCGATTATTAGCCATACCTAGACTAACAATTACAAAAAAAAAAATTAAGTGGGATGAAATGACCATCAAAAATGCAACGCTGCCTTCCGTACTAATAGTTTTTGTGCCGCAAAATGACCTTCCGGATTTCTTGTCCAATAAATAGCATTTTCTTCTCCTTTTCGTCGAGCAACTTATTCATTTGGCGAGTATAATACTCAGCAACGCAGTCATCATGACCAAAAGGTTTTTTCTTTTTTTTTGGCATGGTTATTCGTTTTTGCAGATAACGTGCCAGGATCTACACAATAATCTGTATCTTTAAGATTGTGGCACAACATTTTTGCTACCGGGAACAATATACAAAAAAAAAAAAACAATACTCGTACGTTGCTTGCCAAGGAACGGAATGCATATGTTCAGTAGGTTGGTATTGCACTGAATTCAGAGAACTTTTTGCATCTCAAGCAATCGTCTCGAAACTGTAGCAAAACCAACTCCCAGTTGTTCCGCGAGTGACGCCTGTAATGGATTTGTATTCAACAGAGCTTGCAAATATTTGGTCTTTAATCATCTTGCCGTTCCATAGTATGATCGATCACTGATAATAAAGCTATAGTCTTTAAAACTTCGAAACTAATATTTCCAATTAATGTGAGACACAATATATTCACCAGGAGCGCTGCAAATTGATTCACTATTCTTAACAGCGTTTTGCTTTGTTGAAACCCTTACTGTACAGACAAGATGCTACATAAAGGTTTCCGAAATAAACTTGTAATACTTTAAAAACTTACGATATAGCGAATGGTTTAACCTATCGAAGTAGTTCACTTGTGAATGTATACACCAATCCCAGCAATTTATCCGTGTGAAGCATCTACGATTCTCTTTGAATTCCGTCCTCGTTTTGGACGATGAAAGTAATTCTTGGCGATGAAAGTTAAGTTTATGAATACGATTCAGGAAAAAAGCCAACATGATCACAGTAGAAAAGTCTAGTTTGATCGGGACTCAAATAATACAGGCAAGTGAAGAGCAATGTCTTCAAACAGTATTCAACCAGAAATCCGATGTTGCTCAATATTTCCACCGGTCACTAAAACTCTAATCTTAATTCACCCATTCATAGAATCTTAAATCTTACAAATGAATTCAGTCAGCAGGTAAAATTATTTAGTTATAGCTTAGTGTCGTTCAAAAGAAAATGTCGAGCAATACTTTTAGAAAATTTAGTTTTAACTAAAGTTAGAGTTTGGAAGTTACAGTTAAGGCACAATTTGACAAATTGTTTATTATCTGTCTTTTTTGCTGTGTTGCGCTATTGGAACATCCCACTCCAGAGATTTGTTCTGTTGCACAGCATTGCAATTTTTATGATTCACGAAGGTATTTGAAATTTGAGAGTCTTCTATCGAGATAAAATATGCAAATGCATGTCACCCTCTAGTAAACATGTGAATACCCCCCTGTAGTTTGTAGGTGACAGCATCCTTGTGTATCACCCTTTGTGATTTTGAACAGGTTATTCTGTTTCCTGTTTTAATATAGTTCTTGGTATTTACGTCTACGTATATGCAGATATTTTTTATTGTATTGAAGTTAGTAAATAATTGTATGCAGACCTTTTTCGTCTACTGTACATTTTTAATGTCTTATGGAAGCAGCAAAGTACAGTTGCCTTGTACTTATTATTAACTGATTTTAGGTTTCTGGACCCATCTTATCTGGCCATGTTTTATCTGAACACTGTAGTGCGTTCTCTTTCCTGGTTCATTGGACTATTATTTGGATATTTTGTATATAATAGAGAAAAATATCTACAATTTAACTTGGTAAGTTATTATGTTTACATGATTATGCATATTTTTACCGAAAACCAGCGACATCTACTCCTATACGGTATAACACCGGCGTATTCAGGAGCGGGACACTGGGGTACATATCCTCTCTAACCATGAGTCCTGGATATGCCACTGAGGTATAAGGGAGTTATTGTGATCATACCGATTTTGACATTTCGAGATTTCAATGGATAGCCGCGAATTGAGGACTCATAACGTTTTGATAATTTTTAGCATGATGTTTATTAGTCTGTCTGTCTGTCTGTCGGTCCGTGGACACGTGTAGAACGAATATGGCTAAACGGATCTTTTTGAAACTTCATATTTAAGCATATTACATCTATGTCACTATTTGTTCATCTTTTGGTAAAAATCGGACTACTGGAAGTAGAAGTTTACTCGAGGCAAAAGATGCAGACACACAAAGTGGCACTATCATTATACGGATTGAGCAATTTTCAAAAACCAAACGGCATATTTAGATTTTTTTCAGATTTCTAGACCAACCCGTCTGGGACATAGGGCGTGGGAAATGTATGAGATTATTATTATCTGAGATACCGATTTTTTTGTGATATTAGTTCGTGATATTTATTTTAATGTTTAATTTTAAATCTATTTATTAGTTTAACAACATTACTTTTAGTTCTTACTTCCCTTCCAAAGGTCTAAAAATCTAGACCGAAATATCGCATATGAGTAAATGATGAGTTAACTTTTCTATGACGTTATAAAAAATGTACCGGAACGCTTTTCGTCTTTGTAAAAAAGTATCAGAACATTCCGGCCCGAATATACCACTGTTCTGCACCACTTACTGTTTGGCAAATATCTCGTGAAAGAGTGATCTTTATGAGAGAACACTATGAAAGACTATCAGATACAGTTGCAGAGAACAGTCAAAGAAACAAGTATCAATTCACATTCTAGCACTTGTATGCTTAAATACCACCCATCACAGTCGGGCATAAAGCCGCTTGCTTTATGTGAGAATTGGACTTAACGATCATTATCTCTACTTGTACATTGGCCAGAGCTCCTCCGTCCCACACCCTTGCGTCTTTTTCCAAACTCATACTGTTTTATTTTTGTTCTATGCATTTTTAGATGAATATTTGGGGAGTTACGGGGGAACACACTAAAACTAAGATCTTGCTATCTCTCCTTTATTGTTTACAGCTAAAACGTGTATAACAAACATTGTTTAGAATAAGAAAACAAACATTCTTGCCCGAAATACTTTTTCATCTGGATTAATAACAATTTCGGAAAAAACAGACAGACAAAAATGGATTTTTTGTTGATTTTGTCGGACAGAAACAAACCTATTTGTTTCTCTAGAACTCCAAAGAAATTAAGAAAACAAAATAAATAAATAAAGAAATAAATAACGAAATAAATAAATAAAAAATCTTCATTGTTATGCAACAGCATATTTTTGGCCTGCTGGACGCATAAAAAAATAAACATATTTGTGCGTTGAAGCAAGTTACCGCATGCAAGTACGCATGTACTGTAACCATGCTCATTTAACTTCGTGCGTTTGTTTTGTTGTCAGTTCTCGTGCGTTCAAAAAATCGCACGTTTCCGCATCCAATGTAATTGCAAACTTACAGAGGAGTAAGCTTTGGAGACGAGGTCATGCTATATAGGTTCTCTCTATTATTTCTATGGAATTTACCCTTTACAACATTAAAATTTAAAACTAATATTATGTACAAATATGCCTAACCATATTTATTTTTTATAGTTACTACGAAATAAGAACATACATTTTATTGGCTGGATAGTATCATTAATATTATTGGCAATTGTATTAACTCCATTTTATATATCAGAGGAATATAATAGAATAGAACATGCTCTACATTGGCCTCTTCATAAAATTATTTGGGGTCTGTTTTTGTGTTGGACAACATACACCTGCATAATCAATCAGAATGGTAAGTTGAACTGTGAAATTGTAATGTTAGGACAAAAATAGTTATTTATGCTAGTAGTGTTTTTTTCACGAATGGGAAGTTTGACCACACGAGCCGTAGGCGAGTGCGGCACTCCCATGCGTGAAAAAAGACGCTTTATGCATGCGTTACATACAATATTTTTTCTACGCCTATCTCTAATTGAAAAAATGGAATGTAACCTATACCTTTTACTTTGTAACAATTTTTAAAAATAATAAATTATGAACTTTCTTTCATAATAGTAATATTAAACTTATTTATTTTTTCTCTAGAAAATATTTGTGATACAGTCTGTTACAAACGGTTAGGTTAACGTTAGGTTCAAGTAAATGGGAACTAAATGGGTTTTCCTTAAGTTGTCACGAGAATCGAGCTTGCTTGGGATATTTCACGTTTCATGTTGGTAACTTTAATAACAATAAGAAATGTCGAGAGGCAAAAACGTGTCATTTTATTTAAAAAAGAAAATTTATAATACTTGGAAAACATTTTGGAAAAGTAACAAATTTAAAAAATGGGAGGTGGTAAAATTAGTTTCTGCGACGTTTGAAGCAAAAACCTATTATAAGTTTAAGATTTATGTCAACTTTAGATATCTGCCAATTTTTGATATATATTATATGATATATAATCTTTATTTAATTTTATAGGTTTCAGAACAAGTGGTACGAAAGATTGTGAATGGAGGGATAGAAAATTTAAAAGCACAAGCATGCAGTGCTGTGAAGCACAAAAATTTAGAATTTTGGAATTACATTTTTAAAAAAGATTTGGCAAACAAAATTTATCAGTATAATTCTAACGAACGTGGACAAAAAACGCGCTAGTCAAATTAAAGAATAGATGGTGGAAATGTTTATTGGATATTTGGTCTAAAACCTACAAACGAACTTGGACAAAGAACGCGCTAGTCAAATTAAAGAATAAATGGTCGAAATGTTTGTTGGATATTTAGTCTAAAATCTACAAACAAACGTGGACAAAGAACGCGCTAGTCAAATTAAAGAATAATTGGCATAAGTGTTTGAATGTTGAAAAAACGCGCTAGACTTATATAGAACAACCATGAATTCGTCAATATTTTCTATAAGTGTTATATTGCCTACAAATAATAAATATTCCCTTTACAATTTTGTATTATTATTTTTATATTTTAATATATTTACAGTATAAAATTATTATTCATAAAAATATGTGCAAATATTCTTGACTGAGGGCTTGTTGGGACAATAGTCTAAGTCTAGATGTACAGGTCTCATAATGTACGACACGACTTGAAACTTAAATAGATGCGCAATGGATTTATGGGGAGAGTGAGGCGATCCTGAGTGTACTTTCTCCGAACACGTTGCCCCCTGTTCTTTTTACAACCGTCTCGTGTTTTTTTCTGCACAACAAGATCTCCTCAAGACAGTTCCTACAGTACAGGACGTGTAATAAGCTTACTATATTACCTCTATATATACCTATACTAGATTTTTAGTATAAACAGAGGATTCACGGTAAGTTCATCGAAAATCCATTCATCAAAAATCAATTCATCGAAAATCAATTCATCGAAAATCAATTCATCGAAAATCAATTCATCGAAAATCAATTCATCGAATGATCAATTCATCGAAAAAAAATATTTTGTAAATATTTGAGAGGAATGCCGAGGGGATCGGAAAGCCAAAAAAGCAACGGTCAATAAAAGTTGACAGACTACACTTATTAAATAACTACAATGTGCGGTGTTCAATGTACGGTGATTCTAAACAGGTGGCATTGTTATGTTAGTGTGAGTTTGTTTTGTCTTTGAACTAGATGATGGGTAGGTAACCAAACCCTTACTAACCTAACCTAACCTAAGATAGTGTTTTGTCATTAAACTAAAAGATGGGTAGCTCGCTTCGCTCGGCTTCTTCTAACCAAACCCTTACTAACCTAAGATAGTGTTTTGACATTAAACTAGAAGATGGGTAGCTCGCTATGCTCGGCTTCTTCTAACCAAACCTTTACTAACCTAACCTAACCTAAGATAGTGTTTTGACATTAAACTAGAAGATGGGTAGCTCGCTTCGCTCGGCTTCTTCTAACAAAACCCTTACTAACCTAACCTAACCTAAAATAGTGCTTTGTCCTTAAACTAGAAGATGGGTAACTAGTTCCGCTCGGCTTTAGACTTTTACTAACTAAACCTAACCTAATTACCTTGTTTTTAGATGCATAGTACTTTATTTTCCCCCATATTAGCAATTAAAATGCGTATCATTGTATATGAATTTATAAAAATTATTTGCGTGCAATTGCTCATAACCTCTTTAGTCTTTTTTTAAACCATATAAAAAAATTTATGCAATTATATCTTAGCCTGTCTACTTTTATTGACCACTGCTTTCTTGACTTTCCGATCCCCTCGGCATTCCTCTCAAATAATTACAAAATATATATATTTTTTTCGATGAATTGACGATTCGATGAATTGATTTTCGATAAATTGATTTTCGATGAATTGATTTTCGATGAACTCGTCGGTTACCTAAACAGAGGTATATAAGTAATATCCATGTCTCTACTACAAATCTCTCTTTCACTGCTGTCTACCAGCCGGGTCCTTTCTTTCGGCTACTTTCAACACCAAAAAACAACTTTTTTTTCTAATAATTAATAGTCTAGTTCTATTATTTTGTTTATTTATTTTTCTGAATTATTTTATTTTGTCGACATCCTAGCACCCAACATTCAATGTATCGTATATCAAATCGGTCCAGTGGTTTTCGTATAATTTCAATTGTAATACACTTCATAATTATATATACGGATATAAAAAGATGACTACCTAGAAAAACAAACAATATACAGAAAAAATACAATGACAATTTGTTAAAATTAATATATTCAAAAAATTTGTATTAAAACTGAAACGAAAAGAAATAAAAATGTCATTTTATAATACCTTAACCTAAAAATAGTAAAATAGGTTTGATTTACAAAGCTTAAACAAAACGGCCGAAAAGCACGATTTAAACGATGAAAAAGAACTAGATTGCAAAATCTAGTTCCGCCTAACCGTTTGGAACAGACTTTATTTTTGCTTTATACTACTATTGCTTTAATACAGAATTTATTATCTTTTGATTACGCCATTCCATGAACAATTTATATTCTTTTAAATAAATATCTTGAGATTTTTGAGGCAATAAGTTTTGCTTTGCCTCATTTGCCCTTGCGATTGTATTTTCTGGAGTACATATTTCAATATCTAAATCTTCTAATAATTTTATATTTATATATTTCACAATATTTAAAATCACCAATTGAAAATTGATCTGTTTCGACCGGCGTAGCGTAGTGGTAACACATGTGCTCTGAGTTGCGAAGGTCTCGGGTTCAAATCCCGTTCAGGCATGGAAATTTTCTCAAATAAAAATAGTTTTGGCTAATTGCCACAGCAGCAAAGGCCATTAAATTAAAAAATAAATTAAATAAATTGATTTGAATTGTTTTCAAAGCACTTTCTGATTGTACTTCGGACTGTACCGATAACAATGAAGTCATAACACAGACTGAGAGCATGTGGCTTGTTTTGAAGCCAACAACACCTCCAGAGACGAAGTTGACTATTATAAAACAAATTATTATTACTTCAATAGTTTTCCGACAAGAATTGCCAGAAATAAATGTAAATTAGGCTTGCTATACTCTCAGTGGCAAATATTCCTTTCGTCTGTACGTGGTTTTAGCTTCAAAACATTGAATGCTAAAGTATAGTATTCGATTTTCTTATCTCCTACAGATTCTGTTGAAATTGAGGAAACCACTACTGAATTAAAAATTTATGTGAAGTGTGAATTTTCACACATTTCAGAGTTTTGCAGGTATTTAGTAAGTGAATGATGATTATTTGGGATGTCAAAACAAATTTTATATTAAAATATTTTTTTTTTGTTAATTTTTTTTATATAGCAAGGTTCATTAAGATTTTGAAAATTGCGCCTATGGTTTCCATTGGTTGTTATAAGCTCCGCCCCTCGATTTCGTGTACATTGATTGGTGAAACAGAATTAAATTATAATTTCAACAGTTTCCACTGGTTATTAAATTTACGCTTTTAAAAATTAAAAGCAACATTTGCCAAAATATAACTAGAATTTTGAAAAAATAATTTATACAAAATAAAAATGCAAAAAAAAAAACAAAAATATTATTGTCCCTTCTCGCTGGGATTCGAACTGATTTAGTTGGGTGACAAGCCAGCGTCTTAACCACTAAACCAGCATACACTTACCAATCTAGCGTGTTACAAAGCTAAAACTTGTGTACATTATTAGCCAAAAAATCACAAAAAATGCGTTTTTTTCCAAAAACATAATCTGATCAAAAATTCCTGTTGTACTATTCCGGTTCACACCAATGTACATTACTTAGAATTTTTTCAGATTTTTAGTTTAAACCATCTGGGCTACAGGTTGTGGGACAAATTTTTTTTTTTACAATTTTGCCAATAATTGCTTCAAAATAATGTATTTCGCAAAAATAAAAATTTGATCGTTAATCCACGTACCAAGGGCTTTCATTTGATACCCTACTCAGAATTATAAAAAAATATATTTTTTTTCGATGAGAATATATTTGTTTATATTTTTAGGGGTATATGCTTTTTAGATGTTTTAGTATTTTTCCTATGTGCGGGTCAAAAAGTTGTATAAGCATGCCAAATTTCAACTTTCTAGGTTTAGCCGTTTGGCTACAATTTTTACCGAACAGACAGACAGACAGACAGACGACAAAATGACGGTATAAGGGTTTTTTGGTCATACCTACAAAACCCTAAAAATTACAAAATCTGCGGGTATGATGGCTTGAAGTAAGAAACTATAAAAAAAAAATATTAAAACAATTTCAAAACTTCTATCTTTAATATTTAATAGTTGTTTAGAAATAGGCTATTTCCCAGACACAATTAAAATATCAATAGTTCAACCTATATTTAAATCTGGGGAATATAATAAAATATCGAATTATAGGCCAATATCTTGATATCTACTCTCGCAAAAATTTTCGAAAAAATAATAAAACGTCGATTAATGAGCGTCGATTAATTTATAAACACCTATCAACTTATCTCTAATAGTCAATTCGGATTCACTAAAAACAAAAGTGCTGAAAATGCAATAGCCTGACTATATTCTAACTTAGATAAATCCAACTCATGCTGTGCTATTTTTCTTGACTTTGTTAAAGCGTTTGATACTGTAGATCACGTTCTTTTACTAACTAAGCTGGAAATATATGGAATCAGAGATGTCCCATTAAATTTATTTAAAACCTACTTATTAACACGTTGACTGCCATGTGTATTAAAACTGATACACACTAATGATGGGCGCGTGCCGGAAATTTGCGTGTCACTTCGTGACACGGCCGTTCACGGTAAAATCGTGAGTGAACATGATTAATATTTTTCTTTCGTACGTAATTGTGCGTGATTTAAAATTTGCCGTGACACGTCGTGCGTGCAATCACGGCGTGTCACGACTCACGAAGTTTAAATTTTAGTTAATAGAAGGAATAAGAAGAAAGAATTGTCTATTTTGTATCATCTATGCTGGATTTTGTATCTCCTTCTACGACGACAACATGTCTCCGTTGTATGCAGGCGTTGGAATTATTTTTTGTTTAATTTTGAATGAATCTGACCGGATATGGATAACTCAACAATCTCATAATTACTAGTTTGCGCTTTTTCTCTAACCAGTTGGATTTGATGGGATTATACGGAACATTAACCAATATTCTTCATTTAAGTATCCTTTGCTTAAAATAAATTGAGCCCTGCAAATTCGTGGATCAAATTCGTAGATTACAACGAGGTTGCAGATAAATTATCATTTAAATCGTGCGGATGCGGATAAAATATCATATCCGCTTATCCGAAATATGCGCATGAACATAAAATCTTCGTTTAGACGCCTTTTCCCACGGAAGACGCGTTTAGAACCCCAAAAATGTAACACTGGTATTTGTATTTTGCTTATGGCAATAGTGAAATAATGATACGTTACGGAAGTTTTTACTTTTTACTCTTCCCATAAAGATCTACTTTACGCTTACTTAATTAGTTAAATATAGTAGAGTTTATATAACAATCGTAGATACAACAATTTCTTAGTATTTATTGCCAGTTTATCAATTGCAAAATAATTTTGTAACGTGTCGTCTTATTTTGCATTTTTTTAAATATTAGTAAAAATTAACCGTGGTAATTTGCCACATTGAAAAACATATGATTCTCATATGAAATTAAAAAAAAAAATAAAAATATCTTAATTTTCCTGAAATCATCATATAACTTTCATCTTTTAATAATAGGATGAATTTAAGAATTTAGTTTTATTATTAAGAATTAATTTTTTTAATTTGCTGAAAAAAATGAAAGAAATATAATTTATTTATATACCTACCTACTTAACATTCGTTTCTTATTAACAAAATTTAGAGACGGGCGTGGGTTTGCCATTCTAACGTGAAAAAATTCAAGCGTGTCTCACGCGTGAGTCACGAAGCACGCGTGCCCGTGAAGCACGAGTGCGTGACAGTGAAATTTTAAAATTATGATTTCGTATGCGTGCGTGTAATTTTGAATCTGACTTCGTGAGCGTGCGTGATCGTGACAAAATTTTATCACGTCCATCACTAATACACACTTGTTGGATCCAGTACGCCGCGGTTTTCATTTTGTTTACACAAATAATAATCTCGTTCTGGGCTTGTGTATGCTACCAGTGCATGTTTAGCATAGTTTTTTTAGGGAAGGATAGTTGTTGTGGCGTGAAGTAACACACGTAGCAACTTAGCCGACGATTTTTTTTTATTGAAAGACTTAACAGTGTTCAAAATTAAAAAATTTAATTCTTAAACAATTCTTATACAATTCTTATATACAATTCTTATACGTAATTCTACTGCATAATACTTCTAATGCATCATTTTCAAGACAGTTAATTTAAAAAAAATAGTGAGGCGTGAGGGACCCTTTTCAAATAATACCCGCGGCCGTCAACGTGTTAAACAGAGAGCAAAAAGTAGTAATCGATGGGGTAGTGCCCCAAGGCACTGTCTTGGGTTCGATTTTGTTCCTCTTAATTCATAAATGACCTTTTAAATAATATTTATATTAATTAAGGAAAATTTATTTTTTACGCGGACGATACCGTCTTATTTATTGAAGCAAAATTATGAGATGAAGCAAAAATGCTAGCTGAGCATGATTTTAAAGAAATCAAAAATTGGATAGATACCAATTTGTTAACCCTGAACTTGCAAAAAAACACATTTCGTACCCTTTTCAATATACAAATGTACCCAGTCAAATTTTGATATTGTATTACAAGATGCTAACTGTGCCGTTAATAATAACTGTAATTGCACTCAAACGGTTAAAAAAATACAAAATGTGTAATACTTGGGCGTAATCATTGATTCACATTTACGCTGGGATATGCACACCAAAAAAAATTAATTCTAACCTCAGAAAATTGTTTTTTATTTTCAAAAATTTACGTGATATTATGCCCAAGAAACTGTTATATACTTTCTATCATTCACTTGCAGAATCTATTTTAAACTATGGTATATAAGCTTGGGGTGGGACAGAATGCTACCTTACCAAAATAAAATGAAGCCAAAAAATTATTCTCAAAATCATGAATAAAAAATCAGCTGTGGCCACCACAGGACCGACCGCCATTAAAGTACTTATATAAATTACATTCTAGCAGCAGAGTAGAAATAACTTGACCTAATATTTTCTAACAGAGATATTATTTATCATGACCATGGAAACGTTACATATAAATATGAAAAAATCAGCTGTGGCCACCACAGGACCGACCGCCATCATAAAGTACTTATATAAATTACATTCTAGCAGCAGAGTAGAAATAACTTGGCCTGATATTTTCTAACAGAGATATTATTTATCATGACCATGGAAACGTTACACATAAATATGAAAAAATTGAGACTTAAAAAAAATTCGAAAAATTTTACAGAAATTATTCGAAATTTTTCGTTTTATCAAAAAACGTCTCAAATAAAAGTTATTAGTTATTGCTTTTATAGCAACTTTTGTTTAATAAATTTTTTCGAAATATTTTCTGTTTATACCAAAAGTTGATCGACTCGTGCCATTGATAGCAGAAGCTTAAATATGAAGTTTCATAAAAATCCTTTCACCCTAATTTGTTCTGCACGTGTACACAGACAGACGGACAGACGGACAGACAGACGGACATACAGACAGACAGACGGACGGACAGACAGACCGACAGACATCATGCTAAATATAGTCAAAACGTTATGTAGGGACCTCAATTCGTGGAGATCCATCGAAATCTCGAATCGTCAAAATTGGTATGATCACAATACCTCCCTTATATATGTTGGCGGTCGGTAAAAAGTAGATCACAAATACAAAAAGGTTGAACAGCCCTAATGTAGACTATGAAAGTAAGTAGATAAATGAA
Source organism: Liopterus haemorrhoidalis (assembly GCA_963971575.1). NCBI lineage: Eukaryota > Metazoa > Arthropoda > Insecta > Coleoptera > Dytiscidae > Liopterus > Liopterus haemorrhoidalis. Next base: position 24,443,598 of record OZ020619.1, on the reverse strand, counting down.
TAAAACATTAGAATCACCACTAAAGGTTGGACAACCTGTGCGTGGCTAATTTTGTGCTTATGTCAAGGTAATTTATGTATGTAGATCGACCAGAACGCGTAGACGGCAACCGCAGGGCATGGAACAGGGCCGGCTCAAGGGAAGCCTGAAGTGCCGCCCAGTAAATAAAAGTAGTTTTTGCTAGATTTAATTAAGGTCACAATACTTATTACAAAAATGGGCACTATTCTACTTTAGCAAACCCACTAGACAATGTTGCCAACTATAGTAAAATTAAAACAAGTAAATTTAAACTAAAATCAAAATAGAATTAAAATTATTTGTATAATGTTTAATTTTCAGTTAAATAAATCTAATTAAATTAATATTCCGGTATTTTATAATAAGAATAAATAATAATATTACATTCACAGCCGATTAAAGATTAAAAAAGGGGGAACATAATTTAGTGCACCTAAAAACTGGGTGATTAGGTTAGGTTTAGTTAGTAAAAGTCTAGGACAGCAGAACCCGAAAAGCTCAAAGTAAGCTTAAAAAAGTTTGTGTAAAAAACGTTTGTGCGGTGTAGATATGTAATTCAGTAGTTATACCTTTATCTTGTTGTTGTTATATTTTGTAAAGTGTATACATTCTTTATATTTTAGTCCTTTAAGGTTACTTTGTGTTTTTCGGCTTCTGTTGTCCTAGATTTTTACTAACTAAACCTAACCTAGTTACCTTGTTTTTAGGTGCACAGTACTTAATTTTCCCCCCATATTAGCCTAATTAAAATTGTGTATCATTGTGCATACGTTTATAACATGGTGGTGCAGAGGGCCAGTTCATTGTCCACCTGAATTAATTTTTTTTTAAATATCGATACAATGCATAATAAATAACTACAACAGAAAAAAGTGAAAATAAATAATATTAAATTAAATTTAAACTACATTTATATATTAAAACTCTAATCACAGTAGAAATTAAGGGAGTATTACTTATTTCTATATTTCTTATAAATAAACTAATTTAATAAATTGATATTAAATTTAAATTATTAAAATTGATATATTACATTTTACTATTGCCAACACTGCACGCATGCGCAGTAAGGTGGGTTTGCTAAAGTAGAATAGTAACCAAAAATGAATAATATTTTAATTAAAGCTATTTTGATATTGTAATAGGCTATAAATTTTATCTTCGACTCGGCGCCCCTTATCATTGCGCCCCGATGTGGCGCATCGCTTGTATACAGTCTTGAGCTGCCCCTAGCGTGGAGTGCCCTACCAGGTGAGGAGGTCCTCCCCCGGGAAGAAATTTTGAAAAAATGCATTACATATTGAATTTTAAAGCTGTTTTTCATGTAAAAATACGCAAAACGAAATTTAAAAATTTTGATTTATGAATTTTCTTCATAAGCTTTCCAAGGCTGCACTTTTAGCCCTATGGTTAACACATTGATCGCTTACGAATTTTATGCAAGATGATTAAAAAATGGTTCTTTGTTTTTAAGTTAGGATATGTTTTTTTTTCGGTGTATTTTTATAAATTTATAGTTTTTTGATGTGCGATCACCGGTATCCGTTACGGAAAATTTAGGAAAATTACATATTACATTGCGCCACACCATCACATTGCCAGTCACTTATCTCACTCTAGCAAGTAAGTACATGAAAGTGAGAGAAAACTAAAGATCTACCTAAAATCATGCCGCGATCGACTGGTTGGGCAGCCCTGGTCTACAGTATATAACATCAATGACGGGCATGCTTGCAGGCGTGGAAGCATTTATGTAAACCCAATTAGTTTGTATTGTTCTTATGACAAGAGAGAAAAAAAAAATTACACGTTATCGCACTTTTTTTCAGGCTTTTTAATTTTTTTAACTCTCACCAAAAACAGGCATTTTATGCACTAAAATAAGTGAAATATAGTACAGTTTTTTCAACAGAAGTAGAAAAAAATATATTTACATACCTACATATATTTACATATATTGACAGAATTAAGTAAGACTTTCAACATAATTCTAATTTATATTCAACTAGTCTTTTTTTTCTTTGCCATATTAAAAAGAATGTCATATTTATACTCTATCTCAAAAAGGCTGATAGTAATAAATCATATTTTCAGGCAGTTTCCAGTGGCGTGCACATTTTAAACACGTTTAAATTGGTTTTGTGTATTTCTATATTACTATTTATCATTTTATTAAACGCACGCCTGTGACCATATTTATCATATCATTAAACACACCCCTGTGACCATATTTTTCCTCAAAATTTTAGGGTCAAATTTTTATGGTCTATTGTGTTTAACCCTAGTTCGTATTCCCATATAATATGTGCGGCACACTCGGTTGTTTTTAACAATATTTCGTTTCGAACTATTCATATTTTGTCGCTTTTGTCTTGCCGCTTCTGTGTGATAAAACAATAACTTGTTACAAATAATAAATTTTATTACTATCAGTTTTTTTGAGATAGAGTATAATATATACAGAATGTCTCATAAGATAATAAATGGGCAATAACTCTCTTATTGACCTTAGTAGATTTTAATCATAAGCTAAAGGGGCTGATTTATTGCACTTATAAGCTTTCATTTTTATTATTTGTTTTATTTTTTTTTCAAATGTCACCTTCTATATAAGATATTAGTCAAAGCCGTGCGGTGGCATGGACCAATGCAGCGATTGCTCCAGGCGCCTGGGCCACGTGGGCGCCTTTCAGATATTTCATTATATTTGTTTATTTTTATAATATTTTCATAATAAAATTTTCATTATTTGCTTGTTGCATCTTTATAAATTAGGTTTTTATTTATCTTTGTCTATAAATATACATTTTATTTGGTCGGTGTACAAACGAGTGGCGACTTTGTCGATATATATGAAAGAATGTATAGGTAATCGTAAACTGACAATGTATCTAAGAGTGCTGTCGCCGTATCTAGAAGACTGTGTCTACGTCGCTCTGGCTAAAACGATAGTGATAACCAGACAGAGGAGGATTCTCCCGCCGAGTACAAGAAATGCGATAAAGGCGTTCGATAAATTCCACAAATGTTTTATATACATAAGGCTCTTTTAGGATTTATTAAGATTTATTTAAGGATTTATTTTTTAGATATTTATTAGCAGAGCCGGACAAGGGTATTTCTGCGCCCGTGACAAAGTGCCAGTCTTGCGCTCTCCTGCTTAACTAACTAAAAAAGAAAGACAGATCGCAGTGACGACCAAAAAAAAAAAGTTGTGATATTTGTGCCTTAACTGTTTCTTGCGCCCTTACCAACTCTGCGCCTGAGGCGAGTGGCTTGCTCGTTATACCCTAGATCCGACACTGTTTACTAGACTTTTTTTTAGGATTTACTAAACTTTTTAGTGCCGCATTACCGATCCATGTCCCGCTTTAATATCGATACCTAAAATCGTCCCGGAAACCTATTTATTGTCCCATATGTCCCGCATTAATAAACAGCTCTGCAGCGAGGTGTATTCAAGTTATTAATAAAATAAATATAAGTACCTGTCCCAGAAAGCAATTTTAATTCGTGCGGGAGCCGACCTTTAACAACTTCCCCACACTAACATAAGTAAGAATGCACTTCGATAGATAAGAAAACTGTTAGGCGAGACGATATAAATGCAATAAAACCGGCAAATTATTATCAAAGGTTTGCAACATCTAATCAAACACTTTTTTTGCACTTAACAATATGACACCCTATAGCCAAAGACAATAGACAATCACGTTTAGTGAGTGCATTATTTTTCAGTGTTCTGAGTTTAGTCAGTTGTAAGATGCCTTTTGCAGTTAGTGTATGACTTTAATAATAATAATATTAGGGTACTAATATCTGTTAGTGTTTAATTATTGTCGTTCAAAACTAATATTGGTGATAAAAACTGTAACTTTGACTTGCACTAATATTTACTTTTTAATTTCATAACCCTCAGCGTTTATTATGTCACCGAAATAAAATCATAATAATAATAATAATGAGAATATTCAGAAAGAAAATCCCTTTATAGAAAAAGGTGTTTCAGTGAAACTTTGCATAAAATCTTGAAATAAAAACATATATAAAAAGTGGTGAGTAGATAATTTTATTGGGGGAGCATTGCACTCGTAATAAGTTGGCAGGCGTCATAATTTGTCACCTCAGTATAAAGGCGCCTTGTAAGAATGTTGCTCCAGGTGCCAAAATATCACCTCACGGTCTTGAATGTAATGTTAGTTCTCTTGATTCTATGTTTGATTATTACAGTTTTAAGGGAAATTGTTTATATCTTTATTACCAGTGGTGCGAAAATACATCGTCGTTTTTTTAAAGCGTGTTATATTTATATTTGAACAAACTTTAGAGATATCTTAATGAAGATATATCAATAAATATTTGCTGGATTAAAATTTAGTTTTTCGATGATATGGGTTAACTGTCGGTAATGTATGTTTTGATTTTGACATATTTTCTATTACTATTTCTTTTGTTTTCTAGGTCTCATCAACAAATTTTTTTCCCACTCTTCCTTCCAAGTTCTGAGCAGGTTATCTTATTGTATGTTTATTGTGCATATGACATTATGTTTTTTGAAAATAGGAGAACAACGTACTGCGATATATTTGAGTCATTTTGAAATGGTAAGTAACTTTGATTTAAGCAGCTGTAGACACCAATAGATTTAAGTGTACCTATTCATGTACTTAGGGAAAACAGGAAAGATAGCACTATCTTAAAATAGTTATTTATAGAACAATGTCATATTCTTGTATGAATGAGAAGTTTATGATGGCCCACGAATACAAAAAGACACAGTACACACGTGTTATATATCTTTTTCTACGACAACAATTCCGTAAAAGTACCATTTTGAGAACGATGAAAGGTGATGACAGTTCTATTTTCATATTTCAAAGAGTCGAAATCACAATAAGTTAAAAAAATTGATGTGACGTGTGAATTTTCACACATTTCAGGGTTTCGCAGGTATTTAGTAAGTGAATGATGATTATTTGGGATGCCTAATACCCAGTGGCGGCTGAGACAGGGAGGCGCTGGGACAGTGACCTCCTAAAAATTATTAGTAAAAAAGCTAAATTTAATACTACATTTATACTTTAAAATTGCATTAAAGTAGCTAGATATATCTGCATATTTTTATTTTTATTATTTCTTATTCAAAGATTTTTCATATAAATGTTAGATTTTAAAAATTTAAATCTAGAAAACAATGCTCGGAAGGACACTTCACGGAGTGTCCCAAGATGCAGCGTTGCCACATGCAATATCTAATGTTCTTATCTACACATGTAGTAAAAATTTACTGGTAACGACAACAGCGGCGAAGGTTAGTGTTGTATGTATTAGTGAATAACGGCCGGTGTCCCGTAGCTTAGTTCGGTCGTTTTGATTTGTGACAAGTACTTAAACGTGAAAATGAATACCGTATATTTTATTAAAACTAACGTGCTTAAATATGAAACAAAATTATTAATAAAAAATATGGGTCCTCATCGGCCAAAATTGAATATTTCCCTACAGGATAAAAATGGAAATAGAACATAATAGAAAGTTTAGTGAAAAATAATATTTAAATGCAAGTTGGTTGTGTGGATGTGATAAATAAAATGCTTTTTTTTTTGTTTCGTGTGTTGGATTTGCTCATCAGACGCATATAAAATAAAGACAGTAAATGGTGTTATAGTAGGGTGACCAGACGTACTCTTTTTTAGAGTATTATACTCTTTTTTGAGTAATATTCTCTATACTCTTACTTTTTATTTAAAAAAAAAAACCTGAATTTACTTCTTTTTTGCTGGTCACTTGTTTTTATCACTTCTATTTTGGAAGAAAGGACCTTTTTTTTGCTCATAACTTCTATTTTGGGAGTGAAGACCTTTTTTTTTGCTCATCACTTGTATTTTTGGAGTGTGACCTTTTTTTTAGTACTATTTTTCTGTAAAAAAAATCTGGTCAGCCTATGTTAAAGATATTAAACATTTCAAAGATAAAGTTCTTAAACATAATGTGTCTCATAAACATATACATTATTCGCTCAAATTTGCCATGCTGGGATCGGTAAATATACGATTTCAACTTGATACTGCGTATAGACGTTCATTTAAAGAACATAACGAAAAGGTTAAATCTAATATTTAAATATGTGAATATGTGAATATCTGCTTAATTAATAACCAAATATGTTAAGTTTCTGACTACAAAGCATTGTCTTAATAATATTGCAATTTTAATAATAATAATAATAATAGAAGTAATAACTACAAAAATGATATTAATAATATTGACCATAAATCTTAATACAAGTGCCAGATTTGTCAGTTTTTCTAGTTGCAGAACATATTTTCGGGTATTTATTATTTATTTACTTTTTTCTCGTATAACTATATTTTAATAGATATATATGGGAAAAAAAGTGTCCCCCCAAATATTTTACTCACCAGCCGCTACTGCTAATACCATTATTTAGGTTTCTAAATAATGGTATATTTAGGTGTCTAAATATTCATGAATATTTGGAAAATTGCGCCTATGGCTTCCATTGGTTGTTTTAAGTCATATGCTCCGCCTCTCTGGTTTCGTATACATTGAAAAATTAAATTAAATTATAATTCCAACAATTCTCACTGGTTATTAAATTTACGCTTTTAAAAATTAAATGCAACATTTGCCAAAATATACTTAGAATTTTGACAAAATAATTTAAACAAAATAAAAATGCAAAAAAAAACCAGAAAAAACAGCTTAGGAAGCGAGAATGCTAACCATTAGACTATGAACGCCTACTGGTTTACTGTGTTACATAACGTATTAAATATTTTACATCGTCAACCAAAAAATACAAAAAATGCGTTATCTTCCGAAAAGATAATCTGATCAAAAATTCTTATTGTACTATTTCGGTTCACACCAATGTTCATTACTTAAAATTTTTTCAGATTTTTAGATTACCCCCTCTGGCTTACAGGGGGTGGGACAATTTTTTTTGCACATTTTTGGCAAAAATCCCTTCAAAATAATTTACTTTGCAAAAACAAAATTTTGATCGTTAATCCACGCACTAAGGGCTTTCATTTGATACCCTACTCAGAATTTTTAAAACATTTTTTTTTTTTTGATGAGCACATATTTGTTTATATTTATCGGAGAATATGTTTTAGTATTATGTGCGGGTCAAAGAGTTATATAAGCATGCTAAATTTCAACTCTGTAGGTTTTGCCTTTTAACAGACAAACAGAACAGACAGAACAGACAGACAGAACAGACAGACAGAACAGACAGACAGAACAGACAGATAGAACAGACAGACAGACAGACAAACAGACAGACGACAAAATGACGGTATAAGAGTTTTTTGATCGTACCTACAAAAACCCTAAAAAGAGTTTTTCTATTTTGCTTTCATAAGAGAGTCAATATGAAACTGAATTGAGTGTTATAATGAGCTTCATTATGACAATAACCATTTTATTTCATAAAATTGGTACAATATCTTGACAAATATAAAATTGTCAGTCCATCTAAGCGCTATATTCATACCAATTTTAATTTTTGTAAATATGCGTGATGTTCAAAATAAAGTGTGGTGGCAATTTTTAAACTAATAAAACTTTTGATACAATGACATTGGTATGATTGGTAAGCAATAGCATTTATAAAATTTGTCCAATTTTGGATTTTTTTTTGTTCGTGAGTTTCTCATACAAGATATGTATGACGAAAATTATTGACTAAAAGTATCAAGGTCAATGAATTTTATTTAAATATCAACACAAAAAAATTGAATTTTGTTCAAAATGTGACTTAACGGCTTAAAAGGTTGTGACCATCTGTTAATTCTCCTCTTTAACCCAGCAACGTGAATACGCGCAAACCCGAAATATTAAGGGCATATCTTGTATACATTAATCGCAATGAAAATGTACAAAAAAGATTTTTAAAATATATCAATTTCAGATTCACTAATATTAACTTAAAGTCTGTTCTACATTATACTTTATTCGTCAATTTTCTAAACTTTTTTCTTTGAACGAGAAGTTGTCAAAGTTTTAATACAATTTATTTTTCAATTTTTTGGTAGAGAATGAAATTCTTACACGTGTTTCAGTTCATTTAAAGTACCAACATAAATATATAAACGTGGTAATACAAAATCTGTACAAGCGTAATTTTAATGTTGGTACCGTTGTTAGAAGTGTCTACTGCGCATGCACTGAGTTCTAACTTGAAAATATTTTCAAGAAAAGTTTGTCCGAATCTAGCTTTGAATAAAGTTGACCTTGACTTCATAAAGTGTTCTACACTCTACGATTTCACTGATTTATTTCTAGTACAAGTTCTAGTCAAAGAAATAAGTATAAAAATTTGACGAGAATTGTATAATATAGAACACGCTTAAGACTTCTGTCATTAGAAAATAGAAGAATTATTTTAGATATCAGTTTTTGTTACAAGTTTTTCAATAACTTAATTGATAGCTCTGATCTTTTAAGTAAATTTAATATTCCCTCTTACAATATTAGTAATACTGAATTTTTAATATTATCTAATAATACAACTATTCTGCATATAATGCCCCAATTAATCGTATATCATTAAATTTAAATAAATTTATTAAAATGAATAATTTTCCCGACATATAATCTTGTACCTATGCTACAATTAAAAAATTTGTCATTAATTCTTTAAGTGAATAAGTATAAACCTTATGTATACATATATATATTTTTTCATTATGATACTGTTTTAATTATTTTGTAATTTTTTTTCTAGTGCCACACTATTATTGGGTTTTTACCTGTTGTGTTGCCAAAATTGTTACCAACTCTACTAGAACCTATTATTAATACTACATCTTTTCTTATAGTATATTTTTTATTGTAGATCAATTCTTTCGGAGGAATTTTATTATTAAGCATGGGATTAGCAGTTATCTGGACTCTAGCTTTTGAAATGCCATTTTTAGAAATTGATAAAATAATTTTTTGCGAAGAAAAATATAAAGCACAGAATAATAACAAGGAATATAAGGAAACTTCAAAGGTTATGAAAATAGAATAACATAAAATATGAAATATTTAATATAGCCGATATTTTTAATGTTATGTACCATAATTACTTAAATAAAATTTATATATTTTATGTATGTATGTATCTTTTGAGTCATTTTGAAAATTTTCAGATATTCGATATAAAAAAAATAAATAAATAAATTGAGTAGTCAAATACATGCTGTAAACGATTAACGATAAATCTCTAATACCCTTATTCTGAAACACCAATTTTCATTACTAGTGCAGTAGTAGACTTAACGTATTTGAATTTTAACATCATGATGTTAAACTTCAAAATCATTTTGTTTTGTCTATCTTATAATGGTTGGTTTATATATGGAACAAGAATATGGAATGGGAAATAAGAATAGTACACAAGAATATGAAACCGTTTATATCGGACATAACATTTCAGCCTGGAACAGAATGCACAGCGCGCTACGGCGTCAGCGCGCCGTCATTTGCGACAGCGTTGCGTTAACGCCGTTGAGAATTTTCGCCTGCACACAATGCAATAATTTTTAACGCCGTCAAGTGTCACTTGACAACCTATATCTGTGTTTATACATGCGCTTTCTTTTATTAAAAGTATAATGGATGATGAAGACTTGTGTGTGATGTTATTTATGTTGTATGCAAGTTGTTTATACATACAAACACTTTATTATTCAGTAAAAACTAAGGTTAGGTGTTCTGCGTCAACGTTCAACGGTGTCAAAAGTTGGAAGTTGACGAACATTCAGTATCAACGGCGGTCGAACGGCGTAGGACGTTGTCCATTCTGTGCATTTGCGTACGACAGCTTGGGTTTAACTTTCTCCTGACAGATAGCGCCGTACGAACGGCGTCAAACTCGTTGCATTCTGTTTCCCACTTTCGTCGCTACGCCTGCGTACTTGCGTTGGTCTGTGTTTAATGGTTGTCGTTTGACAGGTTGTTGTGTTTAATATAACCTTTAAAAAATTTTCATCTTCAGTAATATGGATTTAGAAGATTTTGTAAATTTATTTGCTTGTGTTTCACACATTATATTGTTGTTTCCAACCTTCTGATCACAGCAGGAAAACATCTGTTGGACAAATCTTATTACGGCCGACATTTTGACCATTGTGTGCATGCTTATCGTCTCTTATTCTTGGAATAAGAATAAAATGTTAAATGTTACCAACTTTTCTTATGTTTAAGTTAAATTTCATTCCTACATAAACCGATATACGGTGCAGCCATGTTTTAACATCTTGTGTACTATTCTTATTTCCTATTCCTTATTCTTGTTCCGTATGTAAACCAACCATAACATCTAGCCAGAATTATGCCATAATATCGTTTTGGTAAATAATACGTTTTGGTAAATATTATGCCATAACAAAAAAATTTGGTAAATAATAGGTGTAAAATGCCTGTAGATAGGACCATGCAAATTACCTTGGATGGGGTACATATGACCGCTGACAACCCCGGACTTAGTAATCGCGAGGCAAGATTCAGAAAAAAGAAAATGTAAAAAACTTTAATTTCACAATCCTCGCACTAAATCAAAACTTCAACTCAAATCAGTTAACTGTGCAACAAATTTCTTATCCGTCAGTATACAGGGTGTTTGATTGAAACGCCGCACCTCGAATAAATCCTTTATTTTCAGAGATACAAAAAATTCTTCAGAAGAAAAGTTAAAAAGGACCCACTTAAGGAATATAATCTGAATTCGGCGTCACTTCCATTTTCAGCGAAAATTGTTTTAACTTTTTATCTAGCATAGAGAATCGGTGCTTTAATTTTTTTTTTCTTGAAAGTACATTAAATCAGCTTTACAAGGATATCAGAATATCATACTTTAATTTTAACTATTTCAAAATGGCGAAAATTTATTTACAAAATAATAAATAACATAAAAATCGTAGAAACTAAATTATAAAAATAATATACTGTATAATATATAGTCCAGTAACCTAGTACATCATAACTTGCATTAAGTGGGGGTAGTTAGTTTCGTTTCTTTTTCTTGTATAGGATGTGCTTGAGATGCAAAATTCAAGTTTTCGACCTCGGCAGCCCTCCGGAACACTTTTGAATATCTCAAAAACTGCAAAATTTTCGCAATTTTTTCGGTTTCTTCCCATTTTGACCATAAAGGAGCACGTTTTCGACAAACACCATTCTATGCTTTTTCGAAGTAGATTAAATTTGCTACAATTTGAGATCAGAGTGGGCTTGGTAGCTTTAATAGTTTTTGAGATACAGCTTTTCAAATTTTGAAAAAATCTCCAAACTTGAAAATTTTATGCTAATTTTTATGCTAAACCTCGTCATGAAGTCCTAATATAAATACAACGCACATGAAAGTTGGTAAGCATTAATAAATAGAAGTAATGGTATATATAACATGGGTTGCTACAGCCCGAGGCCTTCATCCAAAGATGATGTCGAGGAAAGTAGCCCCCTCAAACCTGCTGAACATGATTTTCTGCAGTTGCAAGAAGGGATGCAGGAATGCTTGCAGCTACAGGAAAGCAGGTTTAAAATGTTCCGTTGTCTGCGGGACCTGCAATGGCCAGTCCTGCGAAAACCTACCGGAAATGAAGATAGACGTCGACGACAATACTCTCGACTTGGACGACCTCGACGACGACGAGTTGGATAGGCTGCTCGACGATATTGATATTGAAGATGTCGGGGAACAACATCAGGTGATTACGTTCAGAGCACTTCGTGATCTTTTTGTCAGGCTCTGTAGGGTAACTATCGAACACTACAGCTATGTTCTGACCGTGCCGAATTTTTCTCCTACAACCTTCAACATTGCTTTCTTCCCAATATCTCTGGTCATATGACAATTGATCCCTTTCTCTCCTACAAGTCTTACTACTTAAGGACATAAGCACATCGCTTTTACGAAATGGAGGGTACTTCAAAAACCAGTCGCTCAGCTTCTTTGTATAGTTACACTCGTATTGTTGTTGCAAGTTACCATTATTTAAAATAATTAATACTTACCCCACATGTTATATATACAATTACTTCTATTTATTAATGCTTACCAACTTTCATGTGCGTTGTATTTATATTAGGACTTCATGACAAGGTTTATCATAAAAATTAGCATAAAATTTTCAAGTTTGGAGATTTTTTCAAAATTTGAAAAGCTGTATTTCGAAAACAATTAAGGGTACCAAGCCCATTCTGATCTCAAATTGTAGCAAATTTAATCTAGTTTAAAAATTCATAGAATGGTGTTTGTCGAAAACGTTCTCCTTTATGGTCAAAATGGGAAGAAACCGAAAAAAGTGCGAAAATTTAGCAGTTTTTGAGATATTCAAAAGTGTTCCGGAGGGCTGCCGAGGTCGAAAACTTGGATTTTGTATCTCAGGCACATCCCATACAAGAAAAAGAAACGAAACTAACTACCCCCACTTAATGCAACTTTCGCCCTATAATCATGACAAGGTTACTGGACTAATACTGTAACTAGGAAAAACAATAAAACAAAATATGACTAAAGTTAGTAATAAATGTGGAGATGGTCGTGTCCGTAATGAATAGAAGTGGAAAGGTTGTACGGGTATCGGACATAAATAAAAACAACTATCTACAGCTGACCAGTTTCGGAATAGTTTATTCCTTCATCAGAGCTGCTACATAAAGGAAAATCAGAATACAGTATAAGTGTACATTGTATATGAATAAATGAATATAATATAAGTATAAGTATAACATTGTAAACCATACCTGAGATAATAGTGATTAAGTGTAATGGTGAGATAGATAAAAACGGGTCATGATATAAAAAACAATGTGTTGAAATATAAATAAATAAATTTATTTATTTATTGTATATTATTTTATAATATTTAGTATAATATTTTCTATTAAATAATTTGAAATTAGTTATATTTCTAATTTCAGTAGGTAGCTTATTATAAAGCTTATAACCTATGTATGTCAAACATTTCTGACCGTTACCGAATTGAATTTATTTAAATGTAGTAATTTATTTTCTTTTTGCCTGGTTTCTTTATTATGATTGATTATAATATTGGTCTTATTTATTTTATGTACTAATGTAATTGTTTTTAAAATAAATAATGTTCTTATATCATGTACATTTAAATTTTGGTATAGCTGTTCTGTAGAAAATGTATTTGTTTTAAAGCTAATTATTTTCAGTAATCTATTTTGCTGTGTTTGTAACATTTTTAACTGATTTTTTGTTAAATTTCCCCAGATGGTGATTCCGTAGTTTAGTATTGATTCTACAAGTGCTTTATATATTTGCATTAAGATGCGTTGATTAAAAATATTTCTAATTGAGTAAAATTTATAAAAGAGTCTGCGTATTTTTTTTTCTTAGTATATTGCTATGGATATCCCATCTGAGGTGTGGACCTATTTGTAAGCCAAGGTATTTTATGCTTTGAACTTTTTGGATTGTTCCAGCAGTTTGGTTTATCTTTAATGTTTCACGTACCGGTTGCCCAGCTATTGAGTTTGAAAAAGTTAGAAACTTCGTTTTATCAACATTCATTGTTAGGAGATTTACGTCTAGCCATTTTTTAATCACATCCATGCCGTCCTCTGCCTTTTTGTAGGTATGATCCCATGTATCACTGTTAAACAGAACTGCAGTGTCATCTACGTAAGAAAATATATTTCCGCTTATTTTTATGTTGCAAAGTTCACTTATATACTCTAGAAACATGATTGGCGCTAAGATGGTTCCTTGTGGGAGCCCCATCTTAATGATTTGTGGGTTACTAACAGTTTCATCTATTTTGACCTGTTGTTTTCTATTTGTAAGATAATTTTTGAAAAATTCTAACACTGTGCCGCGTATGCCTATATTTTCCAATTTATCTACTAATTTTTTGTGTGGAATAGTGTCAAAAGCTTTTGCCAGATCAATAAATATTGCGAGGTTTTTTATTTTTTTATCTAGATTGCTTTTTATTAAGTCAGTGAAATTTAGGATAGCTTTTTCAGTTTTAGAACCCTCAATAAAACCATACTGTTTTTTTGACAGTATATTAAAATGGGTCAAGTAAGCCATGATACGTTGTTTTAGAGCCTGTTCAAATATTTTTGTTAAAGTATATACTTGACTGATTGGTCTATAATTATTCACATCCGTTCTACACCCAGCTTTGTATACAGGGGTTACTATTGAGATTTTAAACTGTGATGGGACCTTACCTGAAGCAAATATCAGATTAATTATATGCACTAGTGGTTTAACAATGTATGTATGGGTATTTATGAAATTTGTGGAGGTAATTTTGTCCGGACCTGGTGTTGTGTTATTTTTTAGATTTTTTATATAATTTATAACATAATTTTCCGTAACGGAGTTTAAGTACATAGAATAACGTGTCGGCGGTTGCGTATTGAAACGTATATGTGTTTTTTGTATTTGTTTTAGTAATTTTGTTAATGTTAATAAAACATATATAAATAACCCAGCAAACATTCAACTAACGGCCGAATGCTGGCAAACTGCTTTTATGCTGGTAAATTACTGGCACCAAAAGTAAGTGCAACGCCAGTATTAATAATGTACTTCACATTTGTATTTCGCATTCCGCCTATACGAAGTACTTTACCAGCATTTTATAAGCACTCTTCTTCACTCATACTTTTTACTTAAAACCATCAGAAATAAATCTTGCAACTAATGCGATTATTTTGCACTTTACCGTTGCTGGGCCAGCAACTGATACATCAATAGGCCAGTAACGGCCCCGGGGACACCGGGGTACTGGCCCATTACTTTCAATGCCGGGGAGTATGTGCTTTACCAGTACTGGCCCGTATAAAAATGTTGGCTAGGAAAGTTCATAAATTAATGAACTAAAACTTGACAATTATATTTGTTTTTATAATAATTAGAATATTTTTTTTTATGTTTGAAGTTTAAAAGCATATTGTTATTATTTGTGCAATAAAATTTATTTTATAATTCACTAAAAAACTGTTTTATAATGAAAATATCCACCCACCCGAAACGTTGCCGACCCATGTTCTAAAGTGTATTATTTCTTCATTGCATTTTATTGAATTTATAAGCCACCTTTGCCAAAGTAGTTTCTGAAAACTAATATTGTCGCCCAGATGATGTAACTAATGGAGCAGACAGCACGGAAAGGAGGTGTTCTGGCACCCTACAAACGTCTTGTCTTTCAGGCTAATAAAATGAATGAGCAGGCTCATCTGGGTGCATAAACTTTATCAAGACGTCATTTTCATCCATTGATACATTCAACAACGTTGCCCACCTACCATTTGTTATCGTAAATGCAAGCAACATAACAACCAGGGAGCAGTTGTGATATTCTCAAGTTTGGCATTATATTTTGCATTTTTTTTTTTTTTTTTTTATTTTAAAAAACTGCATTCTGTTCTTAACTTAGTTTTCACAATATTCGTTATGCTATATATTCTTTCTACAATTGCATTAGATGCTGGTAGGAAGAAAACATTAAAAACAAATTTTGATGAAATCAGTGATTTTCAAACTTATTTTTATGCGCCATCCTAACGAAATATAATCAACTTTACGACACTCTTTAACAAAAATATTTATTTATCAAACAGCTGTGGTAAAAAATCATTTTAAAGAACAAAATACACATAGATATAAAATTGAAAATCAGCTGTAGACACCACAGGACCGACCGCTATCACAAAGTACTTGTATAAAATACATTCTAGCAGCAGAGTAGAAATAACTTGGCCCAATATTTTCTAACAGAGATATTATTTATCTTTACCATGGAAACGTTATATATAAGTATAAAGAAATAGATACTTTTTCAAAAAAATTTAGTTTTATCAAAAAATGTGTCAAATAAAAGTTGTTAGTTATTACTATAAAAGCAATTTTTGTTTAATAATTTTTTTCAAAATATTTTCTGTTAAATTTTCGCAAAAATCTTAAAATCGACACGAGTAAACTCTCATTTTTAGCCAACCGATATTTACGAAAAGTTGATCAACTTGTGCCATTGATGTCAAAAGCTGAAATATGAAGTTTCATAAAAATTCTTTAAGGCGAATTTGCTCTGCACGGGTACACAGTCAGACAGACGAACGGACGGACAGACAGATAGACAGACAGACCGACAGACATCATGCTAAAAATAGTCAAAACGTTATGTAGGGACCTCAATTTGTGGAGATCTACCGAAATATCAAAATCGGTATGATCACAATACCTCCCTTATATATGTTGGCGGTCAGTAAAAAGTGAACTCATATTTTTTTACCCTCCTTTTATAAATTTCTGGATACGCCTCTACTATTGTGTATATTAGAGCGCTTGTTTTGGCGCCCTCCATGACCAGGCGTCTTGGGCTTGTGCCCCTCTAGCCCTTGCCATTCACCGATGCTGAAAAGTAAAACTACTATTGAGAAGTGTCATTACCGGTGACGGCACTGTGATCCAAGGCAATATGGCTGTTGGCTCTAGTATACTAGCGTCAGTGAATGTATTGTTTGGAACAATGCAATTGTTTGTTACGTCGTGTGACGTAACTGCACTGATTCGCCGACGCTAGTATACTCAGCTGTCAATATGCTTGGTCCTGTCTTGAATGACAGCCAAAAACACTACAATATATTCTGCTTTTATAGTTTTTCACAACTTCTGTTGACACTCTAACAAAAATTCAACACTAAAACATACGTAATAAGTTCAAACAGTACTAGAGTGTCTAGTACAATATTTGACCACCAGAGAGTGTATTCGAGCGTGTCAGTTCTTAATTAAACAGTAGATCTGGCAATGCTGATTTGGGATGACCTTGTACAAAATATCCAAATTTTATCTGGTTATAAATAATTAATTAGCAAAACAAAAATATATCTTATATTTGTAAACATATTTAAATAAGTTTTTTATATTTGAAGTTTTTACAGCCTAAATATATTCTTAAAATATATAAATAAAATTATTGTTTGGAAGGTTCAGTCCACAATATACATTCTTGTGTATCACATATAAATCGTTGTGGTGTCCATCACAGTGTTCATGGCTTTTTATTTCCAACGTTTAGTGTACTATATTTAATGAAAAAAAAATGATTACCGTTTTTGAAAACAACTTTCGAGTGAGGCCATTCGAAACCTATTTTGTATAAATAGATGGGCATTGGAAAACTGGCGACTGATATCTATAGACAGTTGAGAAAATTAAATTTGGATATTAGGGGGTAGGTACTATATCTTTCATCGGCCAGTGTTTATGCTAGCCACTCTCAAGAACGAAGCTTCTTATTGGAATAAGAAGACCGCTTCATTAAATAAACATTTAGGTAAGTTTGAAAACAAGGACTTGTTATCGACCGTCAACATATATAAGGGAGGTATTGTGATCATACCGATTTTGACATTTCGAGATTTCGATGTACCTCCACGAATTGAGGTCCCTACATAATGTTTTGACTATTTTTAGCATGATGTCTGTCTGTCTGTCTGTCTGTCTGTCTGTCTGTCTGTCCGTCTGTCTGTGTACACGTGCAGAGCAAATTAGGCTAAAAGGATTTTTATGAAACTGCATATTTAAGCTTTTGATATCAATGACACAAGTTGATCAACTTTTGGTAAAAATCGGTTGACTAGAGGAGACTCCTATGGGAGTTTACTCGTGTAGATTTTAAGATTTTTGCGAATATTTAGCAACAGAAATATATTTCGAAAAAATTTATAGAACAAAAGTTGCTATAAATGCAATATCTAATAACTTTTATTTGAGACGTTTTTTGATAAAACGAAAAATTTCGACAAATTTTTGTAAAATTTTTAAAAATTTTACAAGTCTCAATTTTTTCATACTTATATGTAACGTTTCCATGGTCATAATAAATAATATCTCATTTTAATCTCGGAAATTACGTCATTCCAACGACTACAGTGGCTGCCAATATTTTATTGTTTTGGTATTAAAAAGTGATAATTTATTTTGATAATTTAAAGGATATTCATAATTTATAAATCATAAATAAAAGATAGCGCTAAAATAGTTTTTAGTTATTTTATAATTTAATATAAAATTACGCATTTAACCTGCAATTTGTTATCTTGTTAAAATGGTTAGTTATAGAGGAGAAGGTCCTAATATGGGCCCACATTTTGTTTTTCCTCTATAATTTTTTGTAAGTTTTTGAAGTAATGATCTTCGAATTGCCATCCATCTAGTTAGCCCAAAGACTAATACCCTTTTCACACTAGATCTTAAAGACAAGTGAACTTAAAGGTCACCGATGTTTAAGATCGGTATACTTTCACACTTGATGTTTAAATCTCTGGTGCTGTCATCAGCTACAGTAATTTTGTCCTTAAGTTACCGTCATGAAATTACCAGTTTTGAACTGTCTGCGCAGACGCACATTTTGAATTATTATAAACAATTAAGGATATTTCATTTCATTCTACAATAAAGGCTGTATTAACATGTAAGTCGATACATTTTATCTCAATTATTGTAGCTCTGTATTTTATTAAACACATTATTAAAATAAATAATTTTATTATAACAATAAGTATAAACTTCTTATAACGTCGATATAATACAGTATTCTTGTTTATGATAATATAAAATGTTGACAGCACAAATTCAAGGAGTATTTTTTTATAATAGAAATTAAGTTGGCAATGCGTACGAAGTTTAAGACGCAGATCTATGTCTTAAACATCGGTCGTGTTTAGACGAGGCCATACGGTTTCACATTACCGTTTAAAGATACATTCACTTTAACATCCGATCTTAAAGATCTAGTGTGAAAAGTGTATTACATACAATATTTAAAATTGCATTGTTTCGAAAAATAGAAAAATAATATGATTCAAAGCAAACAATGAAAATTTGTAAAATGTTCGAATCAGGATTGAGTGCATGAAATATGGGCCCCCATAAAAAAATTGATGTGAAGTATCAATTTTCACACATTTCAGGGTTTCGCAGGTATGTAATAAGTGAAGGCTGCATGCTGAGTTGTTTTAAGTCATATGTTCCACCCCTCTGGTTTCGTATAAATGACACATAGAATGAAAACATAATTCCAACAATTCCAACTGGTTATTAGATATACGCTCTTAAAAATTAAATGCAACATTTGCCAAAATATAACTAGAATTTTGACAAAATAATTTAAACAAAATAAAAATGCAAAAAAAAAAAATTGTCTCCTCTGCCCGGGAGCGAACTCTAGTTTGCTGCTTTGCAAGCGTGCAAGCTAACCAGTAGACCATTATTAAGTACTTAATGAGTACCATCGTATACTGTGTTCTGGCCCGACAAGAAAGGGGGGGGAGTAGCCGGGGAATATTTGCGGGGCCCCGGAGTCATGGGCAGAGCCCTAGGAACGGCCTGACATCGGGGCAAGTGCCAGGGGTGCGTGGGCGTCACTCACTTGTATTTTGGTAGTGGGGACCTTTTTTTTGCTCATCACTTGTATTTTTGGAAGTGAGGACCTTTTCTTTGTGTCCATCACTTGTTTTTAGGGTTTTGTAGGTATGACCAAAAAACCCTTATACCGTCATTTTGTCGTCTGTCTGTCTGTCTGTCTGTCTGTCTGTCTGTCTGTCTGTCTGTCTGTCTGTCTGTCTGTCTGTCTGTCTGTCTCTCTGTCTGTCTGTCTGTCTGTCTGTCTGTCTGTCTGTCTGTCTGTCTGTTCGGTAAAAATTGTAGCCAAACGGCTAAACCTAGAGAGTTGAAATTTGGCATGCTTATACAACTCTTTGACCCGCACATAGGAAAAATACTAAAACATCTAAAAAACATACCCCCCTAAAAATATAAACAAATATGTGCTCATCGAAAACAAAAATATTTTTTTTAAATTCTGAGTAGGATATCAAATGAAAGCCCTTAGTACGTGGATTAACGATCAAATTTTTATTTTTGCAAAATAAATTATTTTGATGCGATTTTTGCCAAAAATGTGCAAAAAAAATTTTGTCCCACACCCTGTAGCCCAGATGGTTTAAACTAAAAATCTAAAAAAATTCTAAGTAATGTATATTGGTGTGAACCGAAATAGTACAACAGGAATTTTTGATCAGATTATGTTTTTGGAAAATAACGCATTTTTTGTAGTTTTTGGTTCACAAAGTACAAAAGTTATACCAATGTAAGACACTCCCATGCATAGCGTGCGATGGCTACATGCGTTAGAGCGCTCTTAAACTGGCTGGAAAACGAAGGGTTTCGAGTTCGAGTACGGAGTGAATTTTATTTTTTCTGTTTTTTTTTTGCATTTTTATTATGTTGAAATTATTTTGTCAAAATTCTAGTTATATTTTGACAAATGTTGTATTTAATTTTTATGAGCGTAAATTTAATAACCAGTCTTATTATATGATTAACAGACGATAAATTATTTTAAAAATATCGTACATTTTGCCGTGATTACTACAAAGTAAAATTTGTCCTACACACTCAGCATACCGCCTTCACTTATTATATACCTGCGAAACCCTGAAATGTGTGAATATTTACACTTCACATAAATTTTTTTGTTATGTGACGACCTTTGTTTTTGGTCTTCAGTTGTATTTTCACCTGTATTATAATAAAAAATTTCCCGGATATAGAATTGATCATTGCCCGGGGCCCGCAAAGAAAGATTCTCCACGGGGTTCCAGAAGTCCTCTCGGCGGCCCTGAGTGTGTTAGTTAGTTAGTTAAAATTTTTGGCGCACAGCAACAAAGGTTGTTTACGCCTAACGCAGCCCATCTAAATGACAATACTACATATTAAAATCACTTGAGTGTGTTACATAACTTATGTATAACTTATGTACATCGTCAACCGAAAAACACAAAAAATGCGTTATTTTCCGAAAACATAATCTTATCAAAAATTCCTGTTGTACTATTCCGGTTGACGCCAATGTACATTACTTAGATTTTTTTTTTCAGATTTTTACTTTAAACCATCTGGGTTACAGGGTGTGGGACAATTTTTTTTTTGCACAGGTTTGGCAAGAATCTCCTCACAATAATTTATTTTGCAAAAATAAAATTTAGTCGTTAATCCACTTACTAAGGGTTTTCATTTGATATACTACGCAGAATTAAAAAATATATATATATATATTTCGATGAGCACATATTTGTTTATATTTTTAGAGGGATATGTTTTTTAGATGTTTTAGTATTTTTCCTATGTGCGGGTCAAAGGTTTGTATAATCATGCCAAATTTCAGCTCTCTAGGTTTAATCGTTTGGCTACAATTTTTACCGAACAGACAGACAGACGACAAAATGACGGTATAAAGGTTTTTTGGTCATACCTACAAAACCCTAAAAAAGGTATGTAATTGGCCTCTATCTTCTACAACCATCTGCCTGAAACTTTTAAAACTCTTGACAAGAAAACCTTTAAAAACAAATTAAAAAATATTTTAACTGATAACTGTCTTTTTGACGACTTTAATAATATTGTATTTTAAGATCATATTTGACTTGTGTTTTACTATTTTATTTTATATATTTTGACTTGTGTAAACATTTTCTGTAATATATTCAACACTAATAAATATTATATTATTATATTATATAGTTCACCAGGAATTTTTGATCAGATTAGTTTTTCGAAAAATATCGTTTTTTTTGTGTTGTGTAAAAAATAATTATTTTTTCAAAATGTATTGTATGGTATCAAAATAAAGCTAGAACTAATTGGAATTTTCATTTTTATTTGTTGCTATTTCTTTTATACAAGGTGTCTCAAAAGAAATTTTATATTTATTTAGCTTACTGAGTGAACGCAACGTATCCGAGGGGCGCGGGGGTTATGTCAATCGGTAGCCTGGCTCTTGGGAATTTAGTCGCTATGGAGCGTTTCTCGGGAGCAGACCGCGCGTTATGCGTGCGAGAGTTTTACAAAAACGGTGATTCGGCGACTGTAGCGCGTAGAAAATTCTGCAGTATTCGAGGTTTTCGCCACTTAAATGATGCGCCAAGCATTCCTCTCATTCGACATTGGGTTAAAAAGTTTGATGAGACTGGTACAACGCTGGATAAATCAAAATCCGGGCGACCTAGGTCATCAAGAACGGTAGAAAACGTGGAGAATGTTAATCAGTCTGTTCGTGACGACCCGAACCTTTCAATTCGGAAGCGCGCAAGTGCTTTAAATGTGCATAGATCATCATTACATCGCATTATGCACAAAGACCTAAAGCTGCACCCCTACAAAATTCAATTGGTGCAAGAATTAAAGCCCCAAGATGCCAGTCAGAGGCTTAATTTCGTAAATCAGGTGATTGAGCGATTTTCAACGTTTACCAACATTTTGTTTTCGGACGAAGCTCATTTTCATCTTAATGGCCACGTAAATAAGCAGAACTGCCGCTACTGGAGTGCAACGAATCCGAAACGCAAACATCAGAAACCCCTACATTCGCCTAAAGTGACCGTATGGGCTGCGATGTCGGCGCGAGGAATTATCGGCCCTTACTTTTTTGAAGACGAAAGGGGGCGTGCAGTTACAGTGAATTCAGAACGTTATGTGGAGATGTTAGACAACTTCTTGGTACCTGAACTGCAAAACTTTCCTGGCTATAACCAAAGAACATGGTTCCAACAGGACGGAGCAACTTCACACACGTCCAATATGTCTCTGCCACGTGTTCGTGAAATTTTCTCAGGCAAATTGATCACCCGGAGAGGTGACATAAATTGGCCTCCACGCAGTCCAGATTTAACCCCTATGGACTTTTTCCTATGGGGTTATCTTAAATCTAAAGTTTACGCCAATAAACCGACTTCACTGGCGCATTTGAAAGAAAATATCCGTCACGAAATGGCA
Source organism: Liopterus haemorrhoidalis (assembly GCA_963971575.1). Lineage (NCBI taxonomy): Eukaryota > Metazoa > Arthropoda > Insecta > Coleoptera > Dytiscidae > Liopterus > Liopterus haemorrhoidalis. Next base: position 24,420,737 of record OZ020619.1, on the reverse strand, counting down.
GCCATCCCTGAGTCCACTTGCCGAGACGTCATAAGTAATTTTACTGTTCGATTAAATGAGTGCCGAGAACGCGAGGGTCTACATTTAGACGATATTATTTTTAAGAAATAAATTCCCAAAAAGTGTATTTTAATAATTAATAAACATTTTTTCTATATACGGCTTACTTTTTTTTTAATCGATCTACTAAATATAAAATTTCTTTTGAGACACCTTGTATAAGTGGGCTTTTCCTGAACAAAATGACCAAAAGCTTGAATCAATCTGTAAAAGTAACTAGAATTGAAAATCTAGTTCCACCTAAACCAAAGAAACAGACTTGACAATATGTGTAAAGACTGCCATCTATAAAACCACTGTCACCGTGATTTTACGTTTTCTGTCACTGTTAGAAATAGTGAAAAAATCACCGTCAGTGAAATAACGCTCATCTCAATATTATTTGTCTCATTTTGTTGTACGTAACTAACAGGGAAAGTTCATTTTTTATGTTGTATATTGACAATACATTTATAATATTATCATAGTATTGGTTCACACGGACACATCAAAGTCCGTTTACACCACAACAGCCACTAAAGTAAAGTACAAATTGAGACGGATTATACCAAATCCTGAAATGTGTGAAAATTCACACTTCACATCAATTTTTTATCTCCGTTTTCAAGAAGGCACATAAGTCAGCAACCTGCACGGCTTACTCGTCTTACGGGCTGCCTGATTATCAGAGTCTCTTTGCTTGTTACAAACAGAGATGGAGAGTCAGCAGAAAAATTACCGACTCCCGACTCTCAACTCTTGAGTTGATATTTTTGAAAACCGACTCCGACTCGTTTCACTCTTAAATCGTCAAAATGTCTAAGCGGAACTAAATGGAATTTTTATTTTCTTGTGTTATTACTAGTTTATCCCGAGAATCCAGTTTAGTTTCGCTTAAACATAATAAGCAGAGTTTACATAGGAATATAAAATCGATATGAGTAAAAACAAAAATCTTTACTACCTCATCGTATTAATCTATTAATACGAGGCCTACCTTTTAAGTTTTCACAAAACTAAGAAAAAAAATAATTTTTTTTGGAACAAACTCGTTTTACTGCTTTTCAGAATATTCGTCTTTAAGATTTATACACTTTTGCATGCGTTCAAACTATTTATCGATATATTTTTTCCAGTTTGAAATTGGTATCTCAAAAACATGGTTTTCGAAGGCTTCAACAGCCTCTTGAGGTGATGAAAATCGCTGTCCATGCATTTTTTGTTGGGCATTGGGCAAAAAAAAGCATAAATCAGGTGAATACGAGCAATGAGACATTAATTCGATGTTTTTCTGCTTCAAATAATCAATTGTTTGACGTGCTGTGTGGGGTCTTGTATTGTCATGATGAAAAATGATGCGACGTTTTTGGTTGTTTTTACTGATTTTGTCAATGACTTCTGGCAAACAAATTGTTGTATACTATTCAGCATTAACTGTTATCCGATCCCCTAAAGGAATGTTGCGATATGTCCAGTACAACAGAAGAAACAAGTGATCATTTTCTTGGAAGTGCTTTGTGAACGAACAATTTTGTAGGTTTCGGTTCATCTTGAAAGACCCAAATAGTGGCTTGTTGCTTAGTTTCCGGTTCATATGAATAAATCCTAGTTGCCATTTTCTGTGACGATGTTGTATACGTATTTTGCAGTGCCTAGGTTGATTTTCTTACATTCCCTTACACCAATCAACACGAGCCTTTTTTTGAGTTTCGGTCAAATTATGCAGAATCAATCAGTAACAGATCTTTTTTACAGAATGTATTGCAGTCTGCGCGATGCCAAGGGATTCCTCTATTTCACGGTAAATCACATGTCGATCTTCTTCAATCATTTTGCGCACAATATCGATGTTTTTTAGAATCACAACAGATTTTGGTCGACCTTCACGATACTCATCACTGACGGATGCACGACCACGACGAAATTCTGCAAACCAATTGTAAATAGTCTTTTCGGATGGTGCTTCATTACCAAAAGTTGAATGAAGCGAATCTATGCATTGTTGTTGAGTTAGGTCTTTATTAAAATCGTAAAAAATCATCCAACGAAAACATTCACGAGTAATATCCATTTTTCAGAAACTTGTTTTTCTCTAAAACGCTCATTATCAACAAACTACTGGGTCAATTTATAAGCTGCCATTGATTTCATAATAACAAATGTCAAATTTTACGAATATAGTAATGACACATTTCAATGTTGCCATCTAGCTGTCGTTTGTAAAAACATAAAAGGTAACCCTCGTATGAGTAGTTTTAATTAAATTTTAAACTGGGAAGCATGAAAGAAACCGGTTAAAACCGGTATTGAATATTTTTAATTTCATTTTCGTTCGTGAACAGAGAACAAAATGTTGTTCCTGTTTCCTTGCTTTAAAAAATTATGGTAATATTGTTATTTTGCTTTAACTTTCGGTTTGTTAACCCGAATTTTTTTCAAAAATATCTACCCATACCCGACCCGAGCCCGAACAATTTTTAACTAAGCAAGAAAAAAAATACCCGATTTTTTTTTCAAAATTTTTATTTATTTATTTAGTGTGGGGCATTTCTTGGATCGGTCGAAACGTCAAGGTTGGCTAAATGAATTTAAATAATTTCATTGTACTTCATGGTACTTACTTTGAAAGGCCCTCCACATAGTGGATTCCAAGACTTGCGAGCGGTATCAAGTCTGAAAACCTAAAGGATCCGCCGGTTGGTTGCTTAGATTCTTTATGAGAGGAATAAGGGTCTTTGAATTAAAGTCTGCATTTTACTTAATCTACGTTTAATGTTTAGTTAGAATCGAAGGTTATTAATTACATTAGAACTTACAATTTAATGCTGGCTGTAAAATCCCATGAGAGACACTCAATGCACAAAAACCTCACAATCATATAATAACGGTTATCACCTCACAAGTCGCTAAACTCCTCACAACACTTACGGTGTTTAACCTGTTAACGAGGTTCGTTTATTTCATGAAACTGTCCTCAACACTTCCAGATTACTTCTGGTTTGCCCACTACACGCTACCGGGTTTCTCTACCAAAAATGCTTGGGAGGTTCGTCCTTTCGTCTCTCACAAGATTTTTCCAGCTCTTTTCTTGAACTAATAATCTGATCTCTGAACCCAATTTTTTTGTCGTTTTGTCTCTACAATTAACAGAAAAAAAACCTTTTAACTTATCTTGAAGACTCATATTTCTATTACCAATAATTTATAAACCCAAATAATTAATTTTGACTCTAATAACTACGAAGTCCATATCACTGAAAATATATGGTCGCCTATCAGCATCTATATAAACATTTGCCTATGTTAATTGATATAAACAATAACATTCTTTTAAACAAATCATATAATATACGACGGTAATTTTACTCGTATCTTTCGACACTTAACTAGAAAAATATATGATATAGTCGGATTGCTGACAGGTGACTGTCAGTGGAGACGGGCGGGATTTATGATTATAATAATCAAGGGGGCAGAGCTGGTTCTAGATAAGTTCCAAAAAAATATACTAACGGTATTACTTAACAGGGCGCCAGTTAGTCAAACAGTTTAAGTAATCAGCGCAGACTAACATACGCTGAACTGACGTGCCTTGGATTTCCGTCACTCCTAACATAGGAGAAATAGGGGCTACTTGAAGTATCCACAAATCTAATAAAAAGCAAAAGTGTCCCTTTTATTATTCGGCCGTGAGTGCCGAAGAAGTGTTAAATAATAGTGTACAAAATAAAAAGCTAGTACAGTACATCAAAACAAATAATCAAAAGTATCTCACACAAATCGAAATGCTTCTACAATACTGCCAAAATAAATAGTAGTCGGACGTTGATCGATCATCGTATACAATTTCAGTAGTACAAAAACTAGAATCTACTCCTGACTCTTGTCGTGAGAACCAGGGACCATGAATTTATGTTATACAAAAAATTAGAGAATATTACTCACAAAAAAAGAAAACAAATAAATCTAACACTTATCTGTACTACACTCTTAAATATACTGGTCTGAGCGGTAGATGCTCACTCCCACGGGACTCCCAGGACAGTCCGACGGTCTCCTCACGTACACGTCGGAGCGTCTCTTCCTTTCCTACGTGACAGGATCCAGGAAACAAGATTATGTCAGCAAAAGACTCCGGACTCCCACCGAATTGAATTCTCAAAAATGTTCAAGCAGCAAACAAACAAAAATGCCGAAAACGAAAACGTAAACGACATCGATAATCTCCAAACGGGAACGAAAACGAGACGGAAACGACGTCGGGACGGAAACGTAAACGTAGTGGAAACGATGTCGGGACGGAAACGGCCTAAAAAAAATATATAAACGGAACTAGAAGTTTGATTCTGGGTGCGCAATGTGCGCACATTTCCGCTACAATGAGCACGTGGGAATTTTCGTTTGAAATTCTCACAAATTCATTTCTCGCGATACGAATTATGGTACAGAGATACTCTGTGCCTACTTTGAAATAAATATAGTCTCACCTAAGTTGTGATGCGGCCGTATGTGTCTATGTTGACATCTTTTCTAAGTCCTGGTGGTAACTTTCGACGTACAATTGCACAATTTCACTGCACTAAATCGTAGAATAAAACGTATTGCTGTTGAAATCTGCAGAAGATTTAATCTCGCTACTTATATATTCGTACAGTAACTTCTTCGACTGTCACCACGTCTTGTTTTATCAGCGGTCAAACATTTTATGTCGCGCTCGGAGTCTAGGGTTTGTGACTGTCTGAACCTTCCTGAACATGTTTCCCTAGGTGTGCTGTGTAACACTAGGCGGGTGGAAGGTCTGGTGAGTACGCTCGGCGACACACATACGTGATCCGGGTGGTCTACTCTATTCAAAGCAGGGGCCCAATTTTTTGAGTGTAACAACATAATAGTGAGTACATATTCTACGAATATCAATAATGATAAAAAAAATCTGAATATACATACATATAGTAACATATTTCGGTATCAATGAAGAAAAAATTAATTAAATTAGCTTGGTAATATGAGGCCCGAGTCCTGCCCGATCGCGAATTAATTTAAGCTTACGCGGCCCGAGGGCTTGAGCACGGCCTTTTCAGGGCTCTACCATCCCTGGTTACAATATTAATAATTAATTATTTGTTCCAGCCAATATAAACATACAATATGGAAATAATAAAATATACGGTAGCAGTAATATCAATTATTATAGCAACTATAAGTTGGTTCTTTAAATACCGTCAGTCATACTGGAAAAGGAAAGGAGTAATGTATATCAGGCCAACCTTTATATTAGGAAATACTGTACCACTGATCAGACGACAAATGTCTTATGGAGAATTCGCAGCAGATATCTACAAACAAATAAGAATCCAAAATAAAAACTTTGGCGGATTTTACATATTACAGCACCCTCTTATCATGCCTACAGACCCAGAGTTAATAAAAGCAATAGTCATAAAAGATTTTTCAACATTTCACGACCGAGGGATTCCAATTGCAGATATTGGTTTAATAAACGCACATTTAGTTCACCTGGAGGGCGACAGATGGAAGAGGAGTCGTGTTAAACTTAATCCTACTTTTACATCAGGGAAACTTAAAATAATGTTCGAAAATATAGTGAAATGTAGTTGTGAAATGGTTGATGTGTTAGAAAAACCTTCGAAGACACAAGAAATGATTGATGTAGGAGATGTTTTAATGAGATACACCTTAGACTGTATCGGAAACTGTGCTTTTGGTCTCGATTGTAATAGTTTAAAAAATCCAAATGAAGAATTTAAACAGTATGGTGACCTTGTCGTAAAATGTGCTTCGAATGATTTGTTAATATCATTAGCTATTTATTTTCCGGCAGTGTTTAAATTTTTTAATATTTCATTTTTGGACAGTAAAGTTGAATCATATTTTGTTAATTTAGTTAAACAAACAATTAATTATCGTGAAAAGAACAAGGTGCACAGGAAAGACTTTATGGACATCTGTATAAAGATGAAACAAAATGATGGTGATCCTTTTACTTTGCACGAAATTTCATCAGCTGTATTTGCTTTTTATGTTGGTGGATTTGAGACAACAAAGACTACTATGACATTTGCTATGTATGAGTTGTGTGTTAATCCAGAAGTGCAAAATAACATGAGAGAAGAAATTTTTGAAGTTTTGCATCGTCATGATGGGGAAATCACATATGAAGCACTGACGGAGCTAAAATATATGGATAAGGTTATTTGGGGTAAGATTGTCTTTTAATTTTATTCAAATACAGGGTGATTTCAAATTTTTGAAGAATTTGCATGATCTTGTGATGAATCCAAGTAGTTATTGATAAAAATATTGTCAGTATGTTTGTCGAAATTAAGCTTTCTGTCTAGCAAAATTCGATTTCTGATAACTTTAAGTTTGTTAATAATAACGAATAATTATAATTTATTAATTTTTTATTTCTAGTGAAAGTTATGGAATCACATTTAAAATAGTTCAAAAAAAAAAATGTTTTTAGAGAAGATTCAAATATAGAAGAGTATATGACCGTTACAAAATTGTGCAAACAAGATAACGCCAGTGGCGGAGACAAATAAAATATTTTTAAACCAAATGGGTAGTCCAGTAACCTAGTACATCATAAGTTGCATTAAGTGGGGGTAGTTAGTTTCGTTTTTTTTTCTTGTATGGGATGTGCCTGAGATGCAAAATCCAAGTTTTCGACCTCGGCAGCCCTCCGGAATACTTTTGAATATCTCAAAAACTGCAAAATTTTCGCACTTTTTTCGGTTTCTTCCCATTTTGACCATAAAGGAGCACGTTTTCGACAAACACTATTCTATGCATTTTTAAACTAGATTAAATTTGCTACAATTTGAGATCAGAATGGGCTTGGTAGCCCTAATAGTTTCCGAGATACAGCTTTTCAAAATTTGAAAAAATCTCCAAACTTGAAAATGTTGTGCTAATTTTCATATTTTATCATATAGTCCAGTAACCTTGTCATGATTATAGGGCAACTGTTGCATTAAGTGGGGGTAGTTAGTTTCGAAGAGTAACTGTGCAAAAATTGGTGCAAAACAGTTAAAGGGCCCGGGATTGTTTTGAATTACTTGATTATACCTACGAAACTCTAAATATTTCTGTACACTATTACTTCCGAAGTGCCCTAGATAAGTAAAGTAATTGTAATTAATCAAGAAGTAATCATGATATAATCCACGAATACTGTTCGATTCTTTTCAAGTAATCTGAAAGTAATCTAAAGTAATCAGGAATTAATCTAAAAATAATTCAAATTACTTTCGATTACATTTGAGTAATCTTAAAGTAGTCAAGTAATCTAATCAAATAATCACTTACTTTCTGATTATTTGTAATAGTAATCAAGAATATTTGAGTACGATTACTCGAGTAATCGTACTCGAGATATAAAGACAATTGTATATGATGAAACATGAAAATTAGCATAAAATTTTCAAGTTTGGAGATTTTTTCAAATTTTGAAACGTGCTCCTTTATGGTCAAAATGGGAGAAAACCAAAAAAAGTGCGAAAATTTTGCAGTTTTTGAGATATTCAAAAGTGTTCCGGAGGGCTGCCGAGGTCGAAAACTTGGATTTTGCATCTCAGGCACATCCCATACAGGAAAAAAAAACGAAACTAACTACCCCCACTTAATGCAACATTTGCCCTATAATCATGACAAGGTTACTGGACTAGGGACAATTAAATAATAATTTTTATTGAATTAGTTAAGGGACGAATTAAATGCTATATATTAAAATTTAAAAGAAAAAATATAAATAAAATGCTGTTTAATACAAATATGTCAGTCATAAATGACAGAAGGCAAATTAATTATGAATAGAAAAATAACTATGCCGACCAGACGGGGAAAAATATATACTGTAGTAAAATTAATTTTATTATTAAATTTACAAAATAATTTTATATTATAATAATAATCATTTATTTATTTAGCTTAACTGCTATAAATTTCAATACAATCATATAAAATATGTCAAAAAAGAATACAAATTTTATAATACAAAACAAAAGCTTAAAATAGAACTGCCAGTCGCTATCCAAACAGTCGACCCCACTGACATTTCCATTACTTTCATATGATACATCTGTGTCCGAATCACCAGTGTTCACTGTAAATATAAATTCATCGAGTGCGTTATCCATTAGATATTCCCTCTCTATAATTTGTTGCTCATATTTTTAACATGGTTGCCAACGTTCTTACACTGCTCTACAAACACAGATGCAAATTTCTCTTTCGTCAACTTTTCCACATCAGCTAAGTTGAAGCTGACATTTTGGGCGGCAACATAATTCTTAACAAGGGTCCAAATCTTCTCGATAGGATTTAGTTCCGGATGATATGGAGGCAAGCGTAGAACTTTGTGTCCATGTTGTTCCAAATTGTCATCATATATATATTTTTCCTTCCCGGCTTTGTTTTCTTTAACAAGTTTATGCAGCTCGGGCTTAGTTAAACGGTTGTCATGGCTTATATTATGTTTTTCGAACCAAGCAATAATTTCATGCTTTTGCTATTTTCAGCTATTTGAGCCTGGGATTTTTTCAGCATGCACATTGTAGTATGACGCATTGTCCACAACAACTACAGAATTTGGCTGCAGGTTGGGGATTAAAATGGTTTCTATCCAATTTTTATAATTAACAATATTCAAGCCATTATGGTAATCCCCACTTTTTTGACCTGATTTAAAAATTAAAAAGCTATTAGGTACAAAACCACCTTCTCCTCCAGCAGGTACGATAATCATTCTCTTGCCTTTGGCTGTCGGAACTTTCAGTCCTTTCTCGCTACCCTCTGACCAGCTTTTATTTTGGCAGTGAGAACTATGAATATAAGTATCATCAGTATAGATGATACTGATGAATGTTGCCCATTCTGTCTGTATGTCATTAACTTTCGCATATACTGTATCCGTTTCAAACAAATGTCATTCTCTATGAAATTTTTTCTCTTGTCTTCACTATTCCTCCATCTGCAAATTTTATATATTATACATCAAACATTATTAGGCGTAATTATAAGAATAAAGGTGGGTTACAAAAATTTTTATTTATTAATTCTTACCTAAATCCCAACTTATCCCACTAGAAGCAACGTGCCTTCAAGGTGGGCGTTCTTTTTTCAATAATGTGAAAATCATGTACAACAGTGTGACTTGTTTGTTCTTCACCCTAGCGTACACTACTTCTTCGACTAACACGAGCTCTTGTTTTGTGTGGTGTGGTGAAAGAGGAAGAGTGGCCTAAAAGAAAATTTTAGATTAAAAATCAAAATAAAAAAACAATTATTAAATAACCACCTTTTTCTACATATTTTGCCTCTCTTGACATTCGGTCATATGTACTCTTAGAGATGCCAGTTGCAGCAATCACTTGTTCACGGAAATTTGTTACAGGAATTTTGAAGTTTTTCAGATTAGCTTCCTCCTTCATGAACTGCATAACATTATTAATAATTTCGCGGCTCTGGCTAGGAAGCACTTGCCCTTTACGTCGCACTAATTGCTTCTGCATTTTGTAAAACACTAAATCAAAACGTAAATTAATTTCATAACTTTAACTTATCCTATTGTTCTATTACCAAATATGTATTTTCTACTTACGTCGTCTTTCACTAACAAATAATTCGTATTAAAAAATACGATTTTAACAAACCTAACACCCCTATTATAAGTAAATTAGACCCATCCAGACGAAAAATGGGTTCTGCACACTTTTATTGATGTACTCAACTCTATTTGAATCTACTCTAACAGTGTGAAACCGCTCAAGGTCAGATTGGAGAATGCAGGCAGTCGGTAATGTTTCGTATTGCTTTATATATTTTCATATCGTCTATGAATAGAAGAAAATTGCAGTGTCTGAAACATATTCTGATGTCATTAATATAAATTACAAAAAAATAAAGGCCCCAGGTGTGGTCCGTTCCAATAGAATAAAAAAAAAAATAACAAAAAATCATAAACTTTATTGTTATTTCAGAAGTTCTTCGTAAATATCCACCATTACCAATGTTAAACAGAGAAACTCGAAATGAGTACACGATACCTGGGACTAATATTACCATTGATAAAGGCGTCGGGTGTTGGATCTCGATTCTCGGTATGCACATGGACCCTACCATCTTCCCAGATCCACACAAGTTCGATCCCGAGAGATTCAGTGAAGAGGAGAAAGAAAAGAGGCATCCATTTACCTATTTACCCTTTGGTGAAGGACCTAGGACATGCATAGGTAAGGCCTCAATTGTTTTAACCAGGGATAGAAAAATGAATGAAACGAAAATAGGAATAATATTTCGTTTTTTTTTTTTTTCTTTCTGTTCTTACACGATACCGATTTTACTTAATATTTTTCAGTTTACGGTTTGATAATAGGTTAATACGATGAGGTAAAACATAAAATATTGCTTTATAACTAATACCCATTTTATCTTTTTATTAGGCAATTGTAAATTAAAGTGATAATTGATTTAAAAAATTCTGACGCTTTATTTATTTTCTAAAAAGTCTATTAATAATATTTATTGGTCCAAATCATCACATACAAGGATATAGGACATGTCAGTAATGTATAATACAATTTGAATTACAGAATCACAAAATAAACAATAAAAATAAGGTTACAACATGAAGTCTTGTTCTGAAAACTCATTTATAGAATTTATTAAATAATTTAGCAACTATAAAACCAGATAAATTCTCACTTACCTTATATTTGATCCGAAGAAGACGGGTGCCGTTTTTATTTCTTGTATTATATTTATGTATAGACCAATTGTTATTAAATGAGTCTTGATTTTTTTGTCATGTAAACTAATAAATTATATATATATATATAAAGAAGGGAATGTCATTATATTTAATTTTACAAATAAACTTTTGCAGTGATGTCTAAAGCCAACTCCGCAAATTATGCGTACAGCTGTTTTTTTGTAGTTTAAAACATCTATTACAATCAGAGCTATTACCTCACAAGATAATGCTGTAGTTTAGAATAGATTGAAAGTGAGAATAGTAGATCAGTTTTAAAGTATCTCTCGTGACAAAGTTTTTCACAAAGAGTGACAAAGATCTAAATCGTCCTGATTGTAATCAAGAGTCCTCTGTACATGTTTGTTTAAACTGAAAACTAAATTTGGAGTTTGGGTTTGCTACAAATCAGTCCACTGCTTGTTCCTGGGTAGAATTTGCTTTTAATTCAATGTTTCCATTTGGTTAATCACTGTTTACAATTGTTGTGTCATCAGCAAATAGAGAAGTTGATGCATCTATTGTGTGTGGCAAGTCATTTATATAAATTAGAAACAGGAGTGACCTAAGAATGGAACCTTGCGGTACACCAAATTCCACTCTTTTAGGAAACTTTTTATTAAATTTAAAGCTGTATCGCGGACACCATAAAATTGGAGTTTGAGAAGGAGTATTTCATGGGAAACACAGTCAAAGGCTTTTGTAAGATCACAAAATATTGCCGCTATATGTTGACCAAATTCCAACTTCTCACAAATTTCTTGTATTAATTTTATTTCAGCTTTTGTCGTTGATAATTTACATCTATTTTTTAATGCGGTTTCAATTATATTAGAAAATATTGGCGTCAGCGATATTGGTCTGTAATTAGAAGATGAATTTACATCGCTCTTGTTATATAACGGTATAACTTTAGAAATTTTTAATTTTTCGGGAAATATACCAATCTGAAAACAATTATTTGTAATATTTACAGTATGACCACTATATGCTAATGCCGATAATTTAATTACTCCAACATTTAGGTCGTAGATATCAGTACTGTTGTTGGGTTTTAAATTATTTATAATGTCAAGCGACTCTTTTTCAGTAACCGGAGATTAGTTTCATTTTTATTAAATCATCAATATTATTCTTAGGCTGTGGAAAGTTTGAAATTGTATCCTTTGCAATGTTAGCAAAGTATTTATTAAATTCGTTACTGCTTATCTTGTTTACTGCAGTACATTTTTTGTCTCTACCAGTTTCACTTCTAATTACGTTCCAAGTAGCTTTAGATTTATTATTAGCATTTTTTATATTATTGTCATATGATTGTTTTTTTGGCTATTTTTAACGAAATTCTGTTTTTTTTTTTTTTTTTTTTTAATGTCATAATGTCATATGTGAATGAGATTTTTCAGACAATCCCCTAGTATACCATATATTATTATTCTTGTAAGATATAATTCTTTTATATACTATAGGGAAAAAATATTTGTGGCATGTAAGAATATATCGAAGAATTTGTCAAACAAATCATTAGCATTTTGGTATTTATAAATATCTAAGCTCCCTCAAAAACAATTTGTTCATTGTGTTAAATTCGTTGGGTAATTCAGGTTTTCGGGTTTCTTTGAACCACATTTTGACGGGGTGTGAATATCATCACGTTTTGATTCTGACCCCAATAATAAAATATGTGCTCAAAAATGTTATCACTTAGTAGATATCAGTGGCGTAGCAATTTGGGATGCAGAGTGTGCGATGAATACGGGCCCATGAGTCAAGGGGCCTAACCACGGGCCCATATAGTATGTAAACAACAAGTGAGAAATCTTTACAAAAAGTTTTTTAAAATAGTTTTTAAAAGCTTTTAGTTTTTTTATAAGAAAATCTTTACTCATCATTCCAGCTGGCACATGGATTTATTCACTTCTTGCTACGTCACTGCTAAATACCTACGGAACTCTGGTATGTAAAAATTCATATTTCATCAAATTTTCTGTTTTAGGAAAAAGGTTTGCTTTTCTCCAATTAAAAGTTGGACTTATAAAACTAATTAAATCTTACAAGTTCATCTTGGATCCTAAAACAATCGAGCCTATTGGATTCCGACCAGAAGGAATATTTCTTACTCCTAATGAAAATATTTGGTTACAATGTACAAAAATAGCCAGTGAATAACAGGTTACATCTTGTCATTGCATACAATGAAGTTGTAAATTTTATTAATTGAATAAATCAAAAATAAAATCTATACCGAATTTTATGTAAACTTTGTTGAATACTTCTTATATTATAACAATGTGTTTAGCAATCAAGAGCTTAAGATGTCCAAAACCAGTGGCGGCTGAGACAGGATGGCGTTGGGACAGTGACCTTCTAAAAAATTTTAATAAGAAAAACTGAATTTAAAATCTCATTTATACTTAAAAATTGCATTAAACTAGCTAAATATATCTGCATATATATATTTTTATTATTTCTAATTCAAAGATTTTTCATATGTGTTAGATTTTAAAAATTTAGATCTTGAAAACAATGTTGTGGACACTACCTCGTAGTGTACACAGCGTTGCCACATGCGATTACTAATGTTCTTACCTACGCAAGTAATAAAATTGAACTGGAAAGGGCAACGGCGGCGGCGTTGTTAGTGTGTATGTGTTAGTGAATTAAGGCCGGCGGCCTTAGAGTTCGTTTGTTTTGATTAGTGATAATTACTCGGATATGAAACTGGGTACAGTGCTGACTATGAGTACGAGCTTTAATAACAATTTTCTTTGGCAAACATGTAAATAAATATATTCACAATAAACATTATTTGGTAAAATAACATATTCTAATATTTGGACGGTGAATAAATTTGTTCCAAATTGGGTTCACTTAATAAGTATTTCTAGAATTGTTTACAATCCATTTTTAAATTAAATATTGTTAATTCCTTTAATGGATTTAATCTCAAATCTGTTCCTTTCTTTTGTCTGCTGACTAGTTAGTAGTGGAAAAACCTCGTTCAACTTCTGTGTCCAAAGTGCTCTCTCCGAAAGTACTCCTGTAGGAAAACATTTGAGGCCCCATCAGAAATTTAAGTAAGGATGAGGTGGTAGAAATTCCTATATTGTTGTAACTCCGCCTTTAGAAAAACAAAAGAATAATCGTTGTCAACAAATAACAAAATAATTGAGAATGTTTGGCCCGCTAGGCGCCCCAATTTTCCTTATTTTGTAATTTTAATTAATTTAAATGTCAATACATAATTTCCGTATATTTTCTATGTTTTAGGTAAACTAGGGCCATCTATAAATTTTTTCTTGCAGTTTTATGCAATTCTAATTCATTAATTAACCGCAATTAACAGGTCGCTGATTGTCCATTATCAATTAACCTGTTCGTTATAATAACGTTTCTCCAGACCGCATGGTAATTTAACCTAAAATCAGATTTTTCTTTCCGGCTATTTTTTATGCCGTGTATATTTCGGATTTACGACCCGAAATATCAGTGATATAAACCGCCTTTGTCAGATTTACAACCTGACAAATCATATAGTGCATCTTATAAATTAGTGTGAAAACCAGATCAGCTGTTATCTGCTCCAAAAGAGATATCCGTCTCCTCAGGAAGATCCAGAATCCAGCTGTGTCCAACACTTTAGTTTTATTCTATTTTATTTATGAAAATATTCTATTTTGAATTTAGTTTATAGAGAATATTGTTTTTATAGTAGTTCATTCCGAACTTACTCTTTCAATTCAATTTTCAGTTTAAGATTTATTATTGTTGTTAAATTCTTTAGTATAGCCTTCAGCTAATATATTTTAGTAACAATAATACTGCATATTATTGTTAATTTGCAGATATTAATGTTCTAGTATTAACATTCATTTATTGTAGTTTATTTACATGTGCCTTCAGCTGATATTTATTTATGTATTAATGCAATTTAACCATTTGTTTGTTGCATATTTATTTGTAGTTCAATTAATACTGAACTAAGGCTTGGTTTTCACCAAAACACATTTATTTATAGTGTTAATTATAAGTCTTGTACTATATATTATTATTGTATTGTGTCCGACAAAGTACACTGGCCAGCTTACATTGCACCGTATCTTGCCAGGTGTACTTTACATCCAGTGAGTTGAGTCTACGATATTTTCGTGTTAGGTACATCGTCGGTAGGAGTCATCGAGGGAAACATCAAGTATTGGCTCCTCCTTTCACCTTATTTGTGGGCCTGGACTTTAACCCTTCTCTCCCCAGCGAGGGCTACAACTCCTTTGTGCAGTCTCCTAGATTTGCCCCTAGGAGCAGAAGAGTTAAAATTCCCCTTCTTTCCTTAAGGTTGAAACCGGCGGTTACTCAACTCACTGCGCGTACGTCCGCGACACAATAGACCACTTAATTTACAGGCGCGCTGCGCTACCAATATATCGGTCCTTGGAGTTTTTTAATTGTCGACCACTGTGTAACGCTGTCTTGTCCTACGGTTACCACCAAACGTAGGCGGGCGCTACAGAGAATGAAATACAGTTTTTTGACAGTAAATAATAGTGTGGATTTTCTTTGTGCGTTTTAATCCCTGAAACGGTTTTAATTTCGAGCGTCGCGTTGAGCCGGTGACTGGTAGTTGTCGTGTCTCAACATAAGTTTTGGTGACCCAGACGTGATGGATAAATTAATAAGAAATAGGTGACCGTTCAGGGTTTTGTTTGAGAACCATAAACGAACTTACACAGTTATTGAAACAGACAGTTTATGAAACAGATTTGGTTCAAATTAAAATCAAATTGGAGCGTATTATTGGCAATTACCAAGACCTGATAGAAATGGATCAAAGGGTAATTAATGCTCTTTTTGAGGATGATACTCTGTCTGATGTTGAGCAAGATAAATAAATTGCCGCGATTGAAGAGTATCTTTGCAAATATACAAGTATTAAAATAAGAGAATATATTTACTTGTGAAGATGAAAAATGTATTCCACAGTATAGGAAGTGTGATTTTCAGAATTATTGTCAGTATAAGAGTGATGAAAAGAATGGTGAGAATAAAAATCATACTGGGTCGCAGTTTCCTTGTAAGAACGAAAGGTGTATTCCAAGTAATTGGAAGTGCGGCTTGGAGAATGATTGTTTCAAAAAAGGACAAAACCTGATAGAGCTGATGCGTGCAATGATTTTACAGTTTCGAAAAAAGAAATTTGGTCTAATACCAGATATTAAGAAGGCAGTTCTCACCATAGGAGTGACTAAAGAATACAGAAACTATTTAAGATTCTTAAGGTGGGAGTTGTTTGAAGCAAAAACTCCTATTAAGTTTGGACACAAACATGTTGCGTTCGGAGTAAACTGCAGCCCCTTAATGCTTGCAGCAGTTTTCAAATTGCATTTGAAGAAGGCATCAGATCACTTAAAGAAATGTGCTGATCACCTTCTAAATGCTTTATATGTGAACAATTGTGTCACTTCTGTGGACAGTCATATCGAAATAGACATTTTTCGTGCGGAATCAAAAAACTTTTTAAGTAGCCGAAAATGGATTTAAGTGCTTGGGAACAAAGTGAATCGTGTGACAACCAGGTAACTTCATGAGTGAGCAGTATACTTGGTTTGAAATGGGACAAAATTTCGGACACGATTGATTGTTCCGCTAAAGAAGTAAGGGAAAATATAAGTATAATGAGAGTGTTGATGTCTGTTATTCAACGTATCTCTGACCCAATGGGTTTTCTGGCACTGACGACTATAATTTCCAAGTTTTTCCTACAATATAATACGCCCTGGTATGAACGATGGTCTCCAATCGTCTGAGTATATAAATCATAGCCTAAAGAAGAAGTTTATTTTTTTTATTTGCAAACATAGAGTGCTTCGACTTCTTGGTCATTAGCACCCGGTACATTGGTGTATACATTAATTTATACAGTTATATTGTATGGTATAAGTAATATTTAACATTTGTATTTAAGTAATAGTAACATTTTGAAGGAATTAAAAGTATATTATATTAGGTACGGCATGTAATTTAGATTGTGTCATATAAATTGGTTTCTTTCAGGAATTTGATAACATCATTGATTTGGTTTGTATTGTTTCTTAGGGCTTCTTCTATTTTGTCGGGGATATTGCACGCTTGGCGTTCGTTTGAGAATTTTCTGCATGTTGTCAGTATGTGTTCTACTGTTAGGTCGACTTGGCAAACATCACATATTGGCTTCGGTTGTTTTTGGAAGATATGTTGATACGTGAGGAGGGTATGCCCTATTCTCAATCAGGTGATGGTGGTTTGTTCCTTCCTGTCGTTTTTTGCTTCCCATTTTTTGTATCTTTTTTTATCTTCCTTAATTTGTTATTGATGGTGTTGTCCCAGTCTTCTTGCCATTTATTTGTGGTGTGTTTTGCAATGTGGCATTTAAAGTCATTAACGTCTATGGTGTTGCGGAGTTTTTCTACATTAATGGCTTCTCTTGCGGCTCTATCGGCTGTTTCATTTCCTTTGATTCCTATGTGTGAGGGCGTCCAGATTATTTTGGATCTTATGTTTTTGCTGACGTATGCTAAAGAAGAAGTTTATTATATATACTGTATTAGAATATGTGAACCCGCCATAATAATTTGTACATGTGCATGGTGAACAGTGCACTACCGGATATGCACAACATTGCTGTCTAATCACAATGTATTGTTATTTGTTTAAATCAACTAAAGAGTGCTCATATAGTTTTGATAACCATCCAGCCCGAATATAATACATATACAGACTCTTTAAGTTGTCTACAAGAACTAGAAAAGCCTTATAGTAAATGCCCATTAATTAAAATAATCCAAGAAAATATTCACAACTCCAAAATAAATAATAAAGAAATAGTACTGGCATGGATATACCATCACATGTAAATATAGAAGGAAATGAAGCAGCAGACCAAGCAGCGAAGGAAGCAACCAATATAGAAGAAATTACACAAATAACCCTTGAGAACGATATAAAAAACAAAAATTAAGTTAAAATAAAAGAAGAATGAAACGTTAGATGGCAACAAACCACCAACAATAAATTAAGAGAAATTAAAAATAAAATTGAAACAAGTAAAACACCTGACCATAGAAAAAACCAGACCGTTATTACCAGGCTGCGCATAGGACACACAAAAGTCACGCATAAACACCTCCTAGATAAAACCGAACAACCAGTTTGTGATATGTGCAACACCTTTATAACAGTGGAACACTTGCTCATCCACTGTAAGAAATACGACAGATCATGAGAAAAATATAACATCCCAGATGAACTTCGTTCTGCGCTCAGCTATAAAAACCAAGAAAATATGATAAATTTCTTGACAGACGCAAACATCATCAAAGACATTGTTACGTAAATTATTTCGTAACACAATATTTCTATATTTTGAATTTCGTACGCGTGGAAGTGGTTTTGATACCAGTGCTGCCATCTATGTAGAACGTGTGAACTAACCGATCTTTGGATCGATAAAATAGATTGCTTAGAAACAATATGGCACTTTGTGCTGTTGACTCCGAGAGAAGCGGTCGATGTTTTATCTTATCTTGGATCATCCCTTCAACTGGCCGGATTTAATTCAACTAAAAGGCATAAATTGATCGAGATATAGTTCTTCCATCGACTGACATAAGCATTTTGTCATATTGAAGGCGTGTTACATCTAAACGCGTAAGTTTTTCATTTTCAAGATATAGCACATGGTTATCAGTTGTTTTCGTTAATTTTCTAGCGTTATTTTGGACCGGTAGGATCATTTGGAAACTGTTATTGTACCCTGCTGAGTACGTGAAAAGCATTTATAGAGCCGTTGTTTGTCTGGGAGACGAAATATTATTCCGTTGGAGTTATTTTGGGGCTAGCGGAGATACATCAGGCAATGTTTCACTGGAGCATCTGGAAGACTTAACCGTAGTTATATTTTATGCAAAATCGTTATCTAGAAGACGACTTGTATACAGATAAGTGTTTACCGAAAGTTTTAAGCTCATTTGTACGTGGTTATAGAACTTGTGACACACGTTTTTGGCGTGTATTTGTGTTTATTTAGTGTAAACGAGTTAATTTGTTTGTGATTTGTTTGTTGCCACGTTCAAACGACCTTAACTTTCTAAATAGATCTATGTAAGAGAGCTCTCAGGTTCTAATTTAAGTGTAATTAAGGTTAGTCTCTCCAAATACTGTCGTAGAGCCATTTTGTCAGTGAAATTTGAGTTACATTTCGGTTCGTGTTAGTACGATTTCGGTTTATTTGTACATTTGTTGTCCGTGGTTTAGAGTAGTGAAGATATATTATTGTTCATTTGGGGAAGGAGGTAGTCTGACGTTACTGTGTATCGTTCAGTTACGGGATATCGCATCCGTTCTCTCCCCAAGCGACCACTTTTATATCAGGGATACATCCGAAAGGATAGTGTTTGATTTGCGAGCCGTACCTTTGGGTTACGTGCTATTTTGATTTGACGTTTCGAATATTTGTTTTGATTTCGATTCGTAAACGTCTTGTTTTGACACAATCGTGGATTGTTGGTTACGATTTGGTACCTACCATTGCAACCTGTGCGTTTCGCATCCCGGCGTGCGGTTAAATTAGCCGAGTGGCTAGGGTGTAAATAAAGGTCTCATTTTATGAACCTTCGTCGTAGATAATAGTACTTGTATGCTTACATTCCGGCATCACAGTTAAAACAGCCTATTGGTTAGGAATTGTACCATTTCACTTGTCGTAATGACAGTTAAAATTTGTTGGTTTTGTTTTTGGGTCATTAGATATTTCGATTAGAATTTAAGTTCAGAATTGATCTGATGTAGTTTAGGTTAAGACTCCGGTCTTATTAATTGACAATTTTTGTTACCACATTATTTAGATAGATCGAGACGTAGTCTCGAATTGTTTGACAATATTGATTAATAGTTATTGTATTATTTGTGAATTGATTCAGTATTCGTGTGTTTAGACTTTCCACTCTGGAAAGCCTAATCTGTTTAACTTCAAGTTCATTTATTAAATCTCACATTTTCTTTATTTTTTTTTATGGAAATTTATGATGTACGATACTCTTTAATAAAGATTACTTTATATCATATTTGTCGAGTATTGCTTGTTAGTCCTTTTGAGTCACAATGTATTAATCTTGATTTGGGGATAATTGGTAAGAACTACTTCTACTAGAAAAAGATTTAAGTTTATCTCCGGTTTAGTGACGTCAATCTAAACTTATGGCGCCCTTATAAATAAATATAGACTGTTAAAATTTCATCTCCCAGTCCTTGAGAATAGAATCTCTAACTTTACCCAACTAGTCGCTAACCGGTCTAGTGAATGCGTTTTTGGTGGAACCTCCTATTTTGGATAACGCTTTACTTGCCAGATCAACTAACATCTACTTGATCATTTTAGTTATTGTTGATTTTGATTGATTTTTCTTTTATTTTATTATTCGTTACAAAAATGGCGTTCAGCGCGTTTAATTTTGTTACAAATTTGGCGCCCAACCCATTTTTAAATTTGTTACAAATTTGGCGCCCAACCAAACAAACTCAGCCTAGTATTGTTTTCTTTTAGTAAGGGGAGGATTTGAGGAATTTATTCCTTAATATTTTTCACTTTTGAGTTTGGGGCCTTCGAAAATTGAAATTTTAATTAACGGTTGGACTTTTGTTTAATATATTGTGACTTATTGGTTTGAATTTCACTAATAACTTATAGAAGTTTATTATTTGAAAATTATTTTGAAAATTGGTAATATTGTCAAACAATTGGTAGTTTGGAACATATTCTTTGAATATTTTGGTTAGAATTTTGAATTTTACTACTCGAATTGAACTTTGTTTAGAAATAGTATTGTCGAATTTGTCTCTACTTAGCTAGGATCATGGATTTTAAATTAGATATTGATAGATTGAGTATTGTTGAGTTGGAATATGAACTTAGAGTTCGTGGAGCTTCGAGTGAGGAGAGAGATGTTAGAACATCGCGTACTCTTTTGCGCAGTTTAATTAGAACCCAAAAGATTAGTAAATCGTTTAGACTACCGAAGTATCCGTTTACATTTGCTCAAGACGAGACTGCTATTAAGATTACTTTGAAAGAAATAGGAAATTTGATAGGGACATTTAAAGGTAACCAGACCTCTGGAGAGTTTAAAAAGATTTCTTGTAAATCCGCTCATTGTCATGAACGTATTGAACGTATGATTGCTGTAGACGAGACCCAAATAGAAAAGCGTTCTAATTTATTAATCCGTTTAACTACCGTGTGGGCTTCTTTATTAGACAAATGTAAGAAATCAGTTAAGACCTCGACACCAAGACGTAGTACTGTATTAGATCTAACGCACGTAGACTCATCCTCATCTTCAGATTTAAGTTCTATCGAGTCAGACGACGATAATGAAACACCGCGTCCATGCAAAGCTAGGAGTATTTTGCCTTCGCAATGGAGACTAACATTTAGTGGTGATGTCAAACAAATGTCGCTTGGTACATTCTTAGAAAGGGTTGAAGAGTTGAGACAACCTCGTAACGTGTCAAAAGCACAGTTATTTTCTTGCGCTGTAGATTTGTTTAGCGGTCAAGCATTGGTTTGGTTTAGGGCTAACCGTGAACGATTTCATAATTGGGACGACCTCGTTCGTCAGTTGAGAGAAGTGTTCTTACCTCATAATTACGATGAGAAGTTATTCGAAGAGATAAAGGCCAGATGTCAGGGTCCAGAAGAAAATATTGATATTTTTGTGGCGGTTATGGAAACATTGTTTAGGCGGTTAGGTGTAACAATTGCCGATTGCACCAAATTGTCTATTTTACGAAAGAATATCCATCCTCGATTCCAAGAACAACTATCGTTGGTAGAAGTAACTTCAGTAACTCATTTAACAGAACTTTGTAGACGTTTAGAACGCGCGTGGGCCGATATTAAAGATTATACACCACCTGTATCCGCGAGACGTAAAGCTACGTTAGAGCCAACACTAGCGTACATATCAGACTCAGCCAAGAGTAATAGGTCACGCAGTAGTTTTGATTCTTCCTCATCCAACAAAGCACCCGAATTTAGAAAACCTTTTAAATGTTTCAATTGTGGCGAACCAGGACATGCGGTTCGTGATTGTAAACAAAAATTTGTAAAGAAATGTTACGGTTGTAATACACCTAACGTTACGTTGAAAACCTGTAAGAAATGTAGTTCTTCGGGGAAAGAGCATGGCAAGCCCGAATAGATCGGTCGCAGCCTGCCAATTCGAATTTAAATCCGATCTTAGATTTTATTTTATCGCATATCCGTGGTGATGAGAGACCTTATTTAGAAACCCAAATTTTAGGACATGCTATTTTAGGATTATTAGATACTGGTGCTTCGTGCACAGTAGTTGGTTATGAAGGATGGAAAGAGTTGAAAACTTTAGGGTTCAGGATAGATAGAACTGAACAAGTTTATTGTACAGTGGCTAATGGTCAGCGTCACGCCGCTATTGGTTCGATTCAAGTTCCGTTTAGTATTGCTGTAAAGACAGAATGGATAGAAGTACTTGTAGTACCTGATTTGCCGCATCGTTTGATTTATGGTATTAATTTCTTTAAGCAGATGGGAGTAGTCCCAGATTTACGTAGTGGTAGTTGGAAATTTAGTGAGCTTCCGTATGATTCACCTATATCGTTAGCTTCGGTTAGTACTCCACCTAATTTAATGAATGACAATCAACGCGTTGTTTTAGATCAAATGGTTGATAAATATTTTGTTGCGATGGGAACTAGGTTAGGCTGTGCAAAGCACGTAGAGCATCAGATTCGTCTGATTGATCCCCATCAACCTCCTATCAAACAGAGATATTATCCCGTATCACCCGTTGTTCAGCGTGAGATTGACAGACAAATTACCGAAATGGAAGCCGAAGGTGTTATTGAACGATCAGATTCAGATTGGTCTTCGCCAATTTTGATGGTTCCGAAGAAGAATGGTACTTCTCGTTTGTGTGTAGATTTTCGTAAAGTAAATGCTGTTACACAAAAAGATGCTTACCCACTACCGTATATTTCGAACATTTTAGATCGCTTGAAAAACGCAAAGTATATTTCGAGTTTGGATATTAAGTTTGCATATTGGAATATTCCGTTATCGGAGGATTCTAAAAAGTTTACCGCTTTTACCATACCTGGTAGAGGTTTGTGGCAATTTAAACGTTTAGCTTTTGGTCTGCATAGTGCCCCTGCTACATTTCAGAAATTCATTGATAAAATTTTAGGACTTGAATTGGAACCGCACGTTTTTAAGTATTTGGATGATATTATCATCATAGCTGACACTTTGGAAAAACACATGGAAATATTGAATGAAGTATTGAGACGATTAGTTGATGCTGGTTTCACGTTGAATCGTGAAAAATGTTCGTTTATTGTACCCGAGTTGAAGTATTTAGGATATGTTGTTAACGTAAATGGTTTATCGGTTGATCCCGATAAGGTAGCTGCAATTTTGAGGATTCCGATCCCCCGTACTGCAAAAGAAGTTCGTAGAATGTTAGGAGTAGCTAGTTGGTATAAGAGATTTATTCCCTCTTATTCAGATGTTTGTGCCCCTTTGAACAGACTGACTCGTAAGACCGTGAAGTTCATCTGGAGTGAAGATTGTAATCGAGCGTGGAACGCGATTAAATATTGTTTGATTTCGGCACCCATTTTGAGTTGTCCTGATTTCAATTTGCCTTTTACTATTCAAACTGACGCATCGTCATTCGGGTTAGGCGCTGTCTTAACTCAAACCACAGACGAAGGGGAAAAGGTAATTTGTTATTTGAGTAGATCGTTGACCCGCTTAGAGCAAAAGTATACTACTACCGAACAAGAATGTTTAGCTGTATTGTGGGCAATAGAAAAGTTACGTCCGTACGTGGAAGGATCACATTTTACGGTAATTACCGATCATCATAGTTTGGTGTGGCTACATAATTTGAAAGATCCTTGTGGTCGTTTGGCGAGATGGGCCATACGTTTACAACAATATGACTTTAAAATCATACATAGAAAGGGTTGTGACCATCATGTGCCCGATGCACTTAGTCGAAGTGTGCCTGTGTTGAATACGTGTAAAATAGAGACAGGAATTTTGTATCCTCATTGTCCGTGGTATAGTCGTATGTTACAAAAAATTAAAATTACTCCTGAACGTTTCCCTGATTGGAGAATCGACCAAGATAAATTGTATCGCTATCAGAAAACCAACACCGTGGGTTTAGACTCGGATGAGAGTCAGTGGAAAAGAGTTATACCCCGATCTGAAAGAAAAACAATTTTAAATAAGATGCACGACGCACCTACTTCGGGTCATTTAGGAATTTTTAAGACCTATCATCGTATTTTACAACAGTATTATTGGCCGCATATGCATGCTGATGTTTCTAGGTATATTAGGAAGTGTATAACCTGTATTGCACAAAACGTTGAAAGAAAAGCACCTGCTGGCTTAATGGCAAGTCGCTATATAGTAGATCGCCCTTGGAAACAGATTAGTATTGATTTTGTTGGACCTTTGGTAAAATCCACTTCGGGATACAATTATATTTTGACAGTTATGGATGTGTTTAGCAAGTTTCTTTTGACATTTCCCGTTAGAAAAGCTACGGCTCCTGCCGCAGTGAAAATTTTGGAAAATAATGTTTTTTTGTTATTTGGTAGTCCAGATTCGATTGTATTAGATAATGGAACGCAATTTAAGGGCAAGGAATTTAGAAAGCTCGCAGCCACCTACAACATCAAATTACGATTTAACGCACACTATCATGCGCAAGCCAAAATAGTGGAGCGCGCGCACTCTACGTTGAAACAGGGTATTCGTTCTTATCTGCGCGATGATCAACGTAAGTGGGAAGATAACTTACCAAAGGTGACTTGTGCCTTGCGTACTTCAGTTCATGAAAGTACAAAATGCACTCCATATTTTGTGAATTTTGGACGTGAAATAGCTTTTCCGGACGAGATGGTAGATCGCGTGCCGGAGACCGTTGAAAACAATGTAGACTTAGACGAACGTAGACAAATATTCCGTGAGATCTATAGAAAAGTTAGAGAACGTTTGAAACATGCCGTTGGAGTTAGTAAGCGTCGGTATGATTTAAGGAGACGAGATATACAATATGATCCAGGCGTGCAGGTTTGGCGTAGGAATTATGCACTGTCTGATGCCTCAAAACATTTTAGTTCTGCTTTTGCACCTAAATTTTTAGGGCCGTATACGATCTTTAAACGATTATCTCCTTGGACGTATGAGTTACGCGACGAATATGGAAAACCGTGTGGAGTATGGCATGCTAAAGATCTTAAACCTAATCCAGACGGAATAGGCTCTGATTAAATCACAGAACTGTCTTGTCAAAATTGTTTATATTTGCTTTTGAAAAAAAAAACTTTGAATTTGATTGATTTTATATCTTGTTAATTTTTTTTTACTTGCTTCTCATTAGTTAGCTCGATCGTTGAATATTTGGATTGTTGGTATATTGTTGTACAATTTTGGAACCCATTGTTGGAACTCTTTGCTGTATTTCAGACGTTGTAAGAGTAGTATTATTTTAGAAAAATTTGGATAATGGTTGGATAGTGTGAACTTTGATATTGTTTAGATACGGTGTATCTAATATTTGGACCTTTGATTGTTTAAATTTATTTAAACATTTTGGAAAAAGGATTTGTTCCTTAATTGGTAGCAACTTTTGATTGTTTGAATTCGTTTAAACATTTTGGAAAAAAAGGATTTGTTCCTTATTTGATTGAAACTTTTGATAGTTTAAATTCGTTTAAACGCTTTGGAAAGAGATTGCTCTCTATTTGTATATTGTTTGACTGTTAGTCAATTTTGGTAGTACTTGTTTTATTTGGATGATTTTCGATCAGGAATATTAAGATATTGGTTGGCCACATAGAAGTGTAGCGATATCTTGGTTGGCCGTGGATGTTAGATGTTTCGAAGCTAATGTTTGGATAGAGTGATGATATGGCTCATTTGAATAGTTGGGAGTCATTAATCATTTCCGTAAAGGGAACCCAGATTTTAGTATTTTTGATAGGAACTCACAGAGATCCTTTGCCTTGTGCAGATTTAGTCGATACATTTATCATTTAGCCTATTGATGATGGAAGCTTGTGAGATCTTGACTTTCTTTACCATCAATATTTGTGATATTTCTAATAGATTGGAGGGTTGTTGTTATTTAGCTTGTAGGGTGTTCTAGCATTTCCTGCAAAAACCGCAGTGTTGTATAGTTGTTTGGTTGACATGTATTTTGGATCATTGCGACGATACATTATTTTTGGGATATAACCAGTCGGTTTCCGCAAGGAAAAAGGGAATGATAGTTTTGAAAAGTAGTCTTTTGAATTTGGTATTCATGAGTCTAGACGCCTTGTGCGAATTCGACCCCTATTCGTTGATTGTGACAGTTCTTCAGGACTTTCTTTAACGTCCAATATGTTGAAATCCTGTTAGGATATTTTGAAAACTTTTCGCTTGGAAGATTTTAGATTGTCATCGGACACTTGTAGTTGTCCTCTTTGTTAAGTAAAGGGGGAATTGTTACGTAAATTATTTCGTAACACAATATTTCTATATTTTGAATTTCGTACGCGTGGAAGTGGTTTTGATACCAGTGCTGCCATTTATGTAGAACGTGTGAACTAACCGATCTTTGGATCGATAAAATAGATTGCTTAGAAACAATATGGCACTTTGTGCTGTTGACTCCGAGAGAAGCGGTCGATGTTTTATCTTATCTTGGATCATCCCTTCAACTGGCCGGATTTAATTCAACTAAAAGGCATAAATTGATCGAGATATAGTTCTTCCATCGACTGACATAAGCATTTTGTCATATTGAAGGCGTGTTACATCTAAACGCGTAAGTTTTTCATTTTCAAGATATAGCACATGGTTATCAGTTGTTTTCGTTAATTTTCTAGCGTTATTTTGGACCGGTAGGATCATTTGGAAACTGTTATTGTACTCTGCTGAGTACGTGAAAAGCATTTATAGAGCCGTTGTTTGTCTGGGAGACGAAATATTATTCCGTTGGAGTTATTTTGGGGCTAGCGGAGATACATCAGGCAATGTTTCACTGGAGCATCTGGAAGACTTAACCGTAGTTATATTTTATGCAAAATCGTTATCTAGAAGACGACTTGTATACAGATAAGTGTTTACCGAAAGTTTTAAGCTCATTTGTACGTGGTTATAGAACTTGTGACACACGTTTTTGGCATGTATTTGTGTTTATTTAGTGTAAACGAGTTAATTTGTTTGTGATTTGTTTGTTGCCACGTTCAAACGACCTTAACTTTCTAAATAGATCTATGTAAGAGAGCTCTCAGGTTCTAATTTAAGTGAAATTAAGGTTAGTCTCTCCAAATACTGTCGTAGAGCCATTTTGTCAGTGAAATTTGAGTTACATTTCGGTTCGTGTTAGTACGATTTCGGTTTATTTGTACATTTGTTGTCCGTGGTTTAGAGTAGTGAAGATATATTATTGTTCATTTGGGGAAGGAGGTAGTCTGACGTTACTGTGTATCGTTCAGTTACGGGATATCGCATCCGTTCTCTCCCCAAGCGACCACTTTTATATCAGGGATACATCCGAAAGGATAGTGTTTGATTTGCGAGCCGTACCTTTGGGTTACGTGCTATTTTGATTTGACGTTTCGAATATTTGTTTTGATTTCGATTCGTAAACGTCTTGTTTTGACACAATCGTGGATTGTTGGTTACGATTTGGTACCTACCATTGCAACCTGTGCGTTTCGCATCCCGGCGTGCGGTTAAATTAGCCGAGTGGCTAGGGTGTAAATAAAGGTCTCATTTTATGAACCTTCGTCGTAGATAATAGTACTTGTATGCTTACATTCCGGCATCACAGTTAAAACAGCCTATTGGTTAGGAATTGTACCATTTCACTTGTCGTAATGACAGTTAAAATTTGTTGGTTTTGTTTTTGGGTCATTAGATATTTCGATTAGAATTTAAGTTCAGAATTGATCTGATGTAGTTTAGGTTAAGACTCCGGTCTTATTAATTGACAATTTTTGTTACCACATTATTTAGATAGATCGAGACGTAGTCTCGAATTGTTTGACAATATTGATTAATAGTTATTGTATTATTTGTGAATTGATTCAGTATTCGTGTGTTTAGACTTTCCACTCTGGAAAGCCTAATCTGTTTAACTTCAAGTTCATTTATTAAATCTCACATTTTCTTTATTTTTTTTATGGAAATTTATGATGTACGATACTCTTTAATAAAGATTACTTTATATCATATTTGTCAAGTATTGCTTGTTAGTCCTTTTGAGTCACAATGTATTAATCTTGATTTGGGGATAATTGGTAAGAACTACTTCTACTAGAAAAAGATTTAAGTTTATCTCCGGTTTAGTGACGTCAATCTAAACTTATGGCGCCCTTATAAATAAATATAGACTGTTAAAATTTCATCTCCCAGTCCTTGAGAATAGAATCTCTAACTTTACCCAGCTAGTCGCTAACCGGTCTAGTGAATGCGTTTTTGGTGGAACCTCCTATTTTGGATAACGCTTTACTTGCCAGATCAACTAACATCTACTTGATCATTTTAGTTATTGTTGATTTTGATTGATTTTTATTTTATTTTATTATTCGTTACAAAAATGGCGTTCAGCGCGTTTAATTTTGTTACAAATTTGGCGCCCAACCCATTTTTAAATTTGTTACAACATTTAGCCTTGAAAATTGTTTAAAACTATCAAATTATACCATTCTTTGTTATTATTATTATTATTTTGTTATTATATTAAATTTTTTATTATATTTTTTACAATAATCATTAGTATTCTAAAATTATTATTATTATGGATCTAAACTATTTATTAGTATTATTACTAGTGTTTGCTATTATTATAAGTTATTATTATTATATAAAACTGTAACATAACTTGAAATGTATGTATATTTATTATATATCATCATCAAGCCTTGTCCATCATCGGGTGATTTTGGACTGCCTCTAAAAAGAGCATAGGCTGTCAATAAAATTTCTCCATCTAACTCGTCTATCTGCCATAGGCTTCAAGTCGGTGATGTTGTTATAAATTCTTTTGTCTTGGTTTTGAGAGCTCCATGCATTTATTTCTAGCAGGGTTGAGCGACGCCAGGTGTTCTTGGGTCGCCCTCTACGCCTACTGCCCTGAGGGTTGTATGCTAGTGCATAGCGACACACTTCGCTAGGAGCCCTTCGAAGAGTGTGCCCTAACCAACCATACTTTCTTCTTTTTATTTGCAAATTAATGTCCATTTGACCAGTTCTTTCTCCCAATTCTACGTTTGATATTCTACGTGGCTAATAAATGCGAAGAATTCGTCGAAGACATCGATTTACAAATACTCGCACTCTTCTCTTGATAGCTTCTGTTACGAACCAAGTCTCGCAGCCGTACAGAAGAACTGACGTCACGCATGCCCTGAATATGGTAGTTTTCGTGGAAGTACTGTAGATCGCAGAATTCCATACACGGCTAAGTTGGATAAATGCGCCTCTCGCTTTGCGTATTCTGCTTTCCACATCTGAATCCGCGCCACCGTCCACAGACACA
The DNA here is from genome assembly GCA_963971575.1 of Liopterus haemorrhoidalis. Taxonomy (NCBI): domain Eukaryota; kingdom Metazoa; phylum Arthropoda; class Insecta; order Coleoptera; family Dytiscidae; genus Liopterus; species Liopterus haemorrhoidalis. Next base: position 24,391,307 of record OZ020619.1, on the reverse strand, counting down.
ACACTCCCCAAGTACTGGAAATCATCCACACGCTCGATTTGATGGTTACCGAGCAGTAAAGGTCTATCGGTTTCTGCATTTATCCGCATTTCTTTTGTCTTGGAGCTATTGATTTTCAATCCAACTTTTGCAGATTCAATCGTGAGGTCATTTAGTTTTTGCTGCATGTCTCCATGCTTATGCGACAACTCACATTTATCGTCTGCAAAATCCAGTGACTCCAGTCTGACTGTTGGTGTTAGCGGATTCCAAATGATTCCTCTGGGTTTGTTAGCTGTTGATCGTCTAGCCACGGCGTCTAAAACTATCAAAAAAAGAAGCGGTGACATCACACAACCTTGTCTAACACCTGTAATGGTTGGAAAGGGTTCTGACAAGCTACCATTGTGTAGAACTCTACACGTGAAGCCGTTGTAGCTATTTCTAACCAGAGATATTATTTTGCCAGGCACTCCAATATTCTGCATTTCAGCCCAAATGCATTCTCTATCGACAGAGTCGAATGCTTTTTCATAGTCGACGAAAAGAAGATACAAGGGGGAACGGAACTCGACTGCTTGTTCGATGATAATCCTTAGCGTATTAATTTGATCTATACAAGACCTGCCTGTTCTGAATCCGGCCTGTTCAGGTCGCAATTTCCTGTCGATAGCTGTGACCATTCTTTCAAGGATTATCTTGCAAAAAATCTTCATTACTGAGCATAAGATGTTAATGCCACGCCAATTATTGCAGTCCGTCAGGTCCCCTTTCTTAGCAATTTTAATCACAATGCCTTCCTGCCAGTCCGAAGGAAATGACTCTTGTTCCCACACCTTGGTGAAGAGTGGATGAAGACACTCAGCAAACAAGTTGACGTCTGTTTTAAGTACCTCAGCTGTGATATTATCACAGCCCGCGGCCTTGTTGTTCTTCAAACTCTTGATGGCGACAATAATTTCTCTCTTAGATGGCGGGGAGGTTCGAATTGGAAGAGGACATATTTCCGTTTGTATCGTTGGTTCTAAATTACAACGCTGTAAGTTTAGAATCTCTGAGAAATGTTCTCTCCATCTTTGCAGTTGATGTTCTACATTAGTCAATAGCACACCGTTCTTGTCTTTTACAGGCATATTCTTGTATTGAACGGTATTGGCAATCCTCCGCGTAATATCATAAAGGTCCTTCATGTTACGAGAGGCTGCCGCGTTTTCTGCTTGTTGAGCTAATGTATTCATACACAGACGTTTGTCATCCCTTATTTCTCTTTTTACTCTTTTATCGAGAGCACTATATCTGGCTTGTGCATCTTTCCTTTCGTCGACACTTTTAGCTGAATTTATATCGTTCTTTGCTGATTCTCTTTTGCTTATAAGAGTCCAAGTATACGACGATATAAAATCTTTTCTTATATTTCTGGTGATACCCAATGTTTCTTCACAAGTCTTGTTTATAACATTTCTAAGCTGGTCCCAACATTGTTGTATGTTCTCTTGTTGGTCACTTCTATCAGTAAGATTTTGCCGAAGTGTTGTACAGAAGTTGGATTTTATTTCTTCATCCTTCAGCTTAGAAATATTATATTTCTTCTTGGGGTTTTGGTTATTCTTGCGAATAATCTTTACATTCAGCTGCAAATTTCCCACCAGTAGGTGGTGATCAGAGCTAATGTCTGCCCCCCTTTTGTTGCGCACATCTGTTAGCATATTGCTCCATTTAGCATTTATACAGATGTGGTCGATTTGATTTTGGGTGCGTGAATCTGGAGATACCCAAGTTATCTTATGGCACATTTTATGAGGAAACAAGGTGCCCCCTATCTTCATTCCAGTGAGGCCACAAAATTCTACCAGTAGCTCACCATTTTCATTCATCTCACCCACTCCATGTTTCCCCATTACATGTTCCATGGCTTCATTGTTGCTGCCTACTTTTGCATTAAAATCCCCCATCAATAATAGTAGGTCACCTTTCGGAGTTTCCTCTAATGTTCTACTGAGGAGATCGTAGAAAACCTGCTTTGCTTCAGGTTCAGCATCTTCAGTGGGAGCATAGCACTGTATGACAGATAAATTTCTCATACGACATCTGATCCTCAGTACCATTATGCGTTCATTAATGAATTTGTAATTCATTATTGCATTTCGAATGCGTTTGTTTATAAGAATTCCTACTCCAAATTGATGAGGGTCATTTGGGTTAGGCATTCCTGACCAGAGCATCACGTGTTTCGAAGCAGTAGTCATCTGTCCACATTCATTCCAGCGCACTTCACTCAAACCCATCAAATCTAGGTTGTTTTTATCCAATATCCTATCAGCTTGTGCTAGTTTACCGCATTGGTATAGCGTTTTAACGTTCCATGTACCAAATCGGAACCTTGTTCGTTTGCCTAGGGTTGTCAACGTGTTATCAGTCCGGGTAATTCTTATTGACGTACTGGGAATTATTTTGAATCTCGGAGTAACGGGTAATCAGCCCATTGACTCCAAAGCCTGGTGGTGGGGCTGCCACCTGAGCCCCCAGGCAGGCATACTATTTAGAAGATAATAGTAGAAAAGAAATGAAATAATGAGATACTGATTCTTATATTGCTACGCGAATCAGAGTCTGAAGTACAAGAGTTGGGTCAAGTTCGTCCCGACAGGAAAGTTGAGAGAAAGGAGGGTGACACAGAAAGAGGAAGTAAAGTCACGCTCTGTCAGTGCCTCTCCACCAGATGTGAGGTGGCACGATTTATTGTCGAGGTTCTCTCCTCTAGATCCGATGGTTTTGGTCACCTGGCCACTATCAACGCAAGGTCAGGAGTGGGCGGGCTGACGGGTACACCACGAGAAGGACGCATCTGTAGATACGTGACCTGAACACCACGGAGTTGAACACACCTCAGTGTGTTCTTTTCCGTGAGGTGGTGTTCCGGTACTCCCATTCGGTCTTGAGCCTAAGCTCCTAGGACGACTATGTTGTCCCTGTGACCAGCTCTCCTAACAGGGTCATCCTGCGAATGACAACGGGCAGCGGGCGTCTATCTCGTGTTTTCGGGCTTCGACCTGTTTCACGAGGTTAGCCAGCCCGAATACAAGGCGTTCCTATCGAAGACACTCATGGTTTTAAGCACGGTTCTTCGAGGCGTCGCCAGGTGACAATTAGCTTACCCGCACTCTCCGGATGCGAGTGTCTATAACCCGACCTTTGAGTTACCGCGATGTTTCCGCAAACGATCCCGCCAATAGAGTTGGTGCCAGTAAGTGCCATGGAGTACCCACATAGAATCTCCTACTGACTACCCATTTATTATATATGGGGTGCTAATAATCTCAGACATTGAAGTGCCCCTAAAAAATAAAGAAAGAAAAAAAATATGTTTGAAAATCATCAATTTTCTGAGAAAAGTAATACATTGACTTTTCAATTTCAGTCAATTTAAGCATTACGAATTTTAGAGAACAAACACTGACGTCCCGTTAGCATACAGATGACGCGTAGCTTCGCTATTTACCCTTACCACTACAAGTTACGAGACAACCTCTACTGGAATGATCTTGTCACCGGGTGATCTTTGGTTTATATTTCTATTACAAATTGTGCAAATTGATAACATGATGACTTGCAATTCAAAAAAAAAAAATCTGAATAGATACGATATAGATTTTATTTCACTTATAGCTATGCACTCTGAAATACAACGACGAGATGTTAGTTGCTTGATATAAGAGGCTACATTGATGTCCAAAACTGGTGTTAATTTGGTCGCATGAAGACAGGCGAAGGAAACTTGCACAATTTAGTTAAAACTTTTTGAAACAAGTTTCTACAAAAAATTGCACCAAAAAATATCACAATTATTTTTAAGAAAGGAGATTTCTGGTAACTTGCCAGTTTATTTGCACTAGTTGAACATTTATATCTCATAGATTAGAGTACATTTTTACGATTATGCACAGTTAATTAAACAAATTTAAATCATACATTTTACACAATAATCCATAACAAAATTTAGTGTAATCGTTAACACGTGTACACAACGTAATAAATACATAAGTGGTGTAAGGCAAAAAATTTAAAAAAAAAGCTTATGAATATTTAGTACACTATATAAAATAATATACATTGAATATATTAACAATCAACAAAAAAGAATAATTGAAAGAACACTAAAATTATTTTATAGGAAAATTAACATTTGTATTTTACACTTAACAAAAAACAACAATTCTTAAAAAATTAAGAAATTATTAAATTAATTTTAAAACTTTTCTTGATTTTATTGATGAAAGTTCGTCCAAAATATTGTGCATATAATTTTTTTCGCATATTTCACTTTCTATAGCTATTATTGATAATCCAACCAACCTTTCTTGAGAAATACAAGATCTTAAATAATTTTTCATCTAGAAAATAATCTTTCGCCACTTGCAAATCACACTGGAAGTGTTAATAATATTTTTAGCGAAATTATTAAGTTTGGAAATACTCTGCTTATATCATTACTGAAAATGTATGTAAGTATATGCTGTTATATGAGGACAAGCCAGGTCTATGGTAAATTTAAAAAAAGTAAATAGCGCTGCGAACCGAGTACGATTTACACTGGATAAATACAGTATAGCCGAAAATTTAAAATAAGTTAAAACTAGGGCATGGGCGTAGTAACTGGGTTAGCAACTGATTTTTTTTTAATTTAAAAAAGGTTAATAAGATATTAAAATAAACAAGGCAGATAATACACGTTATTTTTACGACATAAATTGAGTTTAATGGGAAATTTGAAAAAGTTAAAAAAATATTAATTTTAAAAATTATGTACTATATATAAAAAGAGAGATTTGGCTAAAAGAGTTTAAATAGAGCAATAAAACGAACAATATATTCAGTGCTAAAAATTCTTATTTAAATATTTACTGTAAATAAAAATATATGTATATATGAAGGTCTAAAAATTATATCAATAACTTCTTCTTTGGGCACAATCAGCTGGGCTGTCTTTTGGCCTCACATTAGTCCTGTATCTTGATCTGTTAATTGTCAAGTGTCAAATAGTATATTCTGTAACAAGGTTGGAATGAGAAAATTCGATGCGAGTGGAACCACGAGCAACGAATTTTCTCGTTCCAACCGAGTCACAGACTCTACTTTCTCCACGACCACCAAAAAGAAAAATAAATTAACAAATAATTATGTTAACAAACATTTTATCTTAACAAACAATTTATATAACATAACAAATTAATCAATTAATTAAACATTTTTTTTTTAATTTACTATTTGTTTAATTTTAATTTAATTTGCCGCACATCGGCCACTATTTTAGGTTAGGTTATTAGAAGTTATGTTGCATTTATTTAATGTAAACGTTGCATATATCTTAATGTAACCCTACAAAAACAAAAGACAACAAGTATGGAACAGTTATTCCGTAACAAGTGATGGAATGAAATACATGCAAAATGCATAAGAAGATAAGTGCTTTAGAATAACATTCCAACTCTTATGTTAGAATATTAACTCTCTGTAGTCAAAATTGGTTTTAGAATTGTTAAATTCTATAGTGGTCGTGGAGAAAATTATTTATATGTCAGATAACCTAAAAAATATATAACTGCGTAAAACAAATTACATGGGGAATTTTCTTCATAAAATCTACGCCAAGAATATAAATAAAAGTCTAAATATGTAAATAATAACAAAATATACGAAAAAAATTAAATAATATAAATAATATATATTTCCAATATACGACACTGAACTTCTGTCAACTTGGACTAGAAACAATATTTTAACAGTGTAATAGGGATGACGATCTAAACCAATCTGAAGCAAGGACAAACAGCTCCTATCTTCTTACACACATTTTTCTACTTTGAAATAGACCATAGTTATTTTGGTTACTTTTATAGTGTATCACTGACATTAAATGTCATTTAAAAAAAATCCTTGTGCTGTAAATCAGTCACAAATTATAAAACAAGGAAGATAGCGGACTCCCACATTACGGCTTTGGACAGCGATAGTTGCGACATTCGTGGTTGTAATATGTACTAGGATTAGGTAGTATGCAACCCGCAGTGCACACAAATATATTTTTATATTTTAAATTAATAATAGCTATGAATCGCGCGATCGTTAATTTTCTACCAAAATTAAAAAATAAAATGTAATTTTGGTAGAAAATTAAAGATTGCCTTGAACCGAAAACGATGATTAATTTATTTACAACTCTCCTAATTAATTTCCTAAAATTAAAATTAATTACCATTGTTAAAAGTTAATACTTCAGTAAGCATTAAGTTTTATTATCTTATTTGCAAGCAAGCATATGAAATAAATAAACAAGTATTATCTGTCTCATTTTGTAATACGGAACTAACAGTGAAAGTTCATTTTTTATGTTGTATATTGACAATACATTTATAATATTGTCATAGTATTGGTTCGCACGGATACGCCAAAGTCTGTTTACACCACAACAGTCACCAAAGTAACCATATCTAGTTTCGTATTACAAATTGAGACGGATTATATAAGCTGTTCACTTTTGTAAGAACACACTAGATCTGGTTATTTTGGTTACTTTTATGGTGTGTTACTGACTTTAAATGTCAATTAGAAATATTCCTTACGCTGTAAAACAGACTTTAGGTTGATAAAATTATGATCATTATAATTAAGATATAATATCATTTTTCATTGTGACATATGTCAAATGGATCGACATTTTAAAAAGAGACATTTTTTAATACCAACATAACATACAGCTTCAAAGGTGCAAACTATTGAAAACAAAATTCCCTCTTAGTTTATTCTTACAAAAGTGAACAGTTTATATTTATTTTTTACTTTTATTTTTATTGTACATATTAAATTTAGTCTGTGCCATTTTTTTTATTCCAAAAAAATTTATAAAAATATATTAGTGTGCACTACAACCACGGGTGTCATATTACAACCACGAATGTCGCAACTATCGCTGTCCTGAGCCGTAACGTGGGAGTCCGCTATCTTCCTTGTTTTATAATTTGTGTTTTAAAATATAAAAATATATTTGTGTGCACTGCGGGTTGCATACTATCTAATCCTAGTTCATATTACAACCACGAATGTCGCAACTATCGCTGTCCTGAGTCGTAACGTGGGAGCCCGCTATCTTCCTTGTTTTATAATTTGTGGTGTATATGAGTTTCATACCCCTGAAATCAGCCTTCAGATTTTGTTGGTTATGATCATTATAATTTTTCATTATGTCATATATCAAATTGACATGTTTTACCATTTTTAGGGTTTTTTAGGTATGACCAAAAAACCCTTATACCGTCATTTTGTCGTCTGTCTGTCTGTCTGTCTGTCTGTCTGTCTGTCTGTCTGTCTGTCTGTCTGTTCGGTAAAAATTGTAGCCAAACGGCTAAACCTAGAGAGTTGAAATTTGGCATGCGTATACAACTCTTTGACCCGCACATAGGAAAAATACTAAAACATCTAAAAAACATACCCCCCTAAAAATATAAACAAATATGTGCTCATCGAAAACAAAAATATTTTTTTTAAATTCTGAGTAGGGTATCAAATGAAAGCCCTTAGTACGTGGATTAACGATCAGATTTTTATTTTTGCAAAATAAATTATTTTGATGCGATTTTTCCCAAAATTGTGCAAAAAAATTTTTGTCCCACACCCTGTAGCCCAGATGGTTTAAACCAAGGGTGTCAAACTCATTTCAGCTTCGGGCCATTTTTCTAACAAGTAAAATTTACGCGGGCCGCACGTTATGTACAGGCAGGCTATTCCAAACGTTTAGGCGGAACTAAATGGGAATTTCGTTCATTAAGGTTGTCACGAGAAGGAACCTTGCTTGGATAATTTCAATTTTAACGTTGGTATGTGAAAATTAAAAATTTCCAAACCATAGAGACGATGACATTTATTAAAAATTTGAATACATTTTCACATATTTTGAAGACAAAAAAAAAAAAATAATAATAAATAGGAAATTTTTATTAAGAATGACAAAAAATTAAAATTAAATTAAACGGACATTTTATAATAACAATCAATTTAATCTAGAATTTGCAATGTGAGTATGATTTACAAAGCTTAAACAAAATGACCAAAAGTCCAAATTAATAGATAAAAATTACTAGATTTCAAAATCTAGTTCCATCTCAACGTTTGGAATAGCCTATATTTATATTGTTACTTATTCTGTTTTTTATTTTCCTCCATTTTTCTGAATATTTATTTGAAGGAAGTAAGGAAATAACATTTAAATAATAACAATTAAATTTTGCCAAAATATTTGCTTTATCGAACAACAAAACAAAAACGGGTTGAAATCAGCGTAGTGGTACTGTATACAGCAGTTGCACCTATAAAAAAGTGGTATTTGAAAGCTCTGCTTACGAGAGTATTATTTGGAATCACGGGGAATCGCTGATCTACCGACTATCGCACGGCTAACTGCAATAGTTATTGCCTGACTATTGGGTTTCCGCCCTTCGCCGAAGTCTTGACGCCGCAGCCCGGACAGCTCTGTCACTAGGCATTTTCGTTCAAATAAATGTTTATATTGTATATAGTATAAAAAATTATTATAGTATAAGAAGTCGTTACGGGCCGCTAAAATGCAAGTATTGGGCCGCATGCGGCCCGTGGGCCGCGAATTTGACACCCTTGGTTTAAACTAAAAATCTAAAAAAATTCTAAGTAATGTATATTGGTGTGAACCGAAATAGTACAACAGGAATTTTTGATCAGATTATGTTTTCGGAAAATAACGCTATTTTTGTGGTTTTTGGTTCACAAAGTACAAAAGTTATACCAATGTAAGACACTCACATGCAAGGCGTGCGATAGCTTAATGGGTTAGAGCACTGGTGTCGTAAGCTGGAAAACGAAGGGTTGCAAGTTCGAGTACGGAGCGAATTTTATTTTTTCTGTTTTTTTTGCATTTTTATTATGTTATATATTTTGTCAAAATTCTAGTTGTACTTTATGTGACAGCAATCAACAACAACAACAACAATAACAACAATAGGATCCCAACGCCTAGACAGATGTATAAGGGGTTACTATTGCAAGAGACTTGTGAACATTCAGCGTTAGTTTGTAGATATTTAAATATTCTCTTATAATTGTCATATCTTCCTCTGCCATTCTTCTAACTTTTTTTACAAAATAAAGCCGTGTCATCTGCGTAAGTAATAATTTTAGAATGTAGTTTAAGTTGCTCTGTGCTCTTTTCAAAGTAATTTCCGAACTGGTATTATTTAATATTTTGGTTTTTTGTTTTTTATCAGAAAAATAACTTTTTGCTAGGTTAAGTGCTAGGCCTCTTATCCCATAATAATAATAATCTACTATTATATTGTACAAGTGTTGGAATGTATGTTCTATTTAACTTCTGGTGTATCTTCATTTTTCCGGTAACGCGGAGAGAGGAAAATGAACCGCCGTCTTATCCGGGTGATATATTTTTAGTGCTTAGGCTTAATTTTATTTCGACGGGGGGTATTGACTAATTTTTATTGATTAAAATCATGCATTTTTTCCTCGAAACCGTACCGTTGATCGTCAACAAATTTCTAAAAAATTGAACAAATCACGGATACTTCAACGACACGGATAGTTCTTAGTTAACGATATACAAATGTGTTGTAATTCAAAAGATAAATTTAGCACAAAACTAAGTCGAAAAATCTACAATCGATTTTTTTTTTAAATAATCGCTGAATTGTGTAAAAAATACATAAGTGCGGGTAAATATTACGCATTTTTTTTTTTGTAATTTTATAGATTTCAAACATTTTTGCTGACCATAAAATTGTCTTAGAGTTAAAAATGTTACTGAACTGAAAATTACTAAGTAAGTAGGTAATAATCGAAAACTAAATATTATTTCAAACATGTAAAATACAATTTAAGTTGTAAATATCTTTCGATTAATTAATCGCCAAAGTTTTACAATTCATAGCTAAACCAAGCTCCACTACATTTTGAGTGTAAATTGACAGAAGAAATGACAACTTAGTTTTCTATATAAAATTTATTTTATATATCGTGTTTACACGATATTACTTTTAAATTATTTTAAAAACGTATAAAATCGTTTTTAAGGTATGTATGATTTTTGATTAGTTAATTGAGACAATTTTGCATAAATTCTTAAGTTAAACCAAGACTCACTGTATATTTTCTCCCACAGTTATAATGCCATTTTTTGAGGTTATTTTTCGATGAATATATCTATAAAAATTAAATTTGCTTTAATTTGCATAAAAATTGTTAAACTGCTGGAGGATTTAAGTTAATTTAATTACATAATTGTATAAAAATACATGAAATTGAATAAGTGTTTATCTTGATTAGATGAGTTACGTCCGTAAGTTAGTAATTATAGTTGAAGGTAATGGGATTCGGACCAGTCAGAAAATAAAAACAAATTTATTAACTTCGCTAACGTTTCGATTTTTATTTTAAATCTTCATCAGAGCTTAGTTAATAGTCACGAAATAAAATAACAATTGTAAAATTAATAACGAACACATCATATTGTCCGGTTATTAATTTTATAATTGTTATTTTATTTCGTGTTTATTAACTAAGCTCTGATGAAGATTTAAAATAAAAATCGAAACGTTAGCGAAGTTAATAAATTTGTTTTTATTTTCTGACTGGTCCGAATCCCATTACCTTCAACTATAATAAGTGTTTATGTTGGTTATTTTTTTAAATATTCTAAAAGTATTTTTAATATTTTTCAGCTATGAGATGAGACAAAGTATTTGTTGTTAAATTTATACATGGAGAGAAGATGAAACGTCTTTATTGGTGTATTCGAAATGTATGGAAATAGTCTTGGTTCAGGTTTATCGAATATTTGTACTGAAAAACCTATCATCAAATTTTGCCGCTGCAAAATTTTAGTCTCTCCAATAAAACCTATATGCTGTTATATAAAATGATACGTATGGTTTCAAAATAAAATTCTAAAACTGAGCTATCTATATAGTTTGTAATCAGAATAGTAAGCAGTGCTATTAATAATATTTACCACAAGTTAATCATAGTAACCCGTAGCTGATTATTCATTCCGTACTAATTTAAAAACTGTCACCGATTAGTTTACGGAACACAGTTTTTGAGAAAGTTTTACTACTGATCACTACCAAAAGTAACAGTGATATAAACTCAAGCTCAATCACAGGCTCCACGAAGGGGCTGAAGGCCGGCGTAGCCGGGCTGAGGCCTCTGGTAATAATATATTTCAGTAAAAAAATACATGAAAGTACATATACATAATCAATTAAAAAATGTAACAATAATATACAAATTCAAAACATATAAGATGATAAAGACATGTCTCTTAGATCATCATTAATGTATTCTTCTAGATTATAATAGGCCTTATTAATTAATAAATTACGAACACAAATTTTAAAATTTTTTATGTTCAGCTCTCGCACCGATAACGGTAATTTATTGAATAATTTGGCACCCATGTAATTTGGCTGTGTTTTGGACAGTTTATTATGCAAACGCAGCAGACGTATATTATTTTTTTCTCTAGTATTGAACCTATGTATGGCACTATTTTTTAATAGGTTATCATCTAATTCCAGTTTATGGAATAACAACTCATGGTGGACAGTATCGAAGTCCTTAGCCAAATCTAAAAAGGTGACGAGACATGGAAGGAAGTCATCTAAGGTATCGTAGATATTGTCTGTTAATTTTGAAATTGCGTCATTGGTTGATTTTCCTGGGCGAAATTCAAACTGATTTTCAGATAATAGAGAATTTAGCATTATGAATGACAATAATTTTTTGTATATAACTTTTTCAAATATTTTACTAAATCTTCTGGTATTTCTTTTCGACCTTGGAATATGTTAAATAATGTAGTCGCTTCTAGGGATATTAGGTCAATAAAACAATTAGATATTCATATATTCGAATAGACCGGTTTCGACAATTATATTTACATTTACAACATATTATATTTACATTAGTGATTTGAAGATACTGAAGAAGACAATAAAATTGTCGAAACCGGTCTATTCGAATATATGAATATCTAATTGTTTTATTGACCTAATATCCCAAGAAGCGACTACATTATTTATTTTACTAAAGTTACTTACGACAGAGATCGGTCTGTAATTACTTAAGCTTTTCTTATCTCCGTTTTAATAAATTGGAGTGACCACTGATTCACGAATTAAAATAAATAAATAAATAAACTAGAAAGAATATTTGTGAATCAGATGTACACTTTTCAGTATCTGTTTATTGAAAAATACAGTTGTCGATGTAAAGTCTATTCCAAACGATTAGGCGAAACTAGATTTTCCAATCTAGTAATTTTTACAGATTGATTGAAGTTTTTGATTCATTCATTTAATTTTGTTCAGGAAAAGCCAACGTTACATATAAGTATGGAAAAATTTCGAAAAATTTTACAGAAATTATTCGAAATTTTTCGTTTTATCAAAAAACGTCTCAAATAAAAGTTATTAGTTATTGCTTTTATAGCAACTTTTGTTCAATAATTTTTTTCGAAATATTTTTTTTTTGTGAAATATTCACAAAAATCTTAAAATCGACACGAGTATTTTAGTCAACCGATTTTTACCAAAAGTTGATCAACTCGTGTCATTGATGGCAGAAGCTTAAATATGAAGTTTCATAAAAATCCTTTCAGCCGAATTTGCTCTGCACGTGTAAACAGACAGACAGACAGACGGACGGACGGACAGACAGACAGACAGACAGACAGACGGACAGACGGACAGACAGACCGACAGACATCATGCTAAAAATAATCAAAACGTTATGTAGGGACCTCAATTCGAGGGAGATCCATCGAAATCTCGAAACGTCAAAATCGGTATGATCACAATACCTCTCTTATATATGTTGGCGGTCTGTAAAAAAATAGCTAATGACAACTTACAAAAATGAAAATTCCAGTTAGTTCCGCCTAATCGTTTGGAATAGCTTTTAGTGCTTGTGGCGCCCGTTGCGCTGGTTTCGTAGGAGAGACGCAGGCGTCGCGGCGTCACATAGGTCTACGACTAAGATCGTAGGACCCGCCACACGTGGTGACCAATAAACGGTTCTGCTGAGAAATTTGTGATGTGCGGATTTAACCTGCAGCAGAATTGCAGGTAAATCGTTGAAAATAGGGGGCGCGTTACTTCAGAGCAGAGTTATACTCACAAACAAAAAAAAAGGACAGGCAGGGTTCAGACGTATTTCACTCCAAGGGGTTATGCTTGGAGACTTATTACATGTGGTTTGGTTTTCCCTGGGAGTAGAGGTATTCGAAGGGGCCCACACAGTGGTTCTGGAGGAGTAATAACACAATTCTGTCCTCTTGAATCCCTACTCAGCCGTTGAAATCGTAGAACTGCTCTGAGTAACACGAAAAATTATTTGGAATAATTTTTATAACCAACAAAAATGAATTGGGGAAAATGTAGCGGAAATTTGTATAAATAATGGATAAATAAAGTTTTACAAATATATGTTTCTCCCCGACACAACCAGATACATTGGGGTGAGAAACTATATACAAATTAATATTCAATTTACAATTTTCAGAATCTAAATTAACAAGTGGCAAAAATTAACAATGTGTGCACGCACAGGTACTGAACGGTGCGGCGCGTCAAAATACAATGAAAAATTATGAATTGAAATGTGTACTCACGCGTTCCGTATGAAAATACGGAAAAATACTTAGCGTGGAGTACAGATACAGAAGTTGGCTTCAGTTATCCACAATCGGACTCTACAATATCCTGGTGGAATCGCCGATGTCGGATGATTACTGGCCCAACTTCTGGAGTGGTCTAGGTTCTCCTGGTTCTCGTCTGGATATTTGGTAGTTCCAAATAGACGCTACTTGAGAACTTTATAGATATGTTGAAAAATATCAAAATAACTCTTCTTGACGCGATCCAAAACGGGGGTTTTTTCCTTGTAAAAAACGTAGATCCCGAAAGTGGTCAAGCACAAATTCTAGTTTACCAAATAGCTCGCAGCCTCGTCTTGGTAAACTCGAAACACAGTATATTAGATATTATGCAAAAAAACTCAAAAGACGTCTGTTCTCGATGAAAGACAATCGAGTAGTCGCCGTCTCAGACAGAATTATACAAGATTCTAGAAGTTCATACAATGAAAGCTAGAATTACATATGAAAAATAAGAATTTATAAAAATTACCGCAAGCGGTAATTTTGAATAGTTTTGCGACAAATTATTGAAAATATGTCGATAGCTGTATTTTTTAAGAAATCAGCCCAAAGTAAAAAGGCTGCAATGCCCTTATCGTGCATTATTAAACATTTTAAATTAAAATATTATCTTGTTCAAGATTGGTGATATTTGAGTTAGGCTGTGTAGGCGCAAATAGCCTTTGATACTGTGTGCCAGATATTTTAACTAACTAATTATGTTATTAATGATTATTATTTTAACTAATGACCTCCCCGGGCCCCTACACTAACTGAGAGGGGGCAAAATTAATAGCAACATTTGAGAAAGAAATAAAACAAAAATATAAAACTTAGCCATGTATTTTATGTTTATTTTCCAGTGCTATTATAACATTATTGAAATGTCAAATTAAAAAATGATTTCGAAATTATAAGGAAATTTAGTCAGCAGGAAGGAAGGTATAGTCAGCAAAATTCAATTGTTTGACTCTACGTCAAGTCGTAACCAACGTTTCTGCAACACTTAAGGTGGCGTGTCGAAGCCTATCTTGTCATAACATCCGCGGCCTGGTGTCCGTAGGCGCCACTAGTCAAACTTAGAGAGAGATAGTTAGCTCGAATATTTGCCAAAAAAGCTATCAAAATTTGCTTCTAAGCAGATAACAGGTTGATGTGTATTTTGAAATTTAAGTCGCATATACAAAATACTTGTATAGTCAATACGCTACATAGCAAATACCGTATTTTTGAAAAACAGTTTTTTTTTTTTTATTTTATTAGGTCAATATGCCAAAACGCTTACTAGGTATTTTAAATAAAAACCTATGTACCAAAAAGGTTGCTATAATTCACCCCGAATGTAGATTCATCCCTTCAGGCATTGATTAGGGCAAAATCCTGTATTTCTGTTTTAAACATTTGAATAGGTAACCTTTGTGATATCTGATTGGTTCTAAGAGATATTGAGGAATCCCTCAAATCATATTCACCCCCTTTTGACTCCCTTAGAGAAATTCGAAAAATCTCTTCTCAGTGGAATATATTTTGCGAATTTCATGTATCTATGTCCAAGCAACGTTCTGTCGAATAAAAAATACCCATTTACTCCTTTAAGGGTGAAATTAAAAAAAAAAAAAATTCAAAATTATTTCGAGATATTTTAAAAAGACACCTATGTGCCAAAAAAGAATGCTATGACTCAACAAACACAGGACATAAAGGGAAAAAATTCTTACTGCAAGTTTTTTGCATTTGTATGGGTAATCTTTATAAGCAAAAATCAAGTCGATTTTTATTGGTCCTAAGAGATATTAAGAAATCCTTGAAATCGAATTTAACCCTTTAAGGATGCAATTTTAAAAAATTGTCAAAACCATTTCGCGATATTTAAAAAAGACAACCATCAGCCAAAAAGAAATGTTATGACTCAACAAATACAGGAAATACGACGGGATGTATGTCCGAATGTAGATTCACCTATTTAGGGGTTGATTAGGACAAAATCCTGAAATAGGGTTTTCGGCCTTTGTATTGGTAATCTTTATAAGAAAAAACCAAATCGATATTTTACTGGTCCTAAGAGAAATTAAAGAATCCTTGAAATCATAATTCACTCCTTTTCACCCTTTAGGGGTGAAATTTTAAAAAATTGTCAAAACCATTTCGAGATATTTAAAAAAGATAACCATCAGCCAAAAAGAAATGTTATGACTCAACAAATACAGGAAATACGACGGAATGTATAATTATGTCCGAATGTAGATTCACCTATTTAGGGGTTGATTAGGACAAAATCCTGAAATAGGGTTTTCGGCCTTTGTATCGGTAATCTTTATAAGAAAAAACCAAATCGATATTTTACTGGTCCTAAGAGAAATTAAAGAATCCTTGAAATCATAATTCACTCCTTTTCACCCTTTAGGGGTGAAATTTTAAAAAATTGTCAAAACCATTTCGAGATATTTAAAAAAGATAACCATCAGCCAAAAAGAAATGTTATGACTCAACAAATACAGGAAATACGACGGGATGTATAATTATGTCCGAATGTAGATTCACCTATTTAGGGGTTGATTAGGACAAAATCCTGAAATAGGGTTTTCGGCCTTTGTATCGGTAATCTTTATAAGAAAAAACCAAATCGATATTTTACTGGTCCTAAGAGAAATCACAGAATCCTTGAAATCATAATTCACTCCTTTTCACCCTTTAGGGGTGAAATTTTAAAAAATTGTCAAAACCATTTCGAGATATTTAAAAAAGATAACCATTAGCCAAAAAGAAATGTTATGACTCAACAAATACAGGAAATACGACGGGATGTATAATTATGTCCGAATGTAGATTCACCTATTTAGGGGTTGATTAGGACAAAATCCTGAAATAGGGTTTTCGGCCTTTGTATCGGTAATCTTTATAAGAAAAAACCAAATCGATATTTTACTGGTCCTAAGAGAAATCACAGAATCCTTGAAATCATAATTCACTCCTTTTCAACCCTTTACGGGTGAAATTTTAAAAAATTGTCAAAACCATTTCGAGATATTTAAAAAAGACAACCATCAGCCAAAAAGAAATGTTATGTTTAGTTTAGTTTAGTTTTATTCTTGTCTTTCATGTACATAAATATTACATAATAACAATGTACAACAATAATACTATTACATGAAAAGAAAGTCAATACATAATAATATAAGAAAATATTTAAAACATTAGAGATATGGACAGTGAAGAAAATAAATGAATAAACAGTAATAAACAATAAATATGGAAATTATCTAAAAAAATCCTTAACGTCATACAATTCTCTTTCAATTAGGTATTTTTTAACATTGGTCTTGAAGATGAGTGCATTTTTTGACAGCTTTATTTCATCAGGAAGCGCATTATAGTATTTACAGCAATTGAAATGGGCACCTCTTTGGTAACAGGTTAAATTGTGTGGCCTTGGGACTAGTGCATCTTTGTTCCTTGTGTTATGGGAATGTTCGATTTTTAGGAACAGTTGTTTGTTTTTGTAGACGAACATACAAAGAGATAGAATATATTCTGCTGGTTGAGTTAATATGTTAAGTTGGGTGAAATATTTCTTGCATGAGTCTCTGGAGTTCAGCGATTGAAGGACTCGTATTGCTGACTTTTGGAGACGAAATACTTGTTTGCAATTAGTCGATTGGCCCCAGTGGATAATATTGTACTTTAAATGTGAGTGGAAGCATGAAAAGTATACATTCTTTAACACTTTGATGCTACAATTCAGTTTCAACGACCTTAGGAGGAATAAACATGAGCACAACCTTCTACACAGTTTATCGATGTGGTCTGTCCAGTTAATGTTTTTGTCTAGCGTTAGTCCTAGTACGAGTGAGGTATCCGATATTTTTACTTTTTGATTTTCAAAATTTAATTCCTTAGGCGGAATGAATTTATTTTGTTGTGTTTTGAAGACTACACAGGATGTCTTATCAATATTTAAGGTTAATTTATTTTTATTTGCCCATGTGGATGCTATTTTCATTACGTCATTAAAGGAGGTTTCAATATCTGTCGTGTTTTTACATCGAGTAAGGTAACTATTGTCGTCAGCAAATGAAGTCACGGTTAAGTTTGTCATATTTGTAAAATAATTAGGTAAGTCACTTGCGTAAATTAAAAATAGAGTAGAAGCCAAGACACTTCCTTGTGGGGCACCTAGGGTAATGCCGGGTTTACATTGGTAGAGTAACAGAGCTAGTAACTAGCGCAAGTACTAGGCGATTTACTCTACTATCTTATTTTCAGGATAGTAGATGTTCATACACAATTGACATACTTATCTTATTTTCTGGATAGTAAGTGTCAAAACACATTTGACATCTTCACTGTAATTTTGTTGTGAAAATATCTTTTTGCAAAAAATAGTTTATAAATATGAATATACATCGTCGCCGACTTGATGCCATTAAAAAAATGGTATTTTGTATTACATCATTTCAAATTATATTACTCTAAAAATTATGTAAAACTAGTTATAACGTCTTTAGCTAAGCTACGGCTATAATATTAAGAATAGATTGATAAAAATTATGTACGTGTCAAATATAAATATTACTTACGTTTTCAAAACTCTTATAGACGGTGTTACAGCAATAGCACAATACAAAAAAGAAAAAATAGTGAAAAAAATAAGTGAAAACTTTGGCACACCAAAAATGTTGGATTGGAGATGCGAACACTTCAAAAGAAATATTTGCAATGACTGAATAATTACACAATTCGTAAAATGTCCCATATTTCCATGTGTTCTAAAAATTTTGGTTAACCCCACCTCCGAGCCCTTGTTCCAAAATTAAAACAAGTTTAAAATGTATTTTCGGCAAAGATTAAAGCATTAGACCTATTTATGGTTTAATCCCTTTTGAATATGACCATAAAATTTTACAACAAATTTCCTGTCCATATTGTGTTTTGCATAAAATTATTAACAAATGTGAAGAATGAATTTATACACATTTTAGGTTTTCAATTATTAAGGTTTTTTAGGGTTTTGTAAGTATGATCACCGAAAAACCCTTCTAAGAAAAATAAATGTATATTAAATAAAAAAATTTAATAAAAATAAATATTTTTAAAAGAGTTTGAAAAGGTTTCATATATCGCATGGTATTGTTAAATTGAAAAGAAATCATCAAATAATACATCAATGTTACAAAATTTATGCAAACAAATAATAACTTATTTGATATCTGTTGTTTTCTATTTGTTATGACAGGTTAACACTTGGCGCCAATTTCATATGTATCAATTTTGTGTGCTAGTGGCAAAGATAGTAGCTAGTAAATACGTCGACGAGCTAGCTGCTATCCTAGCCCAACTACTGGCAGATAGTAGTCTACTAGCCACAAGTCAACTGTTTACACAGGGATAGTGACTAATAGCTAGTTACTTGCGCTAGTTACTAGCTCTGCTACTCTACCAATGTAAACCCGGCATAACAGACTTTTTGTCGGAAAAATGTGACTTGTTTTTAATGTCTATCGAGGTGAATTGGGTTCTGTCAGTAAGGTAAGATTTGATCCAGTCTAATGCGATTCCTCTTATTCCGTATCGCTCCATTTTCATGAATAAAATATCATGATGAATGCAGTCAAAGGCTTTACTCAAGTCTAAAAAAAATTCCTAATGCTTTGCTGTTGGCATCTAATGTGTTTAATATTTCACTAACGAAGTTAAAAAGGGCTGTATCAACAGATTTATTTTTTACGAAACCATGTTGTGTTTCTGGAAGAATTTTAAAATTTGATAGGAATGAAAGTAACTGTTTGTTTACGATTGATTCTATAACTTTTGATAAAGGTGAAATTAGAGTGATAGGCCTGTAGTTGTTGAATGATGATTTGTCACCCTTTTTATAGAGTGGCTTAACTAGGGCATTTTTTAGTTTTTTAGGAAATATTGCTTGTTGGAAAGATAAATTTATTATGTGTGTTAGGGGAATAATTATAAGGTTCTTACAAAGTTTTATTAAGTTATTCGATAGTTTATCAGCACTTACAGCAGAAGAATTTTTTAGATTTGTTATAGCCTGCATTATGTCATGTTCTGTGACGGGTTTTAAGAAAAATGTATTTATGTTTATTGGAATTTTTGACTCTATGTATTGGTGATCGATATTTGTGTCAAAGTTTGTACTCATATCTGTAGCTACTGATGTAAAGTAGTTGTTGAATTTATTAGATAAGTCTATATCTGTGCTATCACATTCAAACATTAAAGAGGAGTTATTTTCTGAATTGTTTTGTCTAGTTTTATTTATTATATTCCAAGCTGTTTTATTTTTATTGGTCGAGTTATTAATTAGATTGTCATTATGTTCAATCTTTAGTTTTTTTAATAATTTACTGTAATCATGGTTTGTGGAGATGAAAATTTCTTTAAAAATGGGGTATCTCTGCGATAGTTCGCGATAGGCACTTACTTTCTTTTTTAACTCACACGCCTCTTCTGTTAACCAAGGAAGCCCGTTTCTATCGCTGTGTTTATCTGGAATCAGTTTTTTAGGAAAACATATAATATGGTAATACAGAAGAATATTGCTGAAACAATCAAAGGCTTTTTGGGTGCAATCTTGGGAAAGTACTTTATCCCAGGTTTGGGTTTCTAAATACTGGTAGAATTTTATTTTGTTTTTTATGGAAAAGTCAGTTATTTCCTTCTGTATTGGCTGTCTGAAGGAACTGTTTTCAACATAGATGGTAATTGATTGACTTGTATGATCGGATAGTCCAAATTCTCTTACATCTATACTGTTGAAGAGTAAATTTTCAGATAAAATAAAATTGTCAATGCATGTTTTAGAATCCTGAACTATTCGCGTTGGTGTCTTAATTGTAGTCATTAATTTGTATGACTGTAATATATTAATAAAGGATTTTTTATTTATGTCATCGTTCATGAGATCAATGTTAAAGTCTCCACCTATAACAATATTGTCCTTAAGATAAAAAGTATAATTTAAAATGTCACATAATCTGTCTAGAAATACATTAACATTTGCGCCGCTAGGGCGATAACATGATATAAAAACAATATTGTTAATCTCTACACAGCAACATTCTATTTCAAATGGGATGTTAAATTCAAGTATTTTGTCGTTCAATTTTACGTGCATGTTAGATTTTACATAGATCGCGGATCCTCCATGCTCTCCCTTGCGTCTACAATAGTAAGATGCGAGCTTATAATTGGTAAGGTATGAATATTTAATTTGATTTTCACATTGCCAATGTTCTGTGATGAATAAAATATCGGGTTGTGTATATTTTAATGCTACTTCCAATTTATTAATTTTATTTGAGAGGCTTTGTATGTTTTGGTGGAAGATTTTTATACTTGAATTTAACTTCTTTTTGTTTCTATTGTGGCAGGTTTTTCTAAAAAATTTGCATCTAATGTGTTATTACAATTATAAATTTTATGAGTATTGTTATCATTTTGTATGTCTATATTAGGTTCATTAGGACTTAGATTTTTAGTTTTAATTTGATTGGATTGTCTATTTTTAATATCAAATAATTCATTAATCTCGTGTGTATGTGTCTGTATGCATTTTACAATAACATTAAATAACTTGTATTTTCCGCCTTTATTCATGTGCAAACCAAAACTTGTCATATCAGAGTAGCTGATTAGTACATTCGGCTCAATGAATGTAACATGGCTGTATGCATAAGACAAGTGGTTAAGGAAAGAATTTAATTTGAAAACTTTGTTATTAAAATCAGTTTTATTTTCTTGGAACAAGGTGCCTATGAGAATTGTGTTTGTGTGTGAAGTGCTATTGAGGATTTGTTTAATAAGAGAATGTTGTAAAATGCCATTATTTAAAATATCATTTGTTCCTGCCATGATAATTACAAAATCATTGTGTGTGAAATTTTCGGTAAGTTGTTTGACATTATATGTTACATTATTAAAACAAGCGTTCGGCTTAAAGATAACACTAACTCTAAATTTACTAGGGGGTAGTAAAGTTTCTAAAATATTTGCCGCATGGCGACCATGGCTGTCCGCTAATAACAGTATTTTCACTTGTTTATCTAATTGCTGCGGCACACTTTTTTGTCTGACATTTTGATTAGTTTTTAGGGAGGGTATTAGAGGTGGTATAATATCTTTTTGGCTGGTTTTTGGGGCTGGTTCTTGGTATTTTTTGTTGTCCGGAGGTGTTTGTTTATTTTCTGATGAGGTTACCTGTTGTGGTTGTTTACATTCAGAGTATTTCTTCTTCTTGTTGCTTCGAATAATTTTTGAGAGCCTAACTTCAAGCTGGTGAATTTTTGCTTCAAGGGATTTTATTTTATTAATGAGTTTGATTTTCTTATTTTTAGTCTTAACTCTAATTTTAACAGGAGATTTTGTATAGTTGACGTTGTTAATTACAGTTTCACTACTGCTACTGGATGTATTCAGAGTTTCGCTGTATTGTTCCTCTTCTGTTTGTGACATGGTATTTTCAACGTCATTTTCAGACTCATTTCCGTTATTTTCGTCTATAAAGCTTGAATTTAAAATATTTTTAAGCTTAATTATTAAATCTTGCTTTTTCCCTGTACATTTGACATTCCTTGCTTTGAGTTCGTTTTTAAGCTCACTTAAACGTAGATCTGTCACTCTTTTTGACATTTTGGCGGTTGAGATTATGTCACTTTTTTACAATATGTAGTAAGAGTAATATAAAATAACTTTTCACTGTATTAAACTTTTGTATTAAATGTTTATTTACTGTGGACACTTTACTTAATCTTAGATATAATTATTTAAATTTTTTATATATATTAATTCACAAAATATTTGGACAAACTAATTGATTTATAACTTGTCGGCCATCTTATATCATATTTTGTAAAATATGACTCAACAAATACAGGAAATACGACGGGATGTATAATTATGTCCGAATGTGGATTCACCTATTTAGGGGTTGATTAGGACAAAATTCTGAAATAGGGTTTTCGGCCTTTGTATCGGTAATCTTTATAAGAAAAAACCAAATCGATATTTTACTGGTCCTAAGGGAAATCACAGAATCCTTGAAATCATAATTTTCCTTTTCACCCTCCTTTCACCCTTTAGGGGTGAAATTTTAAAAAACTGTCAAAACCATTTCGAGATATTTTAAAAAGACACCTATGTGCCAGAAAGAAACGTTTTAATTCAACAAACACAGGAAATACGAATGGATGTATAGTTTCACCCCGATTGTAGATGCACCCCTTTAGGGGTTGATTAGGACAAAATCCTGATATAAGTTTTTTGGTATTTGTATGGATAATCTTTGTAACCAAAAAGAAAGTCGATATCTGATTGGTCCTAAGAGATATTATTATATTATTCTGATAATAAACTTATATATTTAAACTTTTTCGGCTATTTTATATATTGCCTTACTGAATAAAAATAAAAATGTCATTTTATTTGTTATTTGAATGTTTTGTTAAAACTATATACTTTAGATTAAGTGTGAAATATTAATATTAATTGTTTAGATTTACTTTTAAATATATCATATAAATTATATTTACCAAGTATTAATATTTGTTTATGTAGGAAAATAATGCTAAATAGAGTCCAATCTAATCTTATCGGTTCATGGCTAGCCATAAAAGAAAAAATGCTTCTACAATTAGTGTTTCTTCTCGAGAAAAAGTTATAACTCTCATTTTTAATTTCTCGAGAAATGTAAAATTTTTTCTCGAGAAATATAATTTTTTCTCGACGCCACGTTAAACGCATTGTGCTTTTAAAAAACTATTTTAAAAAAATATAATGTTTAGTGAGTCATGGATTATAATTTTATTTTGATAAAATTTGTCGTCTGTCTCCCGCAACGCAACTGTGTCAACAGATAAGAAGCGATTTATAATATTTAGCTACTTAGCATTTATTGTTACAATATTTTATTTTAATTTAGTGTTTTATATATTATAATCAATTACATTTCATTTTTTGTTCAGTTTAAAACTGTTATGTAAAAGATTACCTACAAGTTAAATAAAATAATTATTACTATTATTATTAACTTTTTAATTTTTTGAAAATTTATCTATACATATTAGTCTAGTGCCAACGTGGAAAGATACTGCACTTGATGATAATGGAATGCCATTTGGCACACGTGTTCCTTATAAAAATTAAAATCATTTTGACCCGCAGCACCTATTTGTGAGTCGAGGCAGATTCAAGATGGCGGCGAAACTAGCGCGCCATTTACGATTTTTTAAATTTTTTTTCTTTCAAAATAATTAATAAGAGACAAAACCATCCTTTGAGCACGGCTACTAAGAGCTTTGGGCATTTTTACATTTAAATTACAAATAAATTTAAAAAGAATAAAATATAACCTCACTGTTAATTTTAAGTACCTAAACGTCAACCTGACGTCAAAATAACGATTGAACAATCCAATTTCAAACTGGCAACATTGAAAAAATGTACCAAAATTAAATAAATAAATGTACTAACTGAGTTATGGATTGATGTTGATTAAAACATATCATAACGTTGGTACTTAAATTAACCAACTGTGACGTCATCTCACATTTATTGTGAATGGAGTTTATGTATTGATTTTATGATAATGAAACAATAAACTACACTAAACTAAATTAAACGAGATAGCAATAGTGAGCCACTTGGCTACCTTTCTCTTCCTCTTTGATAAAAGTTGTTTTGAATCACTTGTTACGTTTTTGTAATCTTGCAATAAAAAATATAACGATTTGAATTTTTGATCATTTGTGTAAAAGGGTCTTAAAATCATGTTGTTAGTTAAATTAAATTCAAACAAATTCATGAAGTTTTGCTGTTAATTTTATTTCCACCTTACAATAATTTTAAATATTGAATAGCATTTATTGCAAATTTAATACTCGAATGTATATCGTTTTCTATATTGGTTTCTTCTAGCTACAAAAGTCCCGACTTAATATGTCTTTATTTTATTTATAATTGTTATATCCCGAAGGTTAATGAGAAGACGGGGATTCAATTAAGACTAATTTATTAAGAGGATGTGCTACCCAATACCAAGTTACTTCAAATAGGCTATTTTGTGCGTCTCTCTTGAGTCCACATTTTTAGTTTTGTAAAACAATATGTGTTAAGGAAACACTAAAATGCAACTTATTGGGAGCACATTTCAAATTTGCTAGTTATTTTGTTAATTACAACTAGTTAAAAATAATCTTTCCGTAAAACAATTATAACGCACTACAGAGATAAAAATCTACAAATGTATTGCTAGGAGGTATAATTTAAAGCTTTTTAAATTAGTGTTTCAAATTTGGTTGTTTTATGATTTATAATATATTCTATAGAAGGGCTCACAATTTGGGCCTTTTAGTCATAAAATGTGCTAGACTTGTACGCCACCAGCGATTTAAAAAAAATTATTTCGGTTGCTTACGCACATTAAGTTTCCGCCCTAGTGGTCACATGGTCGTTCGTCCCTGTACCCGAACACGCACTACTATGGTTATCAGAAATGGTTTTCATCCTCTTAATACATTATTTAGTAATATATCTCCTCATAATTTTAATAATTTCTTCGTCACTATGGCGGAAAACACTGTGTCTAACCTCCCCTCCACAACTGCGGACTATAATACACTGCTACATAATAAGAAAATAAGTTACCATAGTAGTTTATACTTAAGGCCGACTGCTCAAATATAGATTGACACTATAATCAGGGGACTCAATAATAGTAAAAGCCTCGACATCTATGGTATAATAATATACCATAAATAGAATATACATCTATGGTATGATAATGTCGAATTATTAAAACGTACATATGTAGCCATTAGGGAGCCCTTAGCTATAATTGTCAATTCCTGTTGCCAATCAGGAATTTACCCTAAAAATCTCGAGGGTTACATCAGTCTTTAAGAAAGAAGATGCTTCCGATCCTAACCATTATCGCCCTATATCAATAACGCCATCATTTTCTAAAATATTAGAAACAGCGATTAAAAGTAGGATGCTGGCATTCCTTGAAAGACACGCCGGGCTTTCTGATAATCAGTTCGGCTTTCGTAAACTCAGATCTACATCTAAAGCAACTATTAAACTGATCGACGAATTATTAGAAATCATCGAAAAGGGACTACACGTTGTTGGGACGTTTTGCGATCTGTGCAAAGCTTTCGACTGTATCAGTCCCAGCATACTACGTGATAAATTTGACTGTTACGGTATCCGTGGCGCTGCATTCAACCTTGTTACAAGTTTCCTAAAAAATAAGAAACAAGGTGTCTTTCACAACAATGTTCTGCCGTCGACAAAGAGCATAAACATGGGCGTCGGGCAAGGCACAATTTTGGAGCCTTTAATTTTTATATTATACATTAATGATCTGCCAGACAATATGCAGGCCATAATTATGCTCTACGCCGACGACTCTTCATTTATAAACCATGTAGTCCACTGAGATGATGCTATGCTAGCCGCAAATGTAACCCAAGATCAAGCTCTACAAGGGTTTACTAGTAACAAATTGAGTTTGAATACTGCAAAAACCAAAACAATTATTTTTAGCTTAAATAGGATTTTAAATAACAATACCCTGTACACTGAAAATAGCATTAAGTTTCTTGGGTTTCTTTGTAACTGCCGGCTACCACGCAAATCTGATCTGTCGATTCGGTAGGGAACCTACCATGGGTCCTTCTTCCTCAAATATTCTTTGTAGTATTAATCTTTTTTAAGTTAATATATAAAGAAGAAACTTATAACAGTTTCGTCTTTGTGCATGGCTCCTCCTCAGTTACACATTCTACTCGCGGTTTGCTTCATATTCATGATGGTTCATCGTCATCTACCGCCGAAACTGATCTAGACGGATGTTGTTCCAGTTCCGAAGGGTAAAAGCGGTACAGTGACATCAAGTGCGAATTACCGCCCCGCAGCCCTTACCACAGTACTGTCAAAAATCTTAGAACAAATTTTAATGTCAAAATATGCTCATAGATTAAACTGTGCTGATAATCAGTATTGCTTTAAAAATGCACATGGTACTGATATGACAATATTTACTCTGAAGTCAACCATTAATCAGTATATTAGGAAAGAGACGCCTGTATACGCATGCTTGCTCGACCTAAGTCGTGCTTTTGAAAAAGTAAATCGTGGAAAGCTGTTAAATATACTGGAAAGAAGAGAAGTCAAGCCAAACAACAAAAAAAAGTGCGCTGGGGGTTGGCGAAATCCAGTACGTATATGCAGGACACTGTACTAAGACAGGGTGGGCTTCTATCTCCACTTTTGTTCAACGTATACATGGATGATCTTTGTACACTGTTGAACAAAGAACGCGTCGGTTGTGTGGTTGGCTCTACACTTGTAAACCACATAAGCTACGCAGACGACATGGTAGTTCTTGCTCCATCAGTATCCGGTTTGAGAAAACTATTGGGAATTTGTGAGTTCTATGCTATGGAACATGATATGGTGTACATCGAATTTCAGCCCAGATCTAAGAGACATGAAGTGCCTGGTATTAAGATCAACCATTAATATGTGAAAAAAGTGTCCCATGTGTGTTACCTTGGTCATGTGATTAGCGATAATCTCTCTGATTGTTTAGGTGGCGATCGACAATGTTGCTCTTTGTGTGTAAAGCAAGTATGTTAAACCCGCGATTCTCTAAATGCAGTAAAGATGTACGCAGATACTTGTTTAATACATTTTGCGGAAGTTTTTATACATCTGCACTATGGATTAATACAACCAGATCTAGCGTACGTAAATTAACAACATGTTACAATAGTGCATTAATGCATTAAGGGTTACATAATTATTGTAGCGCTAGTGAAATGTTTGTAATAAATGATATATGTATGACTTGTATGACGGATACTTGTATGACTGTCCTCAGGAAATACGTTTTTAACCAGCGTGACAGATTAATGAAGTCTGTGAACAAGCTTGTTCATAACTGCCTGTGTATTCAAACGTTATTTCTTATAATGTAATAATTGTATAGTATTATTGAGGACAATTTCAAACTCTTTATATGTTCTTTATTTTTGTATAGTTTATTTTTTTTGTTTAATTTGTATGTATTTGTCTTTTTATTGGTCGCAAGGCTGTTAATAAAAATATTATTAATATGTTATTATTATATTATTAAGAAAGTAGTTACTCTTTTATAAAATATTGTGCAACTGTTATATGCAGCAGATACCATGCAAGCGTATTTTAGGTTCCAAGCCAAGCAAGTGCAATAGGTTGCGAAATTTGCCCAAGCGGAAGCAAAGCGGCAAAGTGCAATAGTAGTTTCTTGATCCGTTGTACTTGGAGTGCCTAAAAATTTTGCAAAACACAGTATTGCTCTTATACAGCTGATGATGATGATGAATACTGTAATACTCACCTACCAAAGGGCGTGCTAAGGTGCTACAATAAATATTACGGCTACTCATGGTAGCGCTACGTAATATCACGTGGACCGTGGATGTGAAACAGCTAAGCCTACACAGCCGGGACAGTCCCGGATTAGAGACCCATGTCCCGCTTTACTATTGATAACTAAATTCGTCCCGGAAAATTATTAATCGTCCCGCATGTCCCGCTTCCGGAAATATAGCACTTATTCTAAAATAATAATATTGCTTTTATAATACATGCTAAAAACAAACTAAATATTAACAATTTTTTTATTATTATTCTTTTTTTTTATCCAACATTTAACATTTAATTTTTATACATCTTGATATCTTCACGCTGTTAGCAGTTAGCCGGATATTCCCTTTAATATAATATTAAATACTCATTCAGCATGTGTTTTGTCTACCTGGAACAAATGGACCCATTGAGCGAGTGTTTTCCGTTGTAAATTCATTGTAGACGTCTGAAAAAAACGGCGCTTAAATTTGAGACTGTTCATGCAATATTGCAAGTAAAATTTAATATGGGAAAATGCTTTCATGAAATTTTGAACTCTGACTCTAAACCTCTGAAGAAAATTCGCAAATGTACAAAAATATGATTTTAAAAGACAGTGAGTAAAATAACTTAATAATATAATTTTAATAATATAATAATAAAATATTAATATTTTCGTATGAAGTGCTTTCTAATTGTTTGTACATACATTGTGAATTATATGCCTCATTGTTAAAATTCGAAGAAAATCTTGGGATATACACAGATAAAAATGGTGAGCAGATATTTTTTTGCGGGGCAAATAGCAACTAAAAAGATAAGTAATTAGAATATGTCAGAATATAACTAAATACTTATCTTTTAGTGCTGGATCGATGTACGAACAGAATAGAGAAGTGGTGCTGGAGACATGATATACACGGTCCTCGAGGGGTATGTGTAGACACACAATTTTTTAGAGAAAAACTGTGGAAATAACTGTACGGTTTGTAGAGAGACGTGTTGGTTTCACAAAATCTGAATTATTACTGTTGTAATTAGAGATGGGTCGTTCATGAACGAACCGGCTCCCTGAGCCGGCTCAGTACACTGACCGAAGTGACACGATTCACCAAATTGAAATGAGCTGGCTCACGGCTCTATCTATAGTTTCAAGTTTCAAGGATACGATTGGTCGGGCGATTGTGAGCAGTGACTGGAGTGATCCGGATTTGGATCAATGTCATGTTGAACTTCGCGAAAACCCGGCTTGCAATGTATTATCATAAAGTGTATTTTGTCATCAATTTGTAGGGCAGTTTATTTGAAACTAATAGGCTTAGTCTGTATTCTTACAACCGTACTATATAAAAATATTAAAAATATTACCCAAATCCCAGATGTCCGATTTATAAGGGCAATAAACATCGCCATAAACTTAACACATCTGATTTAAAATACAGTAGCTACATAAAGTGAATTGTTTGTTTCAAAAATGTTAGATAAGATCCGGGGCTAAGCGACGTTCTACCTACGAACGAACGACCGCCCGTTCGACAACTGACTGACCTGTGTTCAGTTCATATATTGCAAGAACCGGCTCTTAGCGACGTTCTACCTACAAACGAACGACCGACCTGTGTCTCGGGATAGTGTTTACCCGGCTCTGAGCGACGTACTACCTACGAACAAACGAACGAGCGACCTGTGTCTCGGAAACTGAACAACCTCCACTGATCCGGTTCCGCAAACTGAACCGAAATTCCCATCTCTAGTCTGTACTTTCTTACAACTACACTATATAAAAATATGAAAAATATTGCCCAAATCCCCGATGTCCGATTTATAAGGGCAATAAACATCGCCATAAACTTAACACATCTGGTGAATTGTTTGTTTACTATTAAACCGGCAAAAATGTTAATTTCATTTTACAATTGTTAAATGTAAAATGCAAAGAAGATAATTCACTTCTATAGATTTTTATTTATTTAACTTCATTATTTCTTTGTAACAAGTCTTTAGTCTAACATTTGTCTTTAGTCTTGAATTCATACTAAGAATATTAACAAGAATAAAGGCAATAAAGGGGCAAATATTCAGACGTTTTTATCGCATTTATTACAGTCCAATATACATTGCCGGTTTCCGCTGTCTGTTCATATAATGCAAGAGCCATCTGACCGACGTTCTACCTACATATTCCAAACTTACAATCGTATTGAACGGTGGGAGAACTGACGACTGACCGACCTGTTTCTCAGGGACAAGTTTACTTAACCGGATCACTGAGCCGGATCAAAGAGCCGGATCAGCAAACTGAACGACCTGCACTGATCCGGTTCCGCAAACTGAGCCGAAATTCCCATCTCTAGTTGTAATACATTTGCTAGTGTGCCGACAGGATTCGAAACGAAATCCAACCGGTCGACTAGCAAATGCAGTGGCGTAGAGGGTTTGAAGGGGTTTGCCGTTAAGTGCGTTATCCAAACATATGTATTTTGGAGGTATGTACATAGATGAGCAAATAAACATGTTTTATTTCATATAATAGCTTTAATTAATAAAAATATTCTTGGGAAGTCTGGATATCTCCAATGTTTTAAGTACGAGTAGTTTGAAACTGAAGCATAATCACAAAATATGTTGCTGCCCCCGCCAACATCTGAAACAAGGTAAATAGTATTTTTTAGAACAATCACATTTCTCGAATTAACATATGCTAGAACACTGCTAGAATTTGTAATAAATATATTTGTAAATATGTTTATTACAAATATAAATGAGAAGGGGTGAACGCAGGGACTGTTATGAGAGCCCGGTTATATGAAATATTACCCCCCCCCCTTTTCGAGATGATATAAAAACATCTTTCGAAATTTGATTTTCAAAATCACAATTCGTATGGAGTTCAGACCCAGATGGCCCTGATAATTGAAGTTGGCCCAAAAACGGCCATCTCTCAGTGCGGCCCGACGATTGAACTGGACAATTATATGAGCAGCCCATCCCTGGGTGAACGCCACTTTCGTACCCGACACCACCAAGTTCTACGCATACACAATGATATACTATTTTAATTGGGCTATTGTGGGGGATAATAAAGGACTGCCCAAGGTTCCAGGAGGGGTGGCGGACTACCACACGTGGAAAAATTAGCTCAAATTCTAATAAAAAATACTAATTTTTAAGACAGTCGGATATGATACTGTATCCAATGTTTTAATTCCTGGCTACGTGAGTTCCATACGTGTTCCAAAATGAATCTAATTGACCTAAGCAAACATAACTGCGCGCCCTTCCGGCAGAATAGTCGTTTTATCCGTTTTTAGAATCTGTGTATCTATCTGTCTGTTTGTTGTCTGTCTGTTCGCACCACAACCCGCTTCACGCTGAGTTGTCCTACGACTCGCTAGACGCGGGGTCGCAACACGAACTCGCTACATGCGGGGTTCGCACCATAGCTCGCTACACGCTGAGTTGCACCACGACTCGTTACATGCAGAGTCGCACCACGAACTCGTTACACGCGGAGTTCCCAACCAACTCGCTACATGCTGAGTTCCTGCACAGGGCAACCACCGTCGCCAGCAACGACGATGGGGAAGAACGTCCCGAAGGAAGTCCAACGCTCCTAGAGAAGAAAGATCCAAGAGCGCGGTCTTTCACGCCACAAACATCATTGGAAGCGGCGCCCCATAGTTTGGTCGCACTCGGGGCAGATCACCTTCACTCCCGAAAGTGGCGCCCCATATTTTTTCGCGCCCGTGACAACATATCAACATTCGGCTCTAACGACTCGGAACATCGTCAGCACTCCAGTGCCGTCAAACCGCTGCTCCCGCACGGCTCCCAGGGCCGAGATACGCCTTTGCCAGGGCACAAAACCGTGTGGATACTCTGAAGTACCGCAACGCCGCCTGGAATCCAGCACCACGAAAATCTTCCGCTTTTCTGAGTCCTTTACACTCCATTGGCCTTCTTGCAGAAGCGCACCCGCCAAATCATCCGAACCCGCAGTCACCCATCGCTCTGGATGAGCATGAAACGAAGGACTGCACAGGATCAGCGAATCGCACATTCCGTCACCGAATCTCCAACAACGAACATCTTGTTGGAGACGCACCACAACGCCTGCTCTGGCGCTGCCGCCATAGAGCCTTCAGGGCGCTGCCACCATAGAGCCTTCAGGGCGCTGCCACCACAACGCCTGCTCTGGCGCTGCCGCCATAGAGCCTTTAGGGCGCTGTCACCACAACGCCTGCTCTGGCGCTGCCGCCATAGAGCCTTCTGGCACTGCCACCAAAGGACACTTGTTCGTCCACAAACGTCCATTACGGACCTCAACACAACGCCTGCTCTGGCGCTGCCGCCATAGAGCCTTCTGGCGCTGCCACCAAAGGACACTTGTTCGTCCACAAACGTCCATTACGGACCTCAACACAACGCCTGCTCTGGCGCTGCTGCCATAGAGCCTTCTGGCGCTGCCACCAAAGGACACTTGTTCGTCCACAAACGTCCATTACGGACCTCAACACAACGCCTGCTCTGGCGCTGCCGCCATAGAGCCTTCTGGCGCTGCCACCAAAGGACACTTGTTCGTCCACAAACGTCCATTACGGACCCAACCACGATGCTCGCCGCCCATTGTATATTATCGCCGCGACGCCCAGCACCATGTTGGATGCTCGCCGCCCACAACGACGCTCGCCGTCCTTTCTCAATCCTACTCACAATCCTAGTCCTCAACTATATATTGCTTTGTATTGTTACTATACTTCATATATTGTTAACATACACTTTTGTTATGTTTATTTATATCTTCAGCCTATACCATATATGGTAGAAGGCTTTTAGATATATATATATTTTGTTAAATAAATATGTAAATTCACATTGTTGTTTATCATTTAGAACATCCCTAAGGGTAACACAATCTCAATTTCAGACGCTTTAGCAAGACCAGGCTCTTCAAGCCCAGGCGGCATACTAGAAACCCAGCTCGTGAGCTAGCCTGGGTGCATTGTTCTGGATACTTCGTCACCTGGGGGACTTCTCCTGGGGTACTACCTCCTGCAACAATATTATATATGTCTAACCCCGGCGAACGATGATGGGTGCTTTACAAATCTATACATTCCTTCTTGAATGTGCCTTTTCATGGCTATAGAGTCCAATACGCGACACAAAAGGTTTCCGGACACACAGCAAAAATACTCTCCAGATGACATAGGCATACTATTAAGTCTCTCCTTTTGTCTAGCACGAGCAGTCTAAGCTAGTGTTATTTTCTGCTGTTCAAACAATTTCACTGCACAAGACACAGAGTTTTTCCACCTGGTGCGATCAGTGCATGCCTTCTCCCTAGATGAATGTAGGAAGTGACATAATTTGAGTGAGCTCTTGACCATATCTATATATCTCCTATACGGGGCTCCAGGGTTTCTACTGCCATTTGTGAGTTCTGAATACAGTACCTGCTTAGGCATATGGTTATCTGGCATTCTAAATACATGTCCTGTAAATTTAAGATGTTTTTGAATTAGGGTAGCTTCAATGCTCAACATGCCTGCTTTTTTTAGAATGTCAGTATCAGGCACGTAATCCTGCCATTAAATCTTCAGAATATCAATCCCTGATGAATTCTTTCCAACACTCCGATGTGCCTACGATAGAGACACCAAGATTCGCTACTCTTCAGGAGTACTGAGGGGACAACCGCCCTGTAAACCTTTATCTTGGTGTGATACTGTAGACCTCTGGCATTGCAGACCAGTTCCCTCAATCTTCCAAACGCATCGGTAGCTAAAGATATCCTTTCAGTAATTTCGTCAACGATCGTGCCAAACGTTAATAATGTACATTGATGTGAACGGCGGCTATTTAACAGGAATATTTAACCTAATTATTAAAAAAAAAAATTCTAAAGTTTTTTGCAATATCCTGGTGACATTGGTGACTGACCAACTGGACAGATATCTTGATGTGGGTGCATATCGTAATTAACTGCACTTGAAAGTTGACAGATGGAAGAATTCTCGAATTTTATCAGTTTTAATATGTACCGACAATATCTTGTCACTTACTATTTACTAAAATACCTACCAAAACCTTAGGGGTGTGAAAATTCATACACCACATCAATTTTTTCTTTTACTATTGTTCTCAACTATTTACTCATAAAAAAAACTTACGTTGTATAGTAGGGTAAAGTTTATTGGGAAGAAACTGCAGGCAGAGAATTCCAGCTTTTTATGTAAAAGACATATGCTGTGGGTTCGCACCTGAAACAAAGTAAAGTATATAGCTGTATATAGCTGATATTCCTATGACCAAATCTGAAAGGTTTGGATATGCAGACGATTGGGCGTTAGCTATAAAAGACAGAAACATGGAAGTGGCCGAGAGCATATTAACACGAGACTTAACCACCTTGTCAAAGTATTTTCTTGAATGGAGGCTCCAACCTAGCTCAACTAAAACAGAGGCTTCTTGTTTTCACCTCAATAATAAATTGGCAAACAAAGAACTATAGATATTTCTAAATAATAGCATTCTACCTTACAATAAAAATCCATAATACCTGGGAGTGACCTATTACAGAACCCTGAGTTACAAACAACATCTCATAAATACTGCTGCAAAGATCCGAACTAGGAACAATAATATCCAAAAACTTTGTGGTACAACATGGGGCTCTACGGCCTCTACTTAACGTATTTCTGCCCTAGGATTGGTGTACTCTGCAGCTGAATATTGTTCCCCAGTTTAGCTTAACAGCTCTCACACCCACAAAGTGGATGTAGAATTAAACCACACAATGCGAATAATATCGGGTACAATCGAGTCAATTCCTACATAATGGCTGCCCGTATTGAGTCATATCCCACCATAATCTACACAAGCCTTTACGTGTGTATTAGAGATGGCAACGATTAATCGTATATTGAAATAATCGATTATTTTGTTTCAATTAATCGGTTAATCATACAATATTTTTAATAACTATTGCTTAATCTTTTAACAAATAAAGTTTCGATTAATTTATTATTAATCGATAATTTTATTTTATTTTCAAGAAATTACTTAGTTGTATTGTTGAAACACTGGTCGGTAAGATGACTTTGCTCTCTTCTTTTCAATAAGCAAAAATGTATTTTAACAATGAATTATTTGTATTGAAATTTACGTATTTAATATGTAACATCAATATTATATAGTATTCGTTCAAACGGGCATTATTTATTGTTACAGCCTGTTTGTAAAAAAAATATTTGTTTATGCAGACATTGTATTACCTTCCATTACTTATGTTTTCCAAATAAAACGGACAAATGATTTTATATCAGCCTTTAAAATACAACATTAAGACTGTCCAATTTGTTTTTCGGCGAATGAACACGTTTCTTTTTTTATTTCATAATCAATTAATCGATAATTTTTTACCAATTTAATCAAAATCGATTATATCATTTCGATTAATCAAATGATCAATTAATCGATTGATTAATTGTTATTGGCAACTCTAACGTGTATTGTTTGAAAGTTTTGTATTTCTTTTTTAAACAATTTTCACGAATTTATTTTTAAAATGGCAGATAAAGGTTTTGTTAGGGCTCAGAGTGACAATTTACCCAACATTGATTCTTTTCTTCCATTTCTTTTGTTTTTCACCATTAGGTATGAAATAAATAGTTTTTGTGGAGTTCTAAACAAAGTATTTGTTCACATCGGTACTAAACAATATTTTCGATGTTTCGAAGTACTGGTCTCTGGATCATCCATGTTTTATATATTTTAATATATAATTTAATTCGGTAAACATGTAGAATAACTTTATTTTAATTAAAATCACTCTAACTTTACACAATCTATAAAAGTTATAGAAGCAAATAAATTCACGACAGACTGTGTAGGCTGTACGCTGTAGACTGGGTAGGCTGTACGCTGTACACTAGGTAGGCTCTGACGTCACACGTGGTTTTTGCGTGCTACATACATTTATGATTTTTTTAAGCCTTCAAATTAAAAAAAAAATGCAAAACTGTTTTGTATATTTATATGCAACAAGAGGAATATAATAAAAAATACTACCGACTTCCTGAGTGCGACTGAAAGTGCAGTTGAATATATATTTAACCTAGATATTTGTTTGTAATCAATAATTGACTGATAGCTTATCTTATTTATTGCTATTTTCATAATAATAATAATTATTATTATTATTTCTTATATTTACTGTGATTTGTACATTTTATATTCCAATATTTCAATAAGTTATTATATAATTTGATCAAATTTAGAAATGTTTAAATAAATTTGCAAACAAAATATTGATATACTTTTTGAGCAATAGTGTAAATTAATTATAAAAATAAAATATATGCTAATTACTTTGTGCATTATTACTTAGGACAACATCATTTAAGGACATGCAAGTAGAAGTACTAAATAAATGTCGGCCTTTGTAGCGTAGAGGTAGCGCTCCTGCTTCACGAGCCAAAGATCCCGGGTTCGAATCCCGGTCAGGGCATGGATGTTTGTAAGACACAGTGTAATTGGGGCATTTAGTCCTGTTCTGTGTTGAAATTTAATATAGAGTCTAACGAATAAACAACGTAAGAAATTAAAAATAAAACCAAGAAAAATGCAAAAAAGTACAGTCTATTCCAAACGATTAGGCGGAACTAACCGGAATTTTCATTTTTTGTAAATGGTGATTATCTATTTTTTATATATTGAAGTGGGTTTTTGCTGAACAAAATGATCAAAAGCTTTAATCAGTCAGTAAAAGTAACTAGAATTTAAAATCTAGTTCCGCCTAAACTAAAGGATCAGACTTTATGTTGGGTATAACTTCCTGCGTGAATCGAACGTGTTTTTAATTGATATTATTGTATATTTACTTACTATTTCTCCCAAACTCGCATTTTTATATCGTATTTCATTTATTGTCCTTTCCGTTCGTTCCATCTGAAAAAAAAATACTCATATTAGTTCAGGGGTTGGCAACCTACGGCACGCGTGTCAGTCATACACTTTATTTTAGTAAGATGAGTATTTGAGGTTTATGAACCTCCATATGATTCCTTAATCCTCAGCTACTGCCTATATGTGATATATGTTTCCATATATCTCTATGAATTAAAAGGACAGAAGAAGGGATCAGGCTGCAGTGCAATTACAAAAAGGATCCAGAAACAACAACAGCTGGCATGGAAGCTACCGTAGAGGACGGCAATCCGAGTTTCGGCCTTGCCGGAGTAGTATCAAGAGTGGGAGGGTACAATACAAAGTGACAGGGTTTTCTGGAAAGTACTCGCACAATTGCCGACGTATTTTAGGAACTTCGCTTGATCCGTGTTGTGTTGACATAAGCTGGATCATCGATAGCACATCAAGTCTGCTCGTGCTACTTAGTAGCCATAGTTTGATGCTGTTGCAGGTGAATTGTACCTGGAAGTCCGCCATACTGGGGCTAGCTCCTCAGTATCGATGCCAATTCCCTAGGGTTTGTAAGTCATGAGATACACCTTCCTGCTGATGGGACGTTCTGGAAGATACATGCTCTTTAGGGTTCTTGCTTGGTCTGCGTTGTGTCGGCATATCACTCCAGGCTACGTGTGCTATTTAGTAGCTCTAGTTACCTAGTGCTGATGCTGAGTTACTGCATACTGAGATTACTCTCGTGTTATGTGTGAGTGATTCACGCCCCGAGTACACTGGTGTTGACGGTTGATGCCAACTGCGAGGGGTGCTATGATGACGCTGTTACTCAGAGTGCGATGTTGGAAGTACATGATGCAAGACGCGCAAACTTTATCAGATACGTAAATTCGGACCAGGTGCTGGTCTGAACTGGGTGACGAATGCGACGCAAGCTGTGAGAAAACATCGCTACCTCGCCGTATATCACACATCACCACAACGCGTCCATTGGTCAACATGACCGTCAACAATGAATCCCAGTCGCCGTTATCAACATCAAGCGCCAATGGTCCGTCCATTGTGAGGTCAGTCCCATACCTCGACATGCACTGTTTGCCTCTACTTCACAATGGGTGCCATCTTGACCATTATCACCGAGAGTACCAGCCTAAACGTCCTATTTAGACGCTACATACAAGGGGAACAACGCACTAAGATCACAAGTATCAAAGCCATTAACCAAGAGTTCATTCCCTCGCAAATTAATATAATAATATGTTTGATGAGTTATATCCGCAGGTAATATTATTAATGAATTAATGGGATTTGGACCAGTCAAAATTAAAACATTTTTTTTTAACTAAGCTAACGTTTTGATTTATTTTTAAATCTTCAAAGCTAAGTCCATAAATAATGTCAATTTATTCTTTTATGCTCTGGCTACTCACAAGAACCTGCCCAAAAAAGGCAAACGCAAAACGTCGTGAATAAAGCCAAAACCTTTGTCAATTTCGTTCCGCCACAAATATCCATATTAACTAGTTGTAATTAACTAGTGTTCCATACAAAAAAATTCAACGTATCATTGTTCGAGGCAAAAATCAGCAGCGAAAACGATCCGATTTACAAGTTTTCAAGAAAATAGATAAATTTATGTCTAAAACAATAATAAAAAATATACGACTTTTATTCGAAAAATATAGTGCTGACTGTGCATCTATTAATAAAAAAAATTGGAAGAAGACGGAATAGAATTGCCATACAAAGTTAGCCATGTGTATAATTATTTGAAGTTGCTAGGATTTATTGTTGTTGCAAAAAAAGAATGATTTTTGTTTGTGGAAATTTCAAGTATTTAATATTGACTATAAAAACTTAAAATCGAAACGATTTTTAAACATGCCTATGTTTATAATCCAAATATAGCCAGTCCTAAGCCAGATAAAAATGTGAAAAAATTATTACGGTCCTGGCAACTATTATTAACAGAACCATAAACTCAGCAGGTATAATGGTTATACTGTCAGCCATTATTGGAATCAATAAGTGAGGGTGGCCATTTCATTTTGGAAATGCTATACAGGTGTTTTCACTTAACGTACGGGGTACGTACGAGTTGCGCGAACTCGCTCAGTTCAATGAGGCTGTGGGACAGGGAACGCACTAGAAAATAGAAATATAGCGCGATCCAACAGTGCTTTGCATGTTGTAATGTATGAAGTTACCCATACAACGGTCGAGCATGAAATGAGCTCCATCCGACTTTATTTATCGAGTCTACTGCGCATATAACTGCGAAATTCCAGCTTAGATGCAAACTGCTGTACCATTTATTGTGTTTGTGTAATACACACTACAGTACATACTGTGCATATTCCTTTCACTTGTCACATTTAACGGGCGATATACATACCTACGGAACTAAATATTATGGTTAGAGACCTCGCGAATATCAAAGGTCAACTGTACTCCAGTTTTTAATGACTGTTCTTAAAAATTTAAAACAGCAAAAGAAGTTTTAAAAACTATTTTCTATTCAAATTCGGATATCCGATCATAAAGAAAACAGAAACATATAAATTCAAAAATAAGCCGTACGTGCGCAAAAAATGCTTCTTAACCCATTAGAGCCCCTCGGCAACTAAAGTTGCCAACGTTTTTATTACCTAAAACTCTGATGATTTGAGTCATAGGGCAATGCGCGTGTAAACACTTATTATCTGTACCTTTATTTATGATCCATAATATAAATAAACCACTTCAAGTGCATACAAACAAAATAGTCTTAAATCGGTTTGACAGGTTCATTTTCACCACCAGAAATTGAATTAAGGTTGAAGCTGTAGAGCGATCAGCTGGTGGTAATTAGGATGTTAAATGATAGAGATATTTTGTTTCGACTAGTTTCGACTTGATTATTTTAGAAAAAATAAATTTCCTGATGATGTGAGGTTAATTACCCACGAAACTAGTCGAAACAAAATATCTCTATCATTTAACATCCTAATTACCACCAGCTGATCGCTCTACAGCTTCAACCTTAAAATAGTCTTAGTTTAAAGAAAGCAGCGTCAAGTTAAATATTTACCACCGGTGCATTATGGAAGAATTGTTAAGTATAATTTTAATTTTTATGCATGAACATATTTTGTTATATGTCAAAATATAAAGAAAAACGTTCATTTTGAATGTTGCTTGGAAAAGTTTTTAAAGATTTTGGTTTTGAAATATTCAAAATTGGACTTGAAAGTGCGTGGCAACTAAAGTTGCCGGCGGGCACTTACATAATTTATTTAATAAGCGCTTATGAAAATTATGTTATGAATGACTGTTGTTATTTATTATTATTATTATTATTTCTTTAAATTGCCATAGAGGCAAAGAAAGGAAAGGATCTGTTCTTCATGAAATTCTGGCAGTTACTGAAGAAGATGAAGTAATTCCAGAGTCAATTACAGTATGCCCACCGGAAGAATATGGTATTGACACGGATCAAGGAGGAGATGTTGATCTAGGATTAGTTGAGCCTATGACCCTTCCTGCTGGGGTAATATTATATTTTGACAATTTGTTTACTTTGGGAAATTTACTACAAGAACTAATTTTAAGAGGTTTGGGCGGGAATGGAACATTGCACCTAAATCGCATATCTCCATCAATGAAACTTGAAGATTCTGGAGTAAAAAATCTCTGCATGCGATGATTTATTGGCTGTTCGATGGAAGGATAATAGTGTTTTCACTGTTTTGACAAACTTTCATTCTATAAATCCAACGAAAGCAGCATCACGATACTCTCGGGCAGAAAAGAAGACCATATCTGTGCCAGTTCCAGGTCCGATTGCTAAATATAATACTAATATGGGTGGTGTAGACATATCGGATCAATTTGTATCTACTTATGGATGTAGTATAAGAACTAAAAATGGTGGTGGCCATTCTTTTCTTGGGCAGTTGGCATATCCTGCGTTCAAGGATGGTTATTATATCGCCATTTAGGCAATGAAATACCACTTTTAGAGTTTAGACGGCAATGTGCTGTTTTTATTCTTAAATCTTTTGGTACTCCAAAAGTACAACTTGGAAATAGGCCATCAATAGTGTTTTCTCCTGTGCTAAATGAACTACGAACAGACCGTACTGACCATATTGTTGAACGAGGGGAATCAAAATATCGTCGGTGTCGTGTATGTAATAAAAGAACAATATATATTTGCCGAAAATGTGATGCACCGCTACATCCAGTTGCTTGTTTTAAAACTTTTCATTCTAAAAAACATAAAATAAATGTAAAAAATAATGTTAGTTTCATAGTAAAATAAAATTTTGTATTTCTTAAAAATTGTTTGTTTTTCATTTTTTTACATCTATCTGCCCGTCGGCAACTATAGTTGCCTGCTAATATTTCGTAAGGGGTATATTTTTTGAAAATGAAATTGCCTTTACTAGTTGTATACTGATATTTTAGAATGATTTTGATATAAATATCTTGAAAATAACATCCACAGAATTACGGGCTCTAATGGGTTAACTACGCACCCGAGCAGCTGTAAACCCCACCGGTGAACTAAAATAAGATTACTTTCAGTGTGCATCCAAACTAGCTTACATCACACTCCCTGACGTTGTTTCATACTCGACGTATAATACGTCGAGTTTGGGGGATCAGGGGCGGACTTTGGTAAGCTAGGCAACTGCCTAGGGCCCGTATTTTTTTGAGGCCCATAAGACGGATTTAATACATTTTTTCCATTATTTTATGATTTTTTTAACTAGTATGGCCTGCAATGGAAACTTTGCCTAGGCAGGGCCGTCTTAAGAAATTCGGCGCCCGTGAGCTACTAATAGTTAAATAACTAATAATAACAAAAAAATATATATATCGCAAATAAAAATTGCCGCCCCAAAAGGCTTGCGCCCTGGGGCTATAGCCCATTTAGCCCTGTGGTTAGGGCGACCCTGTACCTAGGGCCCTGTTTTTCCTTAGTCCGTCACTGGACGTATCCCGTTCTTGCGCGGATATACCCGTTATACATACATCCGAATTCTCCCAGTCTTATTGCACAAAATAAAACTACACCCAGCAGTTTTATATCAGCATCTTTTTAATATTCGACATATTTTGTACTTTAATTTATACTTTATGCATCAGACCAATTTAAAGTAAATATTATAACCATATTTAAATATAACAAATAAGAAATAAATTATCTTAATAAAATATTTTTTAGCTAAAGATTTAAAATTATATATACTAAAAAAAAATCATTTTTGTAAGTTGTCATTAGCTATTTTTTTATATATTGAAGTTGGCTTTTCCTGAACAAAATGATCAAAAGCTTCAATCAATCTGTAAAAATTACTAGATTTGAAAATCTAGTTCCGCCTAATCATTTGGAATAGACATTAATTCCGTCTGACGCCACGACACTGGGATAGAGTAAACACTGCTCTTCTCACAAGTTTCTTATACAAAACTAATATTTACAATAATTAACAATATAAAGATATATAAAGTGTGTTTTGTTTAGAGATTTGTTTTTCGAATTGGCAACGCTGTTACTATAGACGGTCATTTTGATAGCTGACAGCTGGTTTGTGTTCAGTTTGGTTTGCCATTTCACCATGAATAGACTTACGCCAGAACAACGCTTGCAAATTGTGCAAATTTATTTCAAAAATCGTGGTTCAGATCCCGAAACTTACCGTGCGCTACGTCCATTTTACGGTCGACATAATCGTCCATCCGAATAACCATGGATCGTTTTCGCACCACACATACATATTTGATAATATGCATCTGCTAAGACGTCGTACAGTGCGCACCGAAGAAGCTATTGTTGCTATGGAGCGTAGTATTGAGGAGGACCCGAATGAGTCGATTCGCCATCGTGTACAGCAATTGGAGCTGTGTCCATCCACTTTATGGAAGATTTTGCGGAAAGATATTGGTTAACGAACTTACAAGATCCAGCTCGTGCAAGTGTTTAAGCCGCATGACCATCGTGTGCGTCGTACGTTCGGCGAATGGGCCGAAAACGAGATTGCTCTTGATCCTCATTTTCACCAGAAAATTTTATTCAGCGATGAGGCTCTTTTTTGGTTGAATAGCTACGTCAAGCCGTTGAGACGCCGTTACATCCACAAAAAATCACTGTTTCAAAAATGATGCCGGCCAGAACGTTACAGTCAATGGAGACCGCTATAGAACCACGATTACTGACTTTTCGTTCCCCAATTGAATAGCATTAATGTGGAAGAGCTGTGGTTTCAGCAAGACGGCGCAACATGCCACCCAGCGCGCGCCTCAAGCGATTAATTGAAGGAAATATTCGATGAGCGCATAATTTTGCGTAATAGACTTGTGAATTGGCTTCTAAGAGCGTGCGATTTAATACCTTTGGATTATTTTCTGTGGATATGTGAAGTTGCAGATCTACGCCGACAAACCAGAGACGATGAACGACTTGGAAGCCAACATTCGCCACATTATTGCCGATAACGGCCCCAGCTGCTCCAAAAAGGGGTAAAAAATTGGACTTCCAGATTGCACTTTATTCGAGTCAGCCACGATTTTTATGTGTTTTATTTCATTTTAAAGTTCTATCCCTCAACAAAAACCTCAAATAAAAACATTCGTTATTAGATAAATAAAAATTCGCTGCAAAATATGATGTATAGACAAATTGTCAGTTTTGCATGAGATTCTTGTAATTTGTGATGTTTACCCTAACCCTTAAAGACCACATAAGTAAGTACCTACCTTATATTTTGTAGATTCACAGACGATAATTAACAATGTAATAGTACAAAGGTTAGAACAACACCATAAAAAAAGATCCAACACTAAAGGCACATTCAATGTTTGAGAGGCCATACTTTTCTGTATATGAAAACAGCTATAGGACAAACTCAAGAATCCAAATAGTACTCTAATTATTATAATATTCATTTTTCCATTCAGACCAACACAAATATTGAACAATTCAGTATGCTTGTTCATTGAATTTTTCAAAAGTTCTTCAACTTTTAGGTAATTATATGAATACCCAGCTTTCAAAATATTTTTATTTAACTGACTTAAAAGCATTGAGGTAACACAAAGAATAAAAATAAATTGCATTTCTATGGAAGCCGCGATAAAAGAAGATAAAACATCGATAATTGCCAGTGTATAGTTGAATTCGTAATAAAAAGTGTCGACAATTGTATAGCCAATAACAAATAAAAATGTTAATGCTATGATCACAAAACATGTTAATTTTAAAAAACCATAATTAATATTATTTTCATTTTCATAATATCTACAAAAATAATCTAAACTTAACAAAATCTCACGCATATTTTTTCTGTTTGTAACACTAAATAGAAACGAAATTGGCACCATAATAGAAGAAGTAATCATAAATACTAAATTTGTGAAGTATTCAAAATTAAATGTTGTGACAGAGCTGTCATTAAAAACAAATATATTAGAACTCAATGCATTAATTATCAATAAAATTAATATAACTGATGAAAAAAATATTTGGAAACATAAAATTAAGTTGTCTGTTTTTGTAACCTTCAATTTTCGTGCTTTTGGTTGTCCGTGGATGGAAAATGAAATAGAACCAAATATTTTTCCAAAGTAATATAAAGGTTTAAAAGCACTAAAAATATCGTTCATTTTGAAAGAGAAAATGGCATACTAAAATGTTGGTTTTAAATTTATATTTGTCCATGTAATTTGTTATTAATGAGGAGCTTTTAATTATATGACATCGATAT
This sequence comes from Liopterus haemorrhoidalis, assembly GCA_963971575.1. Taxonomy (NCBI): domain Eukaryota; kingdom Metazoa; phylum Arthropoda; class Insecta; order Coleoptera; family Dytiscidae; genus Liopterus; species Liopterus haemorrhoidalis. The sequence continues at coordinate 24,346,511 of OZ020619.1, read as the reverse complement.
TTTTGTCATTAGCCACGTGCTCTCAGCAGAATTAACCTTGTTGAAGTTGTAGTTATAAACATAATTGAACCTTTCAGCGTTCAATAATACAAAACATAGTTAAACCCCGAATAGTGTGATTTAAACGTTCCAAAAAGAAATCGGGTTTTTAAAAATCTCAAAATTGAAGTTAATTGATTTTACTGTACAATACAGTAGAATGCTGAACATCTGATCGTTTTACCCGATTCACGGTAATTTCATCGAAAATCAATTTATCGAAAATCAATTCATCGAAAATCCATTCATGGAAAATCAATTCATTGAAAATCAATTCATCGAAAATCAATTCATCGAAAATCAATTCATCGAATGATCCGTTCATCGAAACGTCAATTCATCGAAAAAAAAATATTTTGTAAATATTTGAGAGGAATGCCGAGGGGATCGGAAAGCCAAAAAAGCAGTGGTCAATAAAAGTTGACAGACTAAAAAAAACGCAACTGTGCATGTGTCAACCCGCGTCATACCACACATGATTTGTTCAATGTACGGTGATTCTAAACAGGTGGCATTGTTATGTTAGTGTGAGTTTGTTTTGTCATTAAACTAGATGATGGGTAGCTTGCTTCGCTCGGCTTCTTCTAACCAAGCCCTTACTAACTTAACCTAACCTAATAGTGTTTTGTCATTAAACTAGAAGATGCGTAGCTCGCTTCGCTCGGCTTCTTCTAACTAAACCCTTACTAACCTAACCTAACCTTACCTAACCTAACCTCGGGTGTGTCCACTTCGCCGCAGTACACACATCTATCGTCGGCATCCTTCCCGATACGATGTGTGTAGGACTTATATGAACCGTGACCCGTGAGGAATTGGGTCAGGAAGTAGTCCAAAGACCGCACTTTTGCCTTTAGCCAGGGCTCGAGCCGCAGTATAAGTCTTTTGCTCCACCTGGCCTTCCCGGTGTCGATGTCCCACTCGCTCTGCCACGCAGCGATGGTCGCGCTCCTGGCTTCCGCTTTGGCCTCTGGGGTGGACCCATTGTCGTACACTGCTCTGCGCTCAGCTATCCACAGGTGAATGGGGATTACACCAGTGATAACCTGGAGCGCAGCAGTAGAGGCTGTTCTGTAGGCTGATGATATGCCAATTAGGGCTTTTCTCTGGCTACTTCCTAGAATTTCTTTGTACTTCCTGTACTTAAGCATGTCTGCCCAAACGGGGGCACCGTAAAGTACGATGGAGTGGTAAACCCCGGCCAGCACAGCACGTTTGCTGCTGCTGGGGCCGCCGATGTTTGGCATGAGCTTTCGTAACTCGCCCATCCGTTCGTCCGCCTTTCTACAGGCCTGCATAATGTGGTCCGTAAATAGACCTCTCGCGGTATGCAGCACTCCCAAGTACCGGATCGCTACCTTTGGTGCCACCGTAATGTTCCCAATTCTGAAGCTGAGGTTTCTCCAGTTCCTCTTACCCTTCAGGACTACTGCCTCTGTCTTCTCGGGGGCCATTTTGAGATGACGTGCCGATGTCCACCCTGTTATCTTCCAAAGGTTGGCGTTTGCGTGGCCGACCAGATCATCTTCGTTGTCAGCTGAGACTGTCAGGGCCAGATCGTCGGCAAATCCGATTAGCTTTGCTCTCTCCAAGAGACCTAGTCTCAAGACTCCGTCGTAGAAAACGTTCCACAGGGTAGGTCCGAGGACCGACCCCTGTGGAACCCCTGCACTGAGTTTGCGACGGTTTTTCTTTGTGACGATCCGTCTGTCTCTGAAGAAATCGTCAATTAAATTGACGATATATCTGGAGATCCTCAGCTCCTCAAGACACCCTAGGATGCTTTCCCATCTGACCGTGTTGAAGGCGTTTTGGACATCCAAAGTCACCAACACGGTCCACTTCGTGCCCGAATTCATCGCTTCGTTTCGGACTGCCTGCATGGCGTCCACAGTGGACCTGCCTGTGTGAAAACCGTACTGGTGTTCCGCTAAGCCTCCCTTTTCTGCTATCTCCTGGTTTAGCCGAAGTCTAATCAGGCCTTCGAAGGCCTTGCTCATCGTGTTGAGCAAGCTTATCGGCCTGTATGTTGTGCTGCCAGGAGTACCTCCCTTCTTCGGAATTAATACCACTCTGGCCGTCTTCCATTCGCTGGGGAAGGTCTGGGTCTCGAGGAGTTTGTTGAAAATCTCCTTGAGATATTCCTCGTCGACCCCCTGCACGACACTCAAGGCTTCAGAGGGAATTTTGTCTGGACCTACAGCTTTTCCTTTCTTCATTCTTGACAAAACAGAGCTTATCTCCGATACAGTGAAGGGCTCGTATTCGGAGACGCTGGCTCTGCGGTTCGATCGGGTTGGCCTTACTCTGGGGAAAAGGGCATCGAGGATACGCTTTTCGCCGTCGGGCTCTATGTGTGAGGGTGTGGCGCGTCTAAACTGACTCACCGCAATCTTGTACCCCTGTCCCCAGGTATCTTCCTCCAGGTCAAGGAGTAACTGTTTCCACGCTTCGTTCTTTGAAAGCTTAATGCTGCGACAAAGCTCCCTCCTCATCAGCTTGTACGTTTGGTTTGCAGCAACGGTGTCCTCGGCGTGCGGAGCTGTCCTTCTCGACCTCTGAAGCCTTCTTCTGGCCAGCGTGGTCGTGGCCCTAAGCCGCGAGATCTCCTCGTTCCACCAGTACGGCATGCGCTTTTCATCCTCGAAGGATACCGTGGCAGACCGAATTTCGTCGGCGAGCATCCTAGTTGCCTGTCTATAGTCGGTCCTGTCCTCACTGGTTAGTAGGGGGAGGCGACGGGCAATACCTTCCCTAAAACCCTCCCAGTCTACGACGTATTTCGTGGAAACATATGACCTTTTTCTGGGTTTCTCCCCAAGCTGGAAGGCGATGTACGCATGCAAGGAGAGGGACTCAGCGCTAAGTACCGTCCATCCGGTGATGTGTCCCGCGATGTCCGCCGACGCGAGGGTGATATCAATGAATGAGGCGGAAGCCCCTCTGCGGAATGTGGGCGTATCTCCCCTGTTGCAAACAGTCAAGCTCCTAGACGCAATCCACTCACCCATGATATCACCCCTCACATCTGAGATGGGCGATCCCCATAGCGCAGACTTCGCGTTAAAATCCCCCGCGATGATGGCTGGCTTTCCTCTTCTTGTTAGTTGGTCCATGAGTTCGTCCACCTGGAACTCGTAGTTGGCTACTGGTATGTTTGGGGACACGTAGCTCAGGTATACATCCACCCTGTCAAAAACAGCAACGATGAAACCGTCGAAACTACTCACAGTTTTGACAGGTATGCCCTGGTTTAGGACGCATATGGCTACGTCCCCGCGGAGGTCGGTCGTCCATCGAGTAGTCCTCGTCATTGCCCGATTTGGTTCACACAGCAAGAGAACGTCGACATTTCTCTGCTGTGCGGTTGCTAAAGCCAGGTCGTGGGCTGCACGAAACCTATCTACGTTGACCTGTAGGAAATTTATCTGCCTATCCATCGCGGGGGGTGATATCGTCCTTTGCCTCTCTGGTTAAGGGTCTTTTCCTATGTTGCATGCTTTGTCTTAGCGCAGCGCTCTCCTTGCGCAGGCGCTCTATCTCCCTCTTGTAGTGCGGGCACTTGATGTGGTCCGCCCGGTGCCCTTCAATGCCACACTTTGTGCATCTGGGAGAGTTTGCACATTCTTTAACCCTGTGCCCTTTCTGTCCGCAGTTTATGCACTCCTCTGCTCTGCTGGTAGGAGCCTTGCACTCTTGCGTCCTGTGGCCGTGCTCAAGACACCTAAAACATCTAGGAAGGTTTTCCTTCACGGAGCAACGTACCCATCCCAACTGCAGGTATCCGTTCGATATGACGGTGGCGGCGTGCTGTTTTGGGAGTTCCACTACAGCTGTGCGTTCCCCGTACTTTCCTTCAGTGAAGGACTTTACCAGAACTCTTCCTGGATCTAGTCCGGTCTCCTCCGCTACCTGCTTTTTAAGGTCCTCCACTTGAATAGTGGGATCAATTCCCAGGACGAAGAAGGGAGTCGTTCCAATCGACCTCGTGGTGACCGTGCACCACTCCATCTTTCCCACTATTTCCTCCTTTAGGGACTCCGTTTTTTCCCCGCCACCCTCAACACAGAGGAGGAGGTCTCCTTTTTCGGACCTTCTGATCCTGTTGATCTTTAAACCGAGTTTGCCTATATCTACGCTGGCCTTCAAGTCCTTAACCAGATCAGCATAGGATTTGCCTGCGCCGCTGACTGTCAGTACGCCTTCCTCTTTTCGTGTCATGCTCCTTTGGGTGGTAGACGCTGGTGGGGGGTCCCTCTTCCCTCCCGTCACCAACACCTTAAAGACGTCATACCTACCCGCCAGAACATACTCAGTGACCTTCCTGGTCTGGGCTCTGTTGATCCCCTTCCCAGGGATAAGTGTGAGTTCTCCTATCGGGTTGGTGTCGGAGAGGGCCAGCATATCCTTGAGTGATTTGTACACCTCGCTCATCTGCGTCTGGCCGGTTTCATCAGGAGTCACTGGCAAAATGTAGACTACACTGGCATTTTCTTTAGGCTGTTTGTTCCTAGTTCTCGTGGTTTCTGTGCGGTAAAGAAAATCAACCACCCCGTCGTTCGCCTCAATTATCTCGGTTAAGCCCCGGAACCTGGTTTCCAACTTTTTAACCCATGGATTTTTCCCTATATCCCTTGGGTCCATTAGGAGAGCAAAATCACCTTCAAGACCTTCCAGATCAGCGTCATTTCTGACCGCGGTCGTTCTTTGGAAAATGTCCGCATCCCATTTTGCCTTCAGTAAGTCCCTTATAGGTTCATATCCCACGTCTCGTTTGATGAGCTCAGTGATCTCCTCGCTCTTTCGCCCTGGCGTCTTTTTTTCCCATGTTACCGGCAGAGTTTGTGTCGCCATCTCTTTCGTTGGTTTCTCGACCTTCCTGGTTTTTGAACTTATGTCCTTTTCCAGGTCCATGAATTGGTCCTGGAAATCCTGAATTCGCCAGTGGAGCTTTTTAGCCAAGCCCTTTATTTCTACTTTGGTTTTCACGTGCATCTCGGTGAGTTTGTGCAGCTCCACCATGTCCTTAACTATTTTCCGTAGGCTCTCACCCAGATCTAGGCTTTCTTCTTTAAGTTCCTCCCTTTGCCTTTTTGGAGTGGCCTTTTGAGCGTAGCTCCTCATAAAGTCCGCAGAGCCTAACTCGTGAATCGAATTAGCTCTTACCCTGTCCAACCTTTTAGGATCCACCTTGCTTGGCGGGGTCCTCTTCAAGGACTCTGGTGGTCGTCGGTACTCGAACCTGCGCTAATTCCGCGCGCTGCGTGGACCTTGCGCTCGCTCATAGCGTCACTTTATCGAGTCACCCGTAACCCAGAAACTTTGGAGTTAGAAAAATCGAAAGTGGGGGGAGGAATTGTGGTGGGGGTGGTAACTTAGGAGTCCCCTCACCAAAACGAAACTTTTGGCGGGGGAGGGGTAACCCAAAAACTAAATGGGGGGGGTAAGTGTTTCCGTGGGGAACACTTTTGAAAATTTAGGGGGGGTGAAGTCGTAGGTCCCTAACCTGTTTCCCTGCTGAAGATGAACAACAAGTTCAGAGGCAAACACCATGTTTCGGCAAAACCAAAAAGTTAAAAATTTTGCTGAAAATTTTTTCAAACTCCACAAAAATGGAATATTAGCAGGTTCATTAACCTAGCCGAACACAATGGGTCTTTTCCTTATGTCTAACGGCTAGTATCGGTCCGTATGCACTTTCACGGGATATATCGCTGCACTTTGAAAAATTCGTATTTCTCGAACCCTTAGTAGGGAAGAGGCGCCACTTCACTCACCTCTGGCCCACTACTACGGCTAGGTACTGACCCAGAAACAACCGCTAGGAACTGTCCGGTTTCGCACAGCAACGCCCCGCAGTTTGCAGGGGGAAAAACACCCCTAACAAATGAACGGGCCGCGACCAAGCCTCGCCGGAGGTATCACTAGAACGGGAGAGTCTTGGGGCACAGTATCACACAAACACGAACAAAATAGCGTAACTATGTCTCTCACAATGCCAAAAAAACTAACTTCTCTCGAGGAGCTCACCACAGCACGTCTGTATCGCACGGATGCTAAATACAAACTGAACCTAACCTAACCTAAAATAGTGCTTTGTCCTTAAACTAGAAGATGGGTAACTCGTTCCGCTCGGTTTTAGACTTTTACTAACTAAACCTAATCTAATTACCTTGGTTTTAGATGCATAGTACTTTATTTTCCCCCATATTAGCCCAATTAAAATGCGTATCATTGTGTATGAATTTATAAAAATTGTTCGCGTGCAATTGCCCATAACCTGTCTTATTAAACCTTAAAAACAAAAAATTTATTGGTTTTATTATATAAGTTTTTTTATTATATTTCTTTATTTATATTCAAACACTATGTCACTTTATTTACCTTTTTTTAAACGATATAAAAAAATTTACGCAATTATTTCTTAATCTGTCTACTTTTATTGACCACTGCTTTTTTGACTTTCCGATCCCCTCGGCATTCCTTTCAAATATTTACAAAATATTTTTTTCGATGAATTGACGATTCGAAATTTTATTGTCAAAAATGAAAACAAAATACAATTTAGGAACATACTATGAAAATACAAAAAAAATGTTGCACGTAAATAAAATAAAATTCTGACAAATTAGAAGGAAATTACAAAAATAATTAATAAAGCACAGGGCCGGATTAAGGGGAGTCAAGACAGTCAGTTGCCTGGGGCGCAAGATGCAAGGAGTCCTGAAAATTTAGGTTGAAGACTTATTTTTGCTCAGCAAATATTTTTGACAGCACTGAACAACTTAATTTTTAGCGCCCCTAAAAATTTGGGTACACAATTAAAGAGAAAAAAACCTTAATAAATAATAATAAATAATATGAACTTTTCTCTTACAAAAATAATAAATAACTGTTTAAAGAATCGCAATATTATAAAAAAGGAAACGGAATAACACAAAACATTTAAAAAAAAAAAAAAACATAGTTATTTTTGATATTAATAATCTTTATTTACTTACGCTTCAATAACATGATTTTTAGAATCAGTTATTGGTTATTACATTTATTATAATATTACATATATACATATATCTTTTATATTTCATTTGAAAGTTTTTCTTCATTTAGGAAGTTGATCAGGTTGGTGGTTGAAATGTTCTTGTTCTGGAGTGCATCTTTAAAGGTGTTTGGTATCTTGTATTTGATTCGACTGGTGCAATATTTAGGACAGTCTATCACTATGTGTTCCACTGTTATAGGTGTATTACACTGTGTGCAGATTTTGGGTTCACTTCTTGCAAGTTAGGTGTGATTTTAGTGTGCCCAATTCTCAGTCTAGTGAGCATGGTTTGTTGTTTCCTGTTTCTGTCCAAGTTCCATATATTTGTGTCTTCTTTAACTTGACGCAGTTTATTGTTGAAGACATTTGTCCATAAACAGTTTTGATATATTTTTGCCTTTTCTCTAATTATTTTTTAATCATAGTTAATTCAGTTGTAAAAATAATAATTGAAATTTGAAATGAAAATAAAATTAAAAATCCAATGTTAAATCCACACATTAATATGTTCTTCAAATTTGCTTCTGATAGATTCATTCTTTTATCAGTCAATATAAGTTTTAATAGTAAGAAAGCGATTGATTAATTAATTTATTCAAAAAAAAAAAAAAAAAATTGCACCGAAATTAACCGTTATTAACATTTCGTTCCTGTTTCGTTTTTTAAATTGAAGAATTTTAAGTTCGGTTACGGTTCCGGTTCTCTTAAAAATTCCGGTTGATTTCCGTTTTCGGTTTTCGGTTCGGTTCCGGTTCGACTTTCTGTTTATAACAGAAGAATAAATCTGTTTTAAGAAGTTAAATGTAAATGATTTTTTTAAAACACATAAACAGTGGTACCTTGGTTTTCGTTGACTTCGGTTATCGTCGGATTCGGTTATCGTCGATTTTTTGCGAAAAAAATTGTCTCGTTTTTCGTCGGTTGCCTCGGATTTCGTCGGCGTACCGCGACCCACGCGCTACGCAGTGTTGCGTTGTTTCTCGTTGTGTGTACATCTAGCCCGCCCGTCTAGCCAAACAATTCCATTGCTTTTCAGTGTTCGTGTTTTTGTGCTTTTTTTATTGATTACGATTCATATGAAAATAATTTCCTCGGTTTTCGTCGGTTTTGGATTTCAACGATTGTTTTCGGACGGATTATCGACGAAAACCGAGGTACCACTATACATGTACATGAGTCCCAAATAACTTTTTAAGCATGGGGGATTTTGAGAACGGTAAGAGATACGAGGTCGCTTAAATTAGACCAAAGTTGCCGCATTAAGGGAACATAATAAGGATGCTTTTCTTTCCTAAAAAATACATAGGTTACTAGATATGAGCGAAAATGTAAATTTTCCTGTTTTAAATTTTTGCTCATAATTTCCTAAAGTAAAACATTATATAAAAAGTCCCATTTTATTTTCGTAAATAATATGAATAATTAAGAAAAACATCATAAATAGCTATGAAAACATTTTTTTTTTTTTTTAATTTTTGGACTTAGCTACTAAGGCCATTATCCAGTAGATGCATTTATTTTTGAAAAATCCATGCCATAACCGGGATTCGAACCCGAGCCCTCATGGTCTAGAAGCCAGTGCATCGCTACAGTAACCACTACGCCATGGTGACCGGCGAAAACAAAAATTAAAAGTAAGTAAGTCTATAATAATAAACTATAATAGTCAATAAAACAATATGTTATGATAATAAATATTTTAATTGATAACAATTAACGAAAATAAAAAAAAAACTACAGTACAGCATGTGTTCAAATAAATCTATCTATTTCTATAATAGTGAGCGTTGAACTGTCAGTTAACTGACAGTTATTTATTGACTTACATTTAAAAAAAAAACCTTTTTATTATAAACTCTGTGCGGAAGATTCAAGTAAGTTACACCTGTATATCACTGTGTATCATTGTACATATATATCAATTAATATATAAAAGATTTTTTGAAATAAGTATCTAAAACAGTGAACTTGCACCACAATGCAAGAAAACAGTGTTGGCGAATCAATTTACACAAAAATTCAGCCTGTTACAGCAGTAAGCGTAACTATGTCTATGCCAATGCCAATAATGACTTATGCGGTACAGCCAACAACATTTTCAACAACACAAATTATGTCATCTATACAATCTACACCAGCGTATATTAATGAACAAACAAATGTACCAAATCTTTCACAACCATGGACATCACAAGATATGTCAGTTGAACAAACAACTGAAAACTGTACTGAGACCCCGTGGCAAGTTATTACTAGAAGAAATTCTAAAAGGCAAAGAGAAGACCAAATTAAATCAGCGACGGTAGCAAAAAAGAAAATTGTGCACTCAAATATTGCTCACCCTAATTTCGTAAGTACGAACAGATTTACGCCATTAAATATATGTTCGGAATTACAGAGCAGCAAATTCGAAGAAACTGTAAATGTTATTGAAGAACCAGCTGAAAACTACAGTGATACTGCACATGCTGTGAAAAAAATACCAAAACCACCACCAATAATTATAGAGAATGTTGTTAATTACACAGGAATGATCAACAATATCAAAACAGTTGTTAAACCTGATGAATTAAGCTGTAAAACATTGCGTAAAAACCAGGTAAGAATAAATGCAAAGTCCATCGATGAGTACCGAAAATTAAGAAAACACTTAGAACTGAGTAAAATAGCATTTTACACATATCAGCTTAAGCAAGATAAAGCATATAGGGTTGTCATTCGTAACCTGCATCCATCTGTTTCAACTGGTGACATAAAAGAAGCCCTGGAGGATATGGAATTTGAAATAAGGGGTGTCGTGAACATCCGAAGTAAAATAAGCAAAGAACCGCTTCCGCTTTTTTTCGTCGATCAAGAACCCAACGAAGGAAACAAAAAAATGTATGATGTTAATTTGTTGTATACAAAAATTACAGTTGAACCACCACGAAAAAAAATCGACATTCCACAATGCATGAGATGACAAGAATATGGGCACACTAAATCTTACTGCACAAAACCTTTTTATTGTGTTAAGTGTGCTGGTGATCATCCGACCACAAGCTGTACAAAATTAAAAACTACTGAACCCAAGTGTGCTCTTTGTAACGGGCCACACCCTGCCAATTATAAAGCATGTCCAGTATATCAAGACTTGCAAAAGTCAAAAAGGTACTCGAACGGTAACAGCAAAATAACTATGCCAAACCAATTGGTTGGAAAAACATTCACAGTGAGGCCCAATGTAAATTATGCTCAAGCTACCAAATTATCAACGAATAATACTTGTCTAGCTGATCCTGAAAATACAGTGAAAGACAACAGTGGAAATATATTAAATCAGTTCCTTACGAAGTTTGAATCAATGTTTGCCCAGCTAATGAATCAAAATAACATGGTAATAAACTTGTTAACAATAATGATAAATAAACAAAATCATGGATAGCACGTTAAGAATAGCATTATGGAATAGTAATGGTCTTACACAACGTCGACAAGAAGTTGAATTATTTTTAAAATCCGAAAAAATTGACATTCATTTAATTTCGGAAACACGTTTTACAGATAAAAGTTATTTTAAAATCCAAAATTATACGACTTATTTTACCCTATACTCTGATGGTACTGCCCGCGGTGGCACAGCAATCGTAATCCACAATAAAATATCATTTTGAAATTGAAAAATATGCCGAAACACATTTACAAGCAACTTGGATCAAGTTGCATGATTCAAATGGAACATTGGTAGTCGCAGCTGTTTATTGTCCTCCAAGTCATAGAGTCAAACGAGACCAATTTCAAACATATTTTAAATCATTAGGACATAGGTTTATATCTGGAGGTGACTACAATGCAAAGCATACTCAATGGGGTTCAAGACTTATTACACCCAAAGGTAGAGAACTCAAAAGTGCTATGACAGCTGAAGGCTATAATTATGTTAGCACTGGTGAACCAACGTACTGGCCAACAGACCCTAGTGAAGTGCCACATCTCTTAGACTTTTTCGTCACAAACGGTATTTCTTCAAACTACATTGATGTATGTTCCTATTTTGATTTATTATCCGATCATTCAGCCATAATAGCTTCAGTAAACACAACAATAATTAAAAACAGTAACAGTACTATGCTAACGAATAACCGAACTGATTGGAAATTGTTTAAGAGATATCTAGAAGACAAAATTGTTATACAGATACCCCTAAAAACTGAGGATAATGTCAACAGTGCTATCAACCAACTCACGGAAAATATCCATTTTGCTGCCAAGAGTTCGACACCAATACAAAATAAAAATAGCTCTACCATGAACTACCCAAAATATATAAGAGATAAAATATACGAGAAAAGAAATGCTAGAAAGGCATGGCAACATAGCAGACATCCTAGTGATAAAACCAGGTTGAACAAATTAACTAAAGATCTTAAAAATCTTTTGTATAAAATAAAGAATGATGCATTTCAAGAATACGTCAGTGAACTATCTTCTACTGCACAAAATGATTATTCTCTATGGAAAGCTACTAAGAAGCTCAAAAGACCTGTACAACCAGTTCCTCCACTACAAAAAGCAGATGGAACGTGGGCAAGATCCAGTAAAGAAAAGGCAGAAATGTTTGCAAACCATCTATCGAAAGTCTTCCATCCTTTTCCTTGTACAGTAAGTGCAGAGGAAGATAGCTACAGAACAGATTATCTGGACTCACCCTTACAACTTTCACTTCCTATTAAATACTTTACACCTGGGGAAGTAAAAGAAGAGATCAAGCAATTAAATAGTAAAAAGGCCCCGGGCTACGACCTTATTACTCCAAGAATAATTAAAGAATTACCAAGAAAAGCTCTTATACTCCTTACTCAAATATTTAATGCTGTAATCAGAATTCACTATTTCCCTACACAATGGAAGTTTGCTCAGATTATTGTAATACATAAGCCCGGTAAACCAACTGAAGAGGTAAGTTCATACAGACCTATATCGTTACTCCCTGTATTCTCTAAAATACTTGAAAAACTTATATTAAAACGGTTAAGACCCATAATAGAAGAGAGAGATCTAATACCAAACCATCAGTTTGTTTTCAGGGAGCAACATTCTGCGATAGACCAAGTTCACAGAGTGATTAACGTAATAGAAAAAGATCTTGAAGAACTTAAAGTATATACTGCAGCATTTCTTGATGTAAGTCAAGCATTCGATCGTGTTTGGCATACGGGTCTCTTATATCAAATAAAAAAATGTCTACCTGATCAATATTATCATTTGTTCAAATCTTATTTTGCCAATAGATACTTCCAGGTCAGATTTAAAGACTAACTATCCACTAAATTTCTTTTAGAAGCTGGGGTACCCCAGGGTAGCGTACTTGGTCCAACATTATATCAAATTTACACGGCGGATATTCCTAATAACGAAACGACTTTCATGGCAACCTTTGCCGACGACACAGCCATATTGTCATCCGATGAGGATCCAACTGTGGCCACCAATAATCTACAAAAAACTTTAGATAATGTACAAAAGTGGACTGACAAATGGCGAATGAAAATAAATGAAAGTAAGTCGACACACGTTACATTTACAAATAGGCGGTGTTTAAATTTAACAGTGTAATAGGGATGACGATCTAAACCAATCCGAAGGAAGGACAAACAGTTCCTATCTTCTTACACACATTTTCTACTTTGAAATAGACCATAGTTATTTTGGTTACTTTTATAGTGTATTACTGACTTTAAATGCCATTTAAAAAAATTCCTTGTGCTGTAAAACAAATAGGCAAATAATTTGTCAAGAAGTAACTATCAATAATAAATTAATACCAACAATGGACGAGGCTAAATACCTAGGTATCCATTTGGACAAGAGGTTAACATGGAAGAAGCATTTAACAATGAAAAGAAAACAGTTAAATATTAAAATTAAAAGCATGTACTGGTTACTGGGATATAAATCTAAATTAAGAGTATATAACAAATTATTAGTTTATAAAATAGTTTTAAAGCCTGTATGGACATATGATATACAGCTTTGGGGCAAAAAATTCAAATATTAACATAATCCAAAGATTTCAAAATAAAGCACTACGTTTAATAGCTAATGCCCCTTGGTATGTTACCAACGAAACTCTACACAGAGATTTAAAAATCACCACAGTTAAAGATGAAGTAAGGAAATTTGCAACTAGGCATGTCAATCGATTAAATTACCATCCCAATGATCTAGCATTAAATCTCCTGAATAACGAGGATGAAACAAGAAGACTTCAAAGAAGAAAACCTTTAGATCTAATTTTTGATTAAAATCTAAATTAATTGTAAATAGTTATATATATGCAACTTTATAATATAATAACATATTTTATATATATTGTAAGAAGACTCACTAATGGGTGAGTACTTCATGCATGACAAATAATATGTACAACAAATTTGCTGGTTAGCCTTATAAAAAGGCTAGTTGTAAATAAAATTATATTCAATAAAAAAAAAAAAAAACTTGTATATATGCACACTGAAATACAACGACGAGATGTTGGTTGCTTGATATAAGAGGCTACATTGATGTCTAAAACTGGTGTTAATTTGGTCGCATGAAGACAAGCGAAGGGAACTTGCACAATTTAGTTAAAACTTCCTGAAACAAGTTTATACAAAAAATTGCACCAAAAAATATCAAAATTATTTTTATAAAGGAGATTTCTGATAACTTGCCAGTTTATTTGCACTAGTTGCACATTTATATCTCATAGATTAGAGTACATTTTTACAATAGACCATATTAGTAACTACGTCACAAAATGGTATTCAGTGCTGCCGTCTCGCGGTTGGATTCCTTTTATTTGAATTTAGCATGTTGTTTGTTTGTTAAATTGAATTTTGCAAATATAAATTAAGTTTTCAAAGTAAGAAAGTGCTTCACATCAAAACTACAAGTCAATATCTATTTATTAAAATTCTTATTTTATACATTATAATTTAATATGTCATTATTTTTGCAAAACAATATTATTTTGCAGGTTAATTTTGAAAAATTTACGTTAATAATCGTTATTATGGCAAGTAACATAGCAATTAGTGTGTGTGCCATATCTAAATAGTTTAAAGGAATAATATGGTGTTTTTAATTTTCCATTATTGTTTTTCATTTTCATCTGTCAAAAAACGAAAAAATTTGCAATTAATAATGTAGATGTAATTGTTACAATTTGGAGCAAAACAATACACCAATATGCATTCTAAAACAAAATATTAATGATTACTTAGTGTTAATTAAATAAATACTAAAGATATTCCGATTTTCATATTATTTAAAAACGTAACCTATAAATATATCTTCGAATCCTTATTTATATATTTATAAAATCATTATTCTATAATATAAAGTATCTGGACTGTATATATTAGTATATATTTATCAAAAATACATATTTTATGCTCCAAAATTGAAAATATTTATAAAATTAAGGTAACAAAAGTAATGTCCCATGTATTTTAAACTTCAAGAGGACTCAGCTCTCAGATGGCAGCACATGTATGTGACGACACACTAATATGGTCTATTATGCACAGTTAATTAAACAAATTTAAATCGCACTTTTTACACAATAATCCATAAAAAGGTTTGAGTGTAATCGTTAACACGTGTACACAACGTAATATATACATAAGTGGTGTAAGGCAAAAAATTTAAAAAATAGCTTATGAATATTTAGTACACTATATAAAATAATATACATTGAATATATTAACAATCAACAAAAAAGAATAATTGAAAAAAACACTAAAATTACTTTATAAGAAAATTAACATTTGTATTTTAAACTTAACAAAAAACAACAATTCTTAAAAAATTAAGAAATTATTAAATTAATTTTAAAACTTTTCTTGATTTTATTGATGAAAGTTCCAAAATATTGTCCATATAATTTTTTTCGCATATATCACTTTCTATAGCTATCATTGATAATCCAACCAACCTTTCTTGAGAAATACAAGATCTTAAATATTTTTTAATCTAGAAAATAATCTTTCGCCACTTGCAAATCACACTGGAAGTGTTAATAATATTTTTAGCGAAATTATTAAGTTTGGAAATACACTGCTTAAATCATTACTGAAAATGTTTGTAAGTAAATGCTGTTCACTTTTGTAAGGACAAGCCAGGTCTATGGTCTATTTCAAATTAAAAAAAAGTAGATAACGCTGCGAACCGAGTACGATTTACACTGGATAAATACAGTATAGCGGAAAATTTAAAATAAGTTACAACTAGGGCATGGGCGTAGTAACTGGGTTAGCAAGTGATTTTTTTTTAATTTAAAAAAGGTTAATAAGATATTGAAATAAACAAGGCAGATAATACACGTTATTTTTACGACATAAATTCAGTTTAATGGGAAATTTGAAAAAGTTAAAAAAATATTAATTTTAAAAATTATGTACTATTATCTGTCTCATTTTGTAATACGTAACTAACAGGGGAAGTTCATTTTTTATGTTGTTTATTGACAATACATTTATAATATTATCATAGTATTGGTTCACATGGATACGCCAAAGTTTGTTTACACCACAACAGTCACCAAAGTAATCAGATTTAGTTTCGTATTACAAATTGAGACGGATAATATAAACCGGATAATAAAATGTCAAAATTTAAAATTCCAACAAAGATACCATGGAAACGAATGACATATGTCAAAATTAAATTATTTTTTTTACATATTTTAATGACAAAAAAATAAATAAATGGGAAGTTTGTATTAAGAATGACACAAAAAATCAAAATATAAAAAAAATGATATTTTAAAATGATATTAACCTTAATCAAAAAATGTTTATTGTAAGCAGGATTTACAAAGCTTAGTCAAAAACAATTGCCGCAAATTGCCGATAACGAAGTGTTCTCAAAATGTTGTTAAAAAAAAAAAACGCTTTTAGCGCTGTCGGTGGATGGAATATAACTTAAAACCGTTTCAAGGCCGTGTATATGAGTTTCATACCCTTTAAATCAGCCTTCAGATTTTGTTGGTTATGATCATTATAATTTTTCATTATGACATATGTCAAATTGACATTTTTTACCATTTTTTAATACCAACTGACATTCAATTTCAAAGCTGCAAACTATTGAAATAAAAATTTCCTCTTAGTTTGTTCTTACAAAAGTGAATAACATATATGTTTATTGCATCGTTATTTTTTAATTCATTTACAATATCTCTAAGGGTCGGTTTCTGAAAACTTGGTTAATTATGATAATAATAATAATAATAATAATAATAATCTTTATTAGAGTAAGACATTTTTACATGCATATCATCGTCATATAATATGATAACAACTGACTAATGGTCAGGCGAACCATTTGGTCGATTTTATTTTGCGTTGCATAAACATTTTTTAAAGTTTGGTCAGTCGAGCCTATGGTTTACCAAGCTTCGATATTTTTTGCTAATGTGAACTGTAATTTATGTGACAGGAATCAACAACAACAACAACAACAATAACAACAATAGGATCTCAACGCCTAGATAGGTGTATAAGTGGTTACTATTGCAAGAGACTTGTGAACATTCAGCGTTAGTTTGTAGACATTTAAATATTCTCTTATAATTGTCATATATTCCTCTGCCATTCTTCTAACTTTTTTTACAAAATAAAGCCGTGTCATCTGCGTAAGTAATAATTTTAAAATGTAGTTTAAGTTGCATAAAATCATTAATATAAAGGATAAAGCATAAAACATAAAGGTTTCTATTTTTTTATAAATGATATTAGACAATGCTTCATACACTCAAAGATATAAGCGATTCACTTTTGTAAGAACAAACTAAATGGAAATTTTGTTTTCAACTGTTTGCACCTTTGAAACTGTATGTCATGTTGGTACTACAGAAAAATAATTTGAAAAGTCAGATTATAAATGTCATTTAAAAAAATATCATTTGTCATATTTTATTTTGACTAATGACATCTTAAATATTTTTGTAAATATTTTATAAAATATTCTAGATATAAATATTAATATGGAAAAAAAAAAAAATACAAGAAAATCATTATCATTAGAAAGTAAACAATATATTCAAAGGGCTTATACTAAAATTTTGGAACATAATGGGACTAAATTGAACATATCTGGTGTTATTAAATTGGTTACTGAAATTTTTGAAGTAAAAAATATATTATTCTTTAATAATGTATTACATATTTACAAAATAGTATTCCTCTAAGACTTTTATTTAATTTATTTCAGGTATCACGTGGACAAGTTATTAAAATTATAAATAAACCTTTTGAAAATTTAAGAGCAACGAAATTGGGAAAGGGAAATAATAAAAAAACTGATAAGTTTTTAAACTACATGATAAGGAAAGACGTAAAAAAAAATTTGGGAATTAAATGCAAAAAATCAGTTTTTTACAGTACTAGATCTATTCAAATATGCGCAGCAAGAATTGGAATATAAAGGGGGGAAAACGACATTTTTCAAAATTTTACGTTCTATGGGATATAAATATAAAATTTTAGATAAACGGAAAATTTTGTGTGAAAAAAGTTATGTTATTTCGCAAAAAATTACATTTTTAAGAAAATACTTGCACCTTCAAAATTCTAGCGACAATATAATCGTTTTTTTGGACGAAACATGGATCTACCAAAATGGCACTGGTAAGGTGCGTCAGTGGTTACATGACAATGATATAAAAAGCAATCCATTAAACATAAAATCTGATGGTAAAAGATTTACGGTTTTACATGCGGGTTGTAATTTAGGTTTTTTGCCAGGTTGCGAATTGTTGTTAGACACAAAAAATAATGATATGGATTATCACAAAACTATGACGGGGACGGTTTTTCTAAATTGGGTAAACAATCAGTTACTGCCTGCATTATCTAAACTGCCTCGCAAATGTACTATTGTAATGGATAATGCTTCGTATCATTCTGTACGAGCAGATAAATATGTACAATTTGCAGACAGGAAGAGAGTAATGCAGGAGTGGCTGATTGAACATAATATTAATTTTGATGAAAAAATGAAGAAAAAAAAATTATGGGATTTAATTAAACCATTTCAAAATTCAAGTAAAAAATATATCGTTGACGAAATTTTAAGAAAAAATGGCCACGATGTTTTAAGACTACCACCTTACCACTGCCAATATAATCCTATTGAATTGGCTTGGGGGGTATCTAAAAATTATTATGCCAAACATGTTAATTCTCGGCTGGTATCGAAAGATAAGACTTCCAAATTATGGTTAGAGTCACTTTCAAGGTGTACTCCAGAAATGTGGACCAATTTTATTTCGCACACAGAAAAAATTATTAGGGATGATTGGGCAAAATATATGGGGAATTTTAGTTGGGATAATATACCTCCATTCATAATTAATTTAGGCGATTCAGAAATTTCTGATAGTGAAGAATCACGAAACGAAAATCAATTTTTAGATGTAGAATATCTGGATGAAGCATTTATGAATGAGGGTGCAAATGAAGAATTTTTTGATGTAGAGTATTTGGATGAGGCATTTATGAATGAGTGTGCGGATGAAACATTTTTGGATGTAGAGTATCTGGATGAAGCATTTATGAATGAGTGTGCGGATGAAACATTTTTGGATGTAGAGTATCTGGATGAAGCATTTATGAATGAGTGTGCGGATGAAACATTTTTGGATGTAGAGTATTTGGATGAAGCATTTATGAATGAGTGTGCGGATGAAACATTTTTGGATGTAGAGTATCTGGATGAAGCATTTATGAATGAGGGTGCGGATGAAACATTTTTGGATGTAGAGTATTTGGATGAAACATTTATGAATGAGGGTACGGATGAAACATTTTTGGATGTAGAATATTTGGATGAAACATTTATGAATGAGTGTGCGGATGAAACATTTTTGAATGTAGAGTATATGGATGAAGCATTTATGAATGAGGGTGCGGATGAAACATTTTTTGATGTAGAGTATTTGGAAGAAAATTTAAAAAATAATAAATCAAAATTTTATTAGGATCCATGTTTCGGAGCCATAAATAAATATGGGACGTACTTTAGTTTCGTTTAACCAATTCTTGCTGTTTATAAAGAGGAGCTTTGTTTTGAAGAGTAGTTTTAATTCTGTTCGTAAATTCTTGTGTATTATTCTTATTTATATTATACCTATATTTACATTAATATTTATTTTTATTATTGATTACAATATTATTTAAGTTATAAATACAACATTTTACAATATATGTTTCAGAATATACATGTGTGTATATACATATAAATAAATAAAAACACACCTACGTATTGGGCAACATTAAACTTGTTTTTTATTTTATTTTTTTAAACTGAAATTATTCTATAATATTATTATAAATATTTTAGATTTGACATATTGAATATACCTAACCAAATTATAATGATCATAACCTAAAATAATACAAACCTAACCTGAAACTATAAAGCCTTTTTTACAATATGACCAAGTTTATAAAAGTCAGTAATACACTATAAAAAGCTCCAAAATAAAGAGTTCTATGTTGTTCTTACAAAAGTGAACAGCTTATATAAGCGGTTCACTTTTGTAAGAACAAACTAAGAGGGAATTTTGTTTTCAATAGTTTGTACCTTTGAAGCTGTATGTCATGTTGGTATTAAAAAATGTCACTTTTTTAAAATGTTGATGCATTTGACAGATGTCATAATGAAAAATTATATCTTAATTATAATGATCATAACCTTATCAACCTAAAGTCGGTTTTACAGCGTAAGGAATATTTTTAATTGACATTTAAAGTCAGTAACACACCATAAAAGTAACCAAAATAGCCAGATCTAGTGTGTTCTTACAAAAGTGAACAGCTTATATTGCTATAATCTATCTCAATTTGTAATACGAAACTAGATCTGGTTACTTTAGTGACTGTTGTGGTGTAAATAGACTTTTGTAGAATCATGTGAACTTGTAAATCTGGCTTTTAAAAGTATGGCTAAGTTTCATCATATTGAGGTTATTACTAAATTGACATGTCAAAATTGTGATTGACATGTCAAATATTTTGAATGTATATATTAATATTTATTTCATCAAACTTTCGATTATTACTCTTATAATAGTAAAAAAATATTACGATTATCAATGAAATACCGTGATAAAATATAAAAAACAAAAATACATATTATATAATAATAATTTATCATTTTATTGTGCTGCCCTTAAAATCTAATTCTTGTTTTGCAAAATTTAATAACATATTTAAACAAAACTATTCATTTTTTTAATGTAAATCCCTAATTTTTCTCTGCAAATCTTTCCGAAACATGTAGTCTGTGGTTCTATCTGTTTTCTTATTATTACCTCTTCCCATGTTCGTCGGTCTTAAATTTTCTGCACCTTCATTTAAAATTTTTCTTACTTCTCCTTCAGAAATCTAAAGAAATTGAAATGGGTAAATTATTTTATATTTCACAACAAAAAGGACACCAAGATTTACTGAAAAAATATCTGCCACAAGGTCTATAATTTCGCTTCTTTTTAATTTTGTTCCATTTTTTTCTAAAAGTTTTCCATAAGCGTTATATATGTGTTTTTTTGTATATTTATATAATTGTTGTCTCTATAATTGTTGATGTGATGTTCTTATTTTGGTTGTATAAAAATACTTTTCAATTAAAAAAATAAATTGACATATAATTTAATGTCAAATATGAATTGTCAAATGTTTTGAAAGGTGCCATTTCAGCAGTACCACCCTAAGATGTTAATTTAAATAGACAACATAAAAAATGAAATTTTCCTCTTAGTTTCGTATTACAAATTGAGACAGATAATATATGCCGACGATTTAAAAATTTTCAGAAAAATAACTTCATTGGAGGACTCAATTTTAATGCAATCAGAACTTGATAGACTTCACTACTACTGCATATTAAATAAGTTATAATTAACTTAATTTAATTTAATTACTCCAAATACTATCAAATAACTTTCACAAAAAATCGTAACGTATTTAAATATAACTATGTACTGTGACGGTTGGGGAATTTTTGTACTGGCCATTTTATTCGTCTTGCCCTACGTTGTGTTTTTAGGATTATTAAGTCGGTTCGTTCTTGGAGCGGGAAGCTATGTCTACATAGAAACGCCGGGACACATTCAAATCAAATAGTTTATTAATGGTCTAGTCATTCAGAAAATAGTACAAACGTGTTTATAATGCGTCTGATTGTGATGGCTGTAAGGTAAATTCAGATTAACACATTTATAGTGATAACGTAAATTTCTACTCCAATATTACTATCAAATCTATACTTCCAAACTAAGCATGCGGTTCATATCATGCCATATCATTGTTAAGCTCACTAGTGCTGTCTAGGATCTTATACCTAGTAATTTGCAATCACTAATGTGTTGCTGTATCACCTAACCGCTGCTGAATGCGCTTAACGGTGTCTTGGGTGAGATTCGACGGACGGGTCTGCTACCTGCCAATACAGTTTTGTTGGGTCTGTCAACCCTTCGGTGTGTGTGTGGGTTTCTACGGTTGTGAATCGTAGAGAACCGGTCAAGGGTCGCGGGCCCCTACGGTTGTAAGGCGCAGGGCCCCGGATAAACCCAATAATTCCAAAGTGTCTGAGAACAGGCGTCGCTATCCAGCGAGCGATGTTCCAACCTCGAATTCACAGAGAAATTACTTGAGTTAAAGGGTTAAACACGGGCGTCGCGGATACGCGAAACGTACGGGCCGCGCACCCAATAATTCCAAAGTGTCTGAGAACAGGCGTCGCTAATCCAGCGAGCAATGTTCCAACCTCGAATCCACAGAGAAATTACTTGAGTTAACGGTGCAAACGCGGGCGTCGCGGATACGCGAAACATACGGGCCGCTCACCCAATAATTCCAAAGTGTCTGAGAACAGGCGTCGCTAATCCAGCGAGCGTTGTTCCAACCTCGAATCCACAGAGAAATTACTTGAGTTAACGAGTTAAACACGGGCGTCACGGATACGCGAAACATACGGGCCGCTCACCCAATAATTCCAAAGTGTCTGAGAACAGGCGTCGCTAATCCAGCGAGCGATGTTCCAACCTCGAATCCACAGAGAAATCACTTGAGTTAACGGGTTAAACACGGGCGTCGCGGATACGCGAACATACGGGCCGCTCACCCAATAATTCCAAAGTGTCTGAGAACAGGCGTCGCTAATCCAGCGAGCGATGTTCCAACCTCGAATCCACAGAGAAATCACTTGAGTTAACGGGTTAAACACGGGCGTCGCGGATACGCGAACATACGGGCCGCTCACCCAATAATTCCAAAGTGTCTGAGAACAGGCGTCGCTAATCCAGCGAGCGATGTTCCAACCTCGAATCCACAGAGAAATTACTTGAGTTAACGAGTTAAACACGGGCGTCGCGGATACGCGAAACGTACGGGACGCGCACCCAATAATTCCAAAGTGTCTGAGAACAGGCGTCGCTAATCCAGCAAGCGATGTTCCAACCTCGAATCCACAGAGAAATAACTTGAGTTAACGGGTTAAACACGGGCGTCGCGGATACGCGAAACGTACGTGCCGCGCAACCAATAATTACAAAGTGTCTGAGAACAGGCGTCGCTAATCCAGCGAGCGATGTTCCAACCTCGAATCCACAGAGAAATCACTTGAGTTAACGAGTTAAACACGGGCGTCGCGGATACGCGAAACATACGGGCCACTCACCCAATAATTCCAAAGTGTCTGAGAACAGGCGTCGCTAATCCAGCGAGCGATGTTCCAACCTCGAATCCACAGAGAAATCACTTGAGTTAACGGGTTAAACACGGGCGTCGCGGATACGCGAAACATACGGGCCGCTCACCCAATAATTCCAAAGTGTCTGAGAACAGGCGTCGCTAATCCAGCGAGCGATGTTCCAACCTCGAATCCACAGAGAAATCACTTGAGTTAACGGGTTAAACACGGGCGTCGCGGATACGCGAAACATACGGGCCGCTCACCCAATAATTCCAAAGTGTCTGAGAACAGGCGTCGCTAATCCAGCGAGCGATGTTCCAACCTCGAATCCACAGAGAAATCACTTGAGTTAACGAGTTAAACACGGGCGTCGCGGATACGCGAAACATACGGGCCGCTCACCCAATAATTCCAAAGTGTCTGAGAACAGGCGTCGCTAATCTAGCGAGCGATGTTCCAACCTCGAATCCACAGAGAAATCACTTGAGTTAACGGGTTAAACACGTGCGTCGCGGATACGCGAACATACGGGCCGCTCACCCAATAATTCCAAAGTGTCTGAGAACAGGCGTCGCTAATCCAGCGAACGATGTTCCAACCTCGAATCCACAGAGAAATTACTTGAGTTAACGGGTTAAACACGGGCGTCGTGGATACGCGAAACGTACGGGCCGCGCACCCAATAATTCCAAAGTGTCTGAGAACAGGCGTCGCTAATCCAGCGAGCGATGTTCCAACCTCGAATCCACACAGAAATTACTTGAGTTAACGGGTTAAACACGGGCGTCGCGGATACGCGAAACGTACGGGCCGCGCAACCAATAATTCCAAAGTGTCTGAGAACAGGCGTCGCTAATCCAGCGAGCGATGTTCCAACCTCGAATTCACAGAGAAATTACTTGAGTTAACGGGTTAAACACGGGCGTCGCGGATACGCGAAACGTACGGGCCGCACACCCAATAATTCCAAAGTGTCTGAGAACAGGCGTCACTAATCCAGCGAGCGATGTTCCAACCTCGAATCCACAGAGAAATTACTTGAGTTAACGGGTTAAACACGGGCGTCGCGGATACGCGAAACATACGGGCCGCTCACCCAATAATTCCAAAGTGTCTGAGAACAGGCGTCGCTAATCCAGCGAGCGATGTTCCAACCTCGAATCCACAGAGAAATTACTTGAGTTAACGGGTTAAACACGGGCGTCGCGGATACGCGAAACATACGGGCCGCTCACCCAATAATTCCAAAGTGTCTGAGAACAGGCGTCGCTAATCCAGCGAGCGATGTTCCAACCTCGAATCCACAGAGAAATTACTTGAGTTAACGAGTTAAACACGGGCGTCGCGGATACGCGAAACGTACGGGACGCGCACCCAATAATTCCAAAGTGTCTGAGAACAGGCGTCGCTAATCCAGCAAGCGATGTTCCAACCTCGAATCCACAGAGAAATAACTTGAGTTAACGGGTTAAACACGGGCGTCGCGGATACGCGAAACGTACGTGCCGCGCAACCAATAATTACAAAGTGTCTGAGAACAGGCGTCGCTAATCCAGCGAGCGATGTTCCAACCTCGAATCCACAGAGAAATTACTTGAGTTAACGGGTTAAACGCGGGCGTCGCGGTTACGCGAAAGAAGTCAAGATTTTACCTACCAGCAGTTAGTATCTGAAACTAACTGCTCTTTCCGTTCTCAAACTTCAAGATTATATACCTCAAATCTAGACAAAGAACTTGTCTTATCTCTCTCTCCGATTTTCATAAAAACTTGTACATAATCCAGATCCCAGGCATGGTTAATAATTTCTTTCAATACAGACCTATTAATGACTATTTGACACATTTGGGTTGTAACCCTCACAAAAAATGGTTTCTTAGAATTTTATGTTAAACATTAGACATATTAAAAATAAATATATCAATCAGTGAACAGATGTAAAATGTCACCCTTGCGGTCAATATTTTATAACGCCTACTTATCTAGTTTTTGTGTGTATCCCTTTTGAGAAATCCGACACCCTGTGTTCGAACATCTGGTACCAGGTATAAGAATCTTAAGTTAATCTGTTTCAGTTAAAACTTTGGAATGCGTAATAAATGATAAAAATGAAAAATAAAAAATTAAATGGGGTACCAGTGACCGTACCATCACAGTACTAGATGCCAACCCAGTCCAAATTGTAACAACTATTAAAGATCTGGGAGTATATTTAGACAATAAGTTAATTTTTAACACACATATATATTATATAATCAAAAAATCATAAAAATTTAGGCTTTGTGTTGAGAACTTGCAGTAAATTTAAAAACTCTTTAACTTGTATTAAATTATATAATGCCTATGTGCTTAGCCACCTGAGTTATTGTAGCGTGATACGGAATTCTCAGTATCACATATTCATTAACAGGCTTGAATCTTTACAAAGGAAATTCATTTCGCATTTAGTAAGACGTCATCCAATTTGCAGCACATCGTATCTAACGCAATGCGCCTACTTCAACATGATGAGTCTCTATGACAGACGAGTAAGCACTGATATCTGCTTAATTTTAAAAATACTAGTCAATAAAATTGACTGTATGGAGCTGTTGTCAAATATCAGTCTAAACGCGCCAATTCGTACCCTGCGAATTAAATATTTAATTCACCAACCATTTGCTCGGAGTAACCTTGGTCAAAATTCACCCCTTTTTCGTCTTGCTAGCTCTTTTAATAATGCATCGATGATAATAGACCCTTTTTAACAAATTTAAAAACATTGAAGCGTCGCCTTCGTGTGATTTATATAAACAGATATTTATAGTCTACTTCTACCTACATAATTGTATACCTAGTTTATCTTAATTTTTCATTTAAAGCATTTCATTTTAATTTTAATCTTAATTTATCAAATTGTAAAACATGTTTTAATTATTTTTATATATATTCTTTTTTTTTGTAATTTTTTCATTTTATTGACTGTAAGTCAATCACTTTTCTCTTCTTGTTTTACTTATACTTTGTTTAACACTTTAATTATTGTATATTGTATTATAATATAGTTGTTGTGTTGGGCTTGTCCCGTTTACAACTCTCCAGAATAAATAAATAAATAAAAGGACTCACTGTGCTCTTTTCAAAGTAATTTCCGAGCTGGTATTATTTAATATTTGTTTTTTTTTTTTTTATCAGAAAAATTACTTTTTACTAGGTTAAGTGCTAGGCCTTGCTTCTAAGCAGATAACAGGTTGATGTGTATTTTGAAATTTAAGTCGCATATACAAAATACTTGTATAGTCAATACGCTACATAGCAAATACCGTATTTTTGAAGCCAAAAAAGAATGCTATGACTCAACAAACACAGGACATAAAGGGCAAAAATCCTTTCTGCAAGTTTTTTGCATTTGTATGGGTAATCTTTTTAAGCAAAAATAAAGTCGATTTTTATTGGTCCTAAGAGATATTAAGGAATCCTTGAAATCGAATTTCACCCTTTAAGGATACAATTTTAAAAAATTGTCAAAACCATTTCGAGATATTTAAAAAATTGATGTGAAGTGTGAATTTTCACACGTTTCAGGGTTTTTTAGGTATTTAGTAAGTGAATGATGATCATTTGGGATGCCAAAACAAATTTTATATTAAAATATTTTTTTTGTTAATTTTAATTCGAACACCTAATACCATTATTTAGGTTTCTAAATATGTGCAGTATTTTTTTTTTTTTTTATATAGCAAGGTTCATTAAGAATTTTAAAAATTGCGCCTATGGCTTCCATTGGTTGTTATAAGTTCCGCCCCTCTGATTTCGTGTATATTGAAACAGAATTAAATTATAATTTAAACAATTTCCACTGGTTATTAAATTTACGCTTATAAAAATTAAATGCAACATTTGCCAAAATATAACTAGAATTTTGAAAAAATAATTTAAACAATATAAAAATTAAAAAAAAAAAAAACAGAAGATAATATTTTCTCTTCTCGCAGGGTTCGATCCCTTTCGGATCGAGTTACTTGGGTGAAACGCCAGCGCAAAACCACTACACCAGTAACAGAACAATAATTTAAATTACTAAAAACAAAAGCGTAATACAGATATTTAATGGGCTGTACAGAGTGTAAATCCTTAGTAGTTCGGGTTATAAAACCTAACATTCTTCAAGATTTGGCACAAATGTAACTAATGTGAGGATCGAATATAGTTTAGAATCGAAAATGACGCCTAAATCTTTAATTTCGGTTACTCTTGAGAGAACATTATTATCAATATTGTAATCATAATTCAAAATATATCTGTTCCGTGAAAATGAAATGACGTGACATTTATCACAATTGATAAAAAGTAGACTTAGATAATTCCACCAGCAGGAGATCGGCATCGTCGGCGAAGAGCTGGAACTGAACATCTTTGAATATTGATGGTACATCATTGATAAATAATAAAAAAAAATAGCGGTCCAAGGTGGGACCCTTGTGCCAAACCTGAAATGAGCTCTACAATACTGGATGTGAATCCATTGAAACTGACAGCCTGGGATCTGTTACTAATGTAGGATATAATCCATCAAAGGAGGTCACCGCGAATGCCGAGTTTGAAAAATTAATTAATAAGTATAGAATGGTTGATTTCATCAAACTCTTTTTTCAAGTCAGTGCTAATGTAATCAACTTGAATTTGTTCATTCATATTATGAGATAAATAATCCATATATATTAACAAATTTGTCTCTACAGATCATGCTATGGACACTTAATTGTAGTACGAGGTATTTTTAGAGTTTAGTTGAACTACATATAACTACAGCGCTGCAGTCAATATGTCACAAGTACGCAGGCGCAAAAGATGGCATTTAATTGGCTGAAACAAACGGCATTATTCTGAGAGAAAAAACTTTCATCTATGATGGCCGCCATTATCACCACATTCAGATCTTTGTGTATCAGTAAATATGTATTGTTGAGTTAAGGTGCAGTTTACCTTTGTGTATCAGTTATTTGTGCTACAGAGTATTAATTCAGTTCATTACTAATTTAATATAGTGCCTACGCGTGTTAGACGTCGTGCTGTGCCGGAATGTGAATTTTTTGTTTATTGTTTATGTAAAAATAAAAGTGACGCATTTATTCGTTTGTCACTTTATTTTCTTCATTTTAAAATTAAAAGTGACGCATTTTCTTTGCTTTTCACTTCATTTTCGTGTTAATGTTTAGTATTAACTTTTTTTTGCAATTTTTTGTTTATTGTTTATGTAAAAATAAAAGTGACGCATTTATTTGCTTGTCACTTTATTTTCTTCATTTTAAAAATAAAAGTGAAGCATTTTCTTTGCTTTTCACTTTATTTTCTTGTTAATGTTCTTGTTATTATTTATTATTAATATTGTTTATTGTACAATGTAATATTGTAAAATGATATATTAAATGAAATAAATCAGAATAATAAAAGATTTATTATATTTCTTGTCTTTTATTTCATTAACCTTTTATGTAACTTATGATTCAAAACACAAATTGGCAATTGTTAGTCGTAAAATTTTAAATATAGCTCAAGTTCTGTATAATAAGTAATTGATATAGAACTTATTTAGCTGTATTTAAAATTTTACGACTAACAAGTGCAAATGATTATTATTTTTTTATATAGCATAGAAATAGAAATATTCAAAAACCCCGCTACTCGAAACTACAGCGCCGCTAGAATATGTAGTGGAACTAACATAGCTGCCGTGGGGAACGGGGGAAAAATACCTCGAGATAGCGAGAGTTGGCTATCTATATAAGTATCTGTCATCTATGCTACAGATCGCTCTATAAAAAAAACCGTGCTGTTGTTGAATGATTATGGCTCTTACCGATTGAAAAAGATAATTGTAGACCAATTTTTCAAACAATTTTCATTGTGTTGAATTTTGAAATAGGCCGATAGTTTTTAACTAAACATTTGTCACCAGATTTAAAAACAGGTAAAATTAATGCTTTTTTCCAACTCTCTAGAAAAACGTTATCAGAGAACAACTTAAAAATAATGGAAAGTGGACGAGTATATAATATAAAATATTTTGACGTTATTTTTACTTTATTTTTATTAGTTTTTATTAGGCTTAATAATGCTTATTAAGTATTGTCATACGTATACAATGTAATGTTTTCATGGTTATGTTAAATTATAGTAATAATATTTAATAATGCTTATTAAGTATATTTTCTTTTTCTTTTTTTATTTTTTGTCTTGTAATGGGTACTGTGTACTAACCAGGTATATTTATGTATTTCAATTATTTACCAAATAAACTTATTTATATATTTATTTTGTCATACGTATATGTAATGTTTCCACGGTTATGGTAAATAATTTCTGTGTTAGAGAGTTTAAGTACATATTTTGTGATGGTGTTCGGTCTTGTGGTTATGGTTTTTTATTAATATTTTTGCTTTTAACTAACAAAGTATTCTTACATTTTGCTCAGTTTATAATCCGTACCGGATAATTTTTCAAGATCGGCATAAAACAATTATCCTGTATCGAGCAACTGAGAAATTTATTTCCAGAACATAGCACACGTCAAGATCCACTAAAATACATATAAATATATAGCCAGTGGTGTTCGCATAGGGGGAATAAGGGGGATAAATCCCCTCCCCCCGAAAATATGAAAAGAACTAAAATTATAACTACCCCATTTCAAGATTGTTCGAATTCTCAATACGTATAAGTTCCGATGTTGTGAAAAATCCTCCCCACCCCCATCGAAATATTTTTCTGAGTACGCCACTGTATATAGCAACGATAGTGCTCCGCGACGAATTATTCTCGTGAAAAGTGCTCCGCGACTCAAAAAGTTTGGGAAACTCTGTTCTAAATGAATCGTTTTTGTCTTGGCCTCGATTGCGTAAATTATAATTTATATTATCACTTATAAAAATATTTTTCATATTACTAATGAATGTTTCAACCAGGGCTTCGAACCGGAACTGGACCGAAAACCGAAAAAAACCGTTATTTTTGTCGGAAGGAAAACCGGAGCTGAACCGAAAAAAAAAATGTCGGTTTATTTTGGTTGAGATAATGTTTATGGGTGTGAATATAAAATATATTTTATTTAAGATTATTTCTTAAACTGATGAGCAGAAAAAAAGCATATTTTTTTAACTGATAAGTTAAAAAACAATTGGGCTTCAATTATGTTGGGTGTGGGGGGGTTGTTGAACGCCCAAATCCCCTCCCTCTCTTTCAGTGGCCTTGGTATAATTATTACAAAATAAGGAATATAATGTTCTTCTAAATTATAGTAGAAAATTCTAACAGAAATAAAAGCATTTAAAAATTAATCACTCGAAACTGAACCGAAAACCAAAAAAACCGTTATTTTTGCCGAAACGAAAACCGGAACCGAACCGATATTTATTTTTTTAATTGAACCGGAACCAAAACCGAAACGAAAAAAATAACTGTTCGAAGCCCTGGTTTCAACCTCAAGATGTGGATTCAGAAATTAGTTTTGTTGTTATTTTTAAATAATATCGTCGCCGCAGATTTAATTACTAGTGTAGATTTTTTCAGAGATCAATCTAAAGAAATTATAAAGTTGAATAAAATTAAAAATGATTGTTTTAAGATATTAAATAAATATTTAGAAGATTTGGAGCTAAAATCGAAATGGGCAGTGCAAAGTAAGTAGTATGATTTTTTTTAAAATTAGTATTTATTGGTCTTTGTTGCATTGACTATTAACCAGTGAGGTATACTAATAATATAGCAATACAATAATATAAGTTACAATAAAATTACAAGTACGAGTTAGAATAAACATTAATATAGAAACATAAAATTTATTTACTTTTCTTTATTTTTATTTTTACCAAAATTTTTGTTCTTCGTTGCAGAAACTATTAGTCAGAATATATTAGTATTAATGTTAAGTATAAATAGGGTTTTATTACACCTTAATTTTTTCTGCTTTGATGTAGTCAGAGATTATATTATAATTTTTCATCGAGTTTGTGGCCAAAAGTGTTTGAATGTTTGTTGGAAATGGGATATTTTCTGAAATTAATTTATTTAAAATTTTTGTACTATTACTGAAATTTAATGGACATTTAAAAAGTAAGTGGTTAACATCACCAATAGACTGGTCATCACATTGACAGTACGGGGTTGATTTCAAGTTTATTCTATGCAGATAGGAAGGTGAGAGGTTATGATTAAATCTTAGTCGTATTATAGTACAGATGAAAGCCCTGTTTTGGTCTGACGAGAACCAGTGTTTTTTTGGTAGTGTTGTCTGGATTTCTCCATAATATGATGCCTTATGTTTAAGAGAATGTAGAAAATCGTGTTGCTATTGATTTAGAACAATTTCTTTCAATTTTAAATTAATTTCATTGTTGCTGCATTCCTTTTAAAACGGCCTCCTTTGCTAGTATATCTACTTGATTATTAAATTTGGAGTTCGAGTGACCCTTGATCCATTATATTTTTATCGATTTATCTCTAAAGGTTAGATCTTGTACAGATTTTAATATATCGTAAATTAAAGATTTATTATGCTCAGAAAAGTTTGGGTATTTTAGTTTCTGGACAGCGCTCTTATTATCACAAAGTATTATTAATTCATTATGAATATGGTTTTTAGGGTTTTGTAGGTATGAAAAAAAAAACCCTTATACCGTCATTTTGTCGTCTATCTGTCGGTCTGTCTTTCTGTTCGGTAAAAATTGTAGCCAAACGGCTAAACCTAGAGTGTTGAAATTTGGCATGCTTATACAACTCTTTAACCCGCACATAGGAAAAATACTAAGACATCTAAAAACATATCCCCCTAAAAATATAAACAAATATGTGCTCATCGAAAAAAATAATATTTTTTTATAATTCTGAGTAAGGTATCAAATGAATAATATATAATAATTATTAATAATAATAATAATAATAATAATAATAATAATAATAAATTTTTGTCCCACACCCTGTAGCCCAGATGGTTTAAACTAAAAATCTGAAAAAATTCTAAGTAATGTACATTGGTGTGAACCGGAATAGTACAACAGGAATTTTTTATCAGATTACGTTTTTGGAAAAAAGCGCATTCTTTGTGATTTTTTGCTAATAATGTACACAAGTTATAGCTTTGTAACACGCTACAATGGAACGTGTATGCTGGTGTAGTGGTTTTGACGCTCGTGTTTCACCCAAGTAACTCGATCCGAAAGGGACCGAAGCCTGCGAGAAGAGACAATATTATTTTTTGTTTTTTTTTTAAATTTTTATATTGTTTAAATTATTTTTTCAAAATTCTAGTTATATTTTGGCAAGTGTTGCATTTAATTTTTAAAAGCGTAAATTTAATAACCAGTGGAAATTGTTTAAATTATAATTTAATTCTGTTTCAATGTACACGAAATCAAAGGGGCGGAACTTATAACAACCAATGGAAGCCATAGGCGCAATTTTTAAAATTCTAAATGAACCTTGCTATATAAAAAAAAAAAAAAATACTGCACATATTTAGAAACCAAAATAATGGTATTAGGCGTTCGAATTAAAACTAACAAAAAAAATATTTTAATATAAAATTTGTTTTGGCATCCCAAATAATCATCATTCACTTACTAAATACCTGCAAAACCCTGAAATGTGTGAAAATTCACACTTCACATCAATTTTTTAAATAGTCTAAACTTGCTTTTATAGCGATCAATTCGGCACTGTATATAAACATTTGGTCAGGGAGTTTGACTTGGTGATTTTGGTTGCACTGTGGACAGTGGCGGATTAACGGGCGGGCTGACCGGGCGACCGCCCGGTCTGCCAGATCTAGGAGGGCGCCAAAATAAGAATCGGACGATATAAATAAATTGCATTTGATTTAGGTATTATGTTTTATATATAAAATTATTTGTTATTTATTAATTTGGCAATGTTTTTATTCATTCATGTCAATAGCATACTTATAAAATAAAGGACTCTTATCTTTTGAAAAATAAACTGTAACGAAAGAATATGAACTGAAAGTGTCATGGTATACGATTTTTTGTGAACGCCGTGCCGCGGAAAAAAGCGCAGGGCGAGGAGTAGCGAGACACTTCATTGATAAGGGTGCACCTAAGAAGTCATTACAAAACTAGGATCATATCGTCGGTTTAAAGTTAAAAGTCACTAAGTACACTTTTTGTGAAAAATGAGTTAGATATACCAAATTGACAATTATTTTATATTTTTATCATATAACACACTTAAGTGCATTACTATTCTCTACAATAGAAAAATATAAAAATAAATTTCATTATTTGCGATATAATATATTGCTTACAACACATTGAAAATAACGATAACTTTCTACTAAAAGTATTATCTACAGAAAAATATAGGAACATTTAATGTTCAACAAAATAAAATTCTGTGATTATTTTGTAATATCTAAAATAAAATAAAATAATTATTTAATACACGCTTTTGTAATTTTTACCCTGTCCCGGTTTGGCGCACCAAAAATATGGTAACCCTAGTTATAGAAGATGCAGCAATGTCTTGTCCTCAAGCAATATCCTTTTTTGGTGTCATAGAACGATTATATACATTATTTTCGGCATCTATAGCTAGATGGAAAATTTTAACAAATATTGTTCCTAATTTCACTATTAAATCTGTGTATGAAACTCGCTGGAAGAGCCGAATTGAATATATAAAATCTGTTAGGTTTCAAATAGTTGAAATTCATGATGCTCTGATAATACTTTATGAAAATTCTGCTGATGCAGCGACTAAACATGACTGTTTAACACTAACGGAAAAACTTTGCGAGTATTCTTTCTTAGTTATGTTAGTGACGTGGTATAACATACTTCAACGTATAAATGTTTTAAGTACATCTATGCAAACAAAAGATATGGATTTTAAAACTACTATCAACTTAATGAAATCATGTACAGAATACATTTCCAGCTACCGAAGAGAACAATTTGAAAACTCCCTTTTTGAAGCTGAAAATTTAGCAAAGCTTCTGGGTTCCGAACCATTTTTTAAAGAAAAAATATTACCCCGAAAGAGAAAAATGTTTAATTATGAAAACGAAGATGCTACTGTTGCCATTGATGAAAAATCAAAATTTAGAATCACGGTTTTTTATGTTATTTTGGATACCATAATAACATCGCTTGAAGAAAGGTTTGTACAATTTAAAAATTATGAAGAAACCTGGGGGTTTCTTTTCGATTTTCAT
Organism: Liopterus haemorrhoidalis; assembly: GCA_963971575.1. NCBI lineage: Eukaryota > Metazoa > Arthropoda > Insecta > Coleoptera > Dytiscidae > Liopterus > Liopterus haemorrhoidalis. The sequence goes on along the minus strand of OZ020619.1, from coordinate 24,312,502 downwards.
AATATAAATGTAACACTGCGATAAATTAAAGAAACACTGCATGGATCTGCATTTAATCCTAAAAGATGAGGATAATCTTGACATCGATGGAAATGAGCTTGATGAAGAAATTATAATTTTGAATAGTTTACTGCCAGAAAATACAGATTTGCCGTTAAAAATATTACAATTTTTAAAAACCAACAATTTACAGAATACATTTCCCAATATATGGGTGGCGTTAAGAAGTTTGCTTGCCATCCCTATTACAGTCGCTACAGCAGAAAGAAGTTTTAGTAAATTAAAACTTATAAAAACATATTTACGATCGGCAATGGGTAATGAAAGATTAAATTCTCTAGCGTTATTATCAATTGAAAATGATGTTGCCCAGAAAGTAGATATAAATGAACAAATCAAATTATTTGCAGATTTAAAATCAAGAAAAAAATGTTTTTGAATAAATGAATTATTATTACCTACCTATTAGATTTTTGAGGTGCATCGCCTGCTTAGAAATAAATCAATGTTAGGGAAATAATTATTTTTTGTAATTATTAAGTTTTGATTTTTTGTTTTTTAATACTTTTGTGAATAAAAATTGATTTATTAATTATTTTATTTTTTATTATTTTTTTTTACGTCAACCAATTTTAGAATCTTGAAAAATTTTAGAGCGCCAAAACAAGGAGTTCGCCCGGGGTGCAAAATTGCCTCGGTCCGGCACTGACTGTGGATCTAAATTAGAGCAGTCTAAGTAGTATGATTACTTTACAAGTACAACAAAGTAAGGAAACAATTTAAATTAATTCAACATTTTATTGTTGAGATTCTGTCAGTTTTTGAGGCAGTTTGGCTACATTAATATCGTATATTAATTAACTCTGGTGGGCAGTATTATTTCGTATTTCGTGCATGGGCGCTTGTAGTACTGGGCATTTGGCCCCCCTGGAGTCTCCACTTTTGTTCTCAAATTTATGTAGGTACTTTTATAATTGTCTATTTTATATTACATTAACGTAACTTTTACACCGTACTTCAAATGAGGTGAATAACTACATAAAATGTTAGCACTACTTTTGTATTTCACGGCCTACTTGATTTTCTTATTGCCTTTATCTAGTGTGACCCACTTATTTATTTTTATAATTGTCTATTTTATATTATAGTAACCTAACTTTTACACCTTACCTCAAATGACAGGTACATAAATAACTACATAAATGTTAGTGCTACTTTTATATTTCACGGTCTACCTGATTTTCTTTTCCCAATAATTCTAGTGTGACTCTCGTACAAACTTGGAAGGAAATCCACACGTAGGTAATTTCCTTGTCGATGGATAATTCTCCTTGGATATTTTTTGTGTTTTAAAATTAGTGATTTTTTCGAATTATTTGTTCAATACTTAGCATCTTGAGCTTATAGAGTCGTTATGCTAGAGCCCTGCACAGGTCTTTTTTTTAAATATTACCCGGCCCGGCACGGCCCGTTGTCTTTGAAGCCCGGACCAACCTAAACCCGATTTTTTTTTTCAAAAATAACTACCCGTACCCGGCTCGAGCTTGAATAATTTTTAACTAGGCCAGAAAAAACCCGGAAAATCCTTTATTCAAGTTTTTTTTTTAAATTTATTTATTTAGGGCGTTTAACAACAAGATTTGCCAATAAATTAGCCACGTCTAAAATACAGCTGCTAATGTAATTTATCAAAAATGCGCTTGTAAAACATATAATAAAATCGTGAAAATTTCACTCATCTTTTCCTACACGCTACACGGCACTCTTAATGTTTAAAGTTTTTTTTACTGTAAGTTCAATTATTACTAAAATTATTTACTTAAAGTTTTTTTTTTGACCATAAGAACAAAGCTATTTTATGAAACGTGTGCACTAAAAATTTTTCATTACAAAATTGCCACTACTCTTATCAAACGGTCAATTTAAACATAAACAAAGCTAAAATATCTAATCGTACATATATAATTAGTTAGTGTGTGTTAGTGATCTGGGTAACACTGTGACGTCATTTTTCCTAAGATTCTCGTGATTGGCTAATTGGGGACTCTTCAGATCTCTTGATTGACAGGTATTTTGCAGATTTGTTCTCTAACAAACCGCGAATAAAATAACATATAGAAATGTCTAGGGTTTCGTAGGCATAAACAAGAAACTCTAGACACTCCTATATACTATAATCGATATGAAAAATATTTTGCAGATTTATTTTCTAAAAATCTGCGGACAAAATATTATATAGAAATTTCTAGGATTTCGTAGGCATAAACAAGAAACTATAAAATAAATACTTTTATCCTTTGACTGATATCAACAATATTTTGCAGATTTAATCTCTAAGAATCTACGAATATAATTACATACAGAAATATCTAGGGTTTCGTAGGCATAAACAAGAAACTCTAAACACTCCTATATCTTACGATCGATATGAAAAATATTTTCCAGATTTATTATCTAAGAATCTGCGGGTAAAACAACATATAGAAATGTTTAGAGTTTCGTAGGCATAAACAAGAAACTGTAGACACTTCTATATCCTTTGATTGATATGAAACATAATTTTCAGATGTTTTATTTAAAAATTGTTTCGTAGGCATTAACAAGAAATTCTAGAAAATCCTATATCCTTTGATCGATATAAACAATATTTTGCAGATTTGTTTTATAGGAATCTACAAATATAATTACATACATAAATGTCTAGAGTTTCGTAGGCATAAACAAGAGACTCATATATCATTTAACCGATATGAACAATATTTTGCATATTTATTCCCTAAAAATCTACGAATATAATTATATATAGAAATATCTAGGGTTTCGTAGGCATAAACTAGAAACTCTAGATACTTCTATATGCTTTGGCCAATATGAACAATATTTTGCAGATTTATTCTCTAAAAAACTGCGGATAAAATTACAAATAGAAATGTTTAGAGTTTCGTAGGCATAAACGAGAAACCTTAGACAGGCCTATATTGTTTGACCGATATGAACAATATTTTGCAGATTTATTCTCTAAGAATCTACCAATATAATTACATACAGAAATGTCTAGGGTTTTGTAGGCATAAATAAACGTCTCAAATTATTTTTAGTTTTAACAATATAAATGGAATGTACTGAGTAAAAATGAATCGTTTTAATCATAAAAAGTTTATGAATAACTATATTAGCAAGTGTCTGTATGTAGTGTCGGTAACACGATGACGTCAATTTTTCCTAAGGTTCTCGTGCTTGGCTAACTGGGGACACCCTGTCTCTTGATTGGCTGACAGGTGACACCCTCTCCCGTGATTGACTAACTGGTGATATCCTGTCCCGTGATTAGCTGCCCGGCGACGAAATTAACATACGTTAAAAAATAAAACCAAATACATATACAAACAGTTGAAATTTTTATATTATAAATCCGTCATTGTTGACGGGTAATAACCTAGTTATAAACATAATAGTGATATATGTGTTCTACGAATTTCAATAATTACAAAAATTTAGCTGAATATATGTACATACCTATAGTAACATATTTCGGTATCAATGAATAAAAAATTAATGAAAATAAATTTCATATAAAAATATCATTTTTATCTAACCCGAAATAAGCCCGTTGTTCCAAATACTAGCTTGGTAATATGAGGCCTGAGCCCGGTCCGAACCCGAATTAATTTAAGTTTGCCGGGCTTTATTATTGCACGCGCATGCGCTGCTACGTTAATTTTGAACATTTTTCGCAAGTGTCAAATGTAAATAAAATCTTAACCCGATATTTCGGTGTAAATTTAAATATTCAGTGGCGAAATTTATTTTAAAAATGGAACAGAAATGTTTGGTCCTGTGATACTCATTATAACTGGTTGCCATAGTGCCATAGTTTCCATTGACTAAATAAAAATATAACTATATTCGCCGCTCACCATGGTGTAGTGGTTAGTGTAGCGATGCACTAACTTCTAGGCCATGAAGGCTCGGGTTCGAATACCGGTTATGGCATGGATTTTTCAAAAAATAAAATGCATCTTCTGGATAATGGCCATAACCTTGTTTCTTATTCTGTATCTCAGGTTATAACCCAAGCGTTAAGTTAACTTTTTAACCTTATGGTTAAAAGTATGTTGTGAAATTATCTACAAGGGACGTATTTTGTTAGTGTAAGTGTGGATTTAATGTAAAGAAGTGTTTTGGTTGAATCGTGAATGAACAACGTTTAAATATAATAAATCTTTATTGCGGAAATGTACAATATTTATGTATAAATAATAAATAATTATGGGTGCAGAAAGTAAATAATATATGTTAATATTGCCATAACATGCAAATACATTAATATATTTTCTCTCTTTTCTGTCTTCTATATTAAGATATTTTTATTTTCAGGTTATATTTATTTTATTTTTAAACCAACAGAGAAATCAAAATTTATAAGTGTAATATAATTTTAAAGTTTTTTATTTGCAATATAACGGGAAATCTTTTGGTTTTGCTAGGATTTTCAAAAAAAAAACAACCTTTGTAAAACGAGAAAATTTGTAGAATTTTTAGACAAATAAAAATATTTTAAAATGATTCTTCAGGTAAGTTAAAAGGATCACTCACATCACGCAGTTGCTCTTGTTTAATTCGAACTGATCTCCTGAAAAGCATTTGCATATATTTTTTATTCACCTATATTAACTTTTCACTTATTAAATTCTTTATGTTCAATTTGTTCTAGTAATAATTGATTTAAAATAAACAGAATTGCCATGATTAATTCAAAAAATGTTTTTATTTTCTGGCTATTTCACGTTTAGAGGTTAGAATTACAGTTGGTTAAAATGTTAATGCCATGTATTTGGCTGGAGTTAAAATTTCCAATATAACCTACTGAATTAACCACACCGAGGTTAAAATTTTAACTCCATAAAGTTACAGAATAACAAAATATTGTAAAGTGTAGTTAAATTTTTTTAACTTCCACCTTGTGGTTAATTTTTAACTTTTTAAGATACAGAATAGACCCGATATGCTTAGCAAATAGTATTTACGTTTAAAAAGGTGTTAAAAAATTAACGTCAGTTTTTGACGTTAATATTTTAACATCTTGCTTAGAGATTAGACCCGATCATTAGGCATAATTTAGTTTAATATTATGTCGTTATATTTTCAGTGTCAAATTCTGGATCAAAAACACCATCTGGTCTATATGAAGGGAATTTAGTTGATCTTGGATCATTTGACCAGTGTCTAAATATTGAAGAGAGAGTTAGTATCGAAGGACATTATGACGTAATTCAGGAAAAGTATTGCTTGATGTAAGTTCCAATCACAAATATAAGTGCAACGTACAAAGGAATATACGATTATCCTTTCTTGCTAGGAGTTCCGGTAAATATACTTAAAAAATACATATTGCACTTATTAGGAAGCTAAAAGGGATGTATATTAAAGTTTAATTCTGAATGTAAAATTTTCATTACACTACACCAGAGTTTCCCAAACTTTTTGAGCCGCGGAGTACTTTTCACGAGAAGAATTCGTCGCGGAGCACTATCGTTGCTATATATTTAAATACATTTTTCAGTTGATCGATACTGGATAATTGTTTTATGCCGATCTCGAAAAGTTATCGGGTACATACTATAACTGAGCAAAATGTAAAAATGCTTTGTTAGCTAAAGGCAAATATTATAATAAAAAGTCAGTTGCAGCCACTAAAAGACCGATCGCTATCACAAAGTACTTAAACAAAATACTTTCTAACAAAGAGATTGTGTCGCCCGTTTCTGGCCTAGGTAGGGTAGGAGTCCAGGACGACACACAAGGGTTGACTTTGAAATGTCAAAAATATAAAGGCGTGGTGCGCGGATCGGAGAATGAATTATAATAAAAAATAAGGTCAGGTTCTTGGTGAAAATGCGTTGCTAATAAATTGAATAAAGAGAGAAAAGGGTTTGGGGGATCGCTAATATGTTGAGGAAATTTACAGTGTAAAAATAATAATGACAGGTGGTGTAGCGTTGCCAGGAATAATAAATAATAATGAAAAAAAATATTATCAAAAAAAAAATAGTAGAAAAAAAAACTTATTTGTACAAAAAAATATGAAATAATTATAATTGTTGCGGACTGCAACAATTAATAGCGGTAAGCGCAGCGGTGAAATACGGTCGATTATACTGTTTCTCGAATACCCGACTTCTCTAGCGAGAAGTGTGTAGTCAATATTGGTTACATGTCTGTTTTCGGTATAGTCACGCATAAAGGTGACATATTCTTGACAGAGAGTACGGTTGTTGTTGAACCTGGTACGTAGGGAGAGATAATAGGTTAACGCGGGTCCGAATGATCCGTTAAACGCAACAACATCGGTTCTAAATAGTAGCGGAACGACATTACGACTATCAGTGGTGCGTATATGTTGTTCGGTAGATGTATGCTCAACCTTGACTTCCTTTTCTGAATGGTAAGGTTTATGAGGAAACTTTTCTAGTTTACAAAAACTAGGCAAGGCTGACTCTAACTTTTCCTCCACGGAAATGTGGAAGGAATTTAGGTTGATAGTAGATCCGGAGGTCGGACCAGAGATGACTACACCTAAGGCGGTCTCAACTCAAAATATATTCCTCTAAGAAGTGATTTTTCGAAAGTAGGCCTCTAAGGGGGTAAAAAGGGGGTGAAATATGATTTCAGGAATTCCTCAATATCTCTTAGATCCAATCAGATAACGACTTGGTTTTTGCTTTCAGAGGTTACCCATAGAAATGTTAGCAACAGAAATTCAGGATTTTGCCCTAATCAACCCCTAAAGGCATGAATATACATTCGGGTGAATTATAGAAACCTTAAATAGGTTTCTATTAAATAGAAACCTACTTAGCTTTCTTTTTAAAATATTTAGTAAGCGTTTTGACAATTGTTTTAAATTCCATCCCTAAAGGGGTTCATTGGTATTTTTTATTCGATAGATCGTCCGTTGACATAGAGACATGAAATTCTGGAAATTTATTCCTTCTATGTTGTAAGCAGCCAGTAATATGGAACTTTTCAAAAATCAATCCCTAAGGGGGTGAAAAGGGCTGAAATTTGATTTCACGGATTCCTCAATATCTCTTAGGACTATTGAGATATTGACTTGGTTTTTGCTTACAAAAGTTACCCATACTTAGTTAAACTTAAACTTATATTAAAATTTTACCCTAAACAACCCCAAAAAGAGTGGCTCTGCCTTCAGGGTATAGAACCCTTCGTATTTCCTTCGTTTGTTGAGTTATAACATTCCTTTTTTGGTATATAATGTCCTTTTAAAATATTTAAAAAGTTTTACTTTTTTTTAATTAAGTTTGACGAAGAACCCACTAAGAAAGGATTTTTTGAAGTTCGACCTCTATGTGGTGAAAAAGAGTAAAATGTTTTTTCACGGATTCCTCAATGTCTCTTAGGACAAATGAGATATCAACTAGGTTTTTGCTTTCAAATGTTACCCATACACATGTTTAAAAACAAACTGACTATTTTACACTAATGACACTAATGAGATCGACAATATACCGTAGCGAAGCACGGGTGCTCAGCTAGTATTACTAAAAAAGCAAAAATAACGATACATAATATCTACATGTAGAGAAGGTTGAACGGGTTGTAGACATAAAGGATACAACTAGATCTAGCTGACCAGTTTCGAAATATTTTATTTCTTCATCTATGATGTTTATTATGATGTTTCATCTATGATAAAGAAATAAAATATTTCGAAACTGGTCAGCTAGATCTAGTTACTTTGTTTATGTCCGCAACTTGTACAACCTTCTCCACATATATTCACTTACGGACACGACCAACTCCATATAATATCTACAGTCTAATTCAGTGTTTCCCAATCTTTTTACTCTCGTAGCACATTTTCCAAAGAAAAATTTCGCGGCACACCTACGTAGTGATAGAAGAAGAAATTTATAACGCTAGTTTTTTACCGACCACCAACATATATAAGGGAGGTATTGTGATCATAGCGATTTTGATATTTCGAGATTTCAATGGATCCCCACGAATTAAGGTCCCTACATAACGTTTTGACTATTTTTAGCATGATGTCTGTCGGCCTGTCTGTCTGTCGGTCTGTGTACACGTGCAGAGCAAATTCGGCTAAAAGGATTTTTATGAAACTTCATATTTAAGCTTTTGACATCAGTGGCACGAGTTGATCAACTTTTGGTAAAAATCTGTTATCTTGAAATGGGAGTTTTCTCGTCTCAGTTTTAAGATTTTTTGCGAATATTTCACATCGAGTAATATTTCGAAATAATTTATTTAACAAAATTTGCTATGAAAGCAATAACTAACAACTTTTATTTGAGACATTTTTTGATAAAGCAGCATAAATTAAACAAGTACTTTGTGATGGTGGTCGGGCCTGTGGTGGCCACAGCTGATTTTTTTCTTAAAGATTTCGAGACACACTTGGAAAATTTTGCGGCTCACTAATGTGCCGCTGCACACCCTTTGGGAAACACTGGTCTAATAAATACTAAGAGTTACTTAAATACTGCAAAAAAAAACTGATGTATAATATAGTGATCAGACCAATATTAACTTATGGATCTGCAGCCTGGTCTCAGTGGCGGACTTTCGCAGAGACAAAAAAGACATTTGTCTTGGGCCCGTAATTTTCAAGGGCCCGGATTTGAGAGGTGAGAACCTTTTTTTTTGCTCTTCACTTGGATTTGGAGGTGAGGACCTTTTTTTTTGCTCTTCACTTTAAACGCCTCTAGGTTGAGGGCCCGTAAATCAAAAATGTCTTGGGCCCGGCGAAGGCTTGATCCGCCACTGCCTGGGCTAGTGTATCGACAAGTTATTTAAATGACGTGCAGGTTATTCAAAATAAAGGCCTGCGAATGGCTACACAATTAAAAAAAATTAACCGTATTACTTACATACGCGAAGTAGCAAACCAACCAACTATAGAAGAATATATATTAAAAAATGCAAAAAAATTCTATGAAATGTGCAGATTTATATGAATCCATTAATAAATGTAATTAATCTATATCAGGGTTGGCCAAACTTTAAGACGTTGGGGGTGACTTTTTTGGTGAAGGTGTTCCCGCGGGCGACTACGTTTTTTTAGAAGGTTCTTACGAATTGGTATTATTTTTAAGGATTTTTTAGGTACTCACAAATCGACGATTTTTTTTTTTATGGAAGACGAATTGGTGACGTTTTTAGAAGATACTTACGAGTGATGACGAAGACATTTCACCATGACTGCTATTAAATTACATATAATAACTATTTTCTAGAACTGATCCTGAATTTTAAAAAATTTTAAAAAAGAAGGAAAAAAAAGAAAATTATTGTTTTACAATATTATTAAAACAAAGTAGGAGCTAATTTTTCAAAAAAAAAATAAACAGTATAAAAAACAGAAACAATGGAATTTGATGACACTAGGGGTGCATTCGAGTTGTACAGAGTAAAGCGAGCGCTGAGCGAACAGTTGGTGGTGACGTCATGAATAGAGCACTAACGGAGCGAGCGTTCTTGTGACGTATTGTTTATAAAATCTAACCCTACAATTTTAGGCGTCGTTTTTACTGTCAGATTAGTTCATTTCAGTCATGAATCAAAATTATATACCTCGGTTTATCCTTGATTTTTTTTTTTTTTTCTATAATGAAGAAATAAAATTAATTAAAAATTAAATAATAATTAATGAATTAATTTAATGAATTTTTTCCATTTTAATTTTATGCACGGTGTATTTTAATAATTTTTTTGCTGTTTACAGAACGTCACAAATACATAAAATGGCCGTACTCTGTAGCTACAGACAAATAACAATATTATTTGTATATTGTTATTTGTCTAAGGCTATTATTTTTATTTTATTTATAAATTAATTTTAAACTTTCATTTCTTTCCCGCCGTTCCCCCACTTTTTTAAGTCATACTCCATATGCTCGGTCTTAAAACCCCGAACACATAGAGCGCACTCTAAATGCTCGCTCGATCGCAAAACGAATGCAATTGAGTGTACTCCGAGCGTCAAATCGAACACGTTTGAGTGTACAAAACGTGCTCGGAGCGTCAAATCGAATGTACCCTTGATATTGCTTAGTTTCGACAAGTTTGGCAAAATTTGGCTCGTATGAACTTGAACTAATTCTTAAACACGATTACAAATGTAGATCCGATAATTGTGATCTCTTTAGTTTTTGCCGCATTCATGCAGGAAAATGCTAATTCGCATAAATATGTTGAATCAAAAAAGGCATTGAAATATGCAACAACTCTCCAAATATTTGGATATTTATCCCTGCTTATTAATTTCCAGAAGCTCACATTTGAAGCCATTGATTTTAAGTGTACATCGTATTTAATATTAACTGAAATAATTCTTTTTAGCTGTGTTTAGCTGATATAAGTTGCTATTGAAAATATTTTTTAAAATAGCTACTATTTGCAGAGAATAATTTTGAATTTTTACTTTTTACCGACCGCCAACATATATAAGGGAGGTATTGTGATCATACCAATTTTGACGTTTCGAGATTTCGATGGATCTCCACGAATTGAGGTCCCTACATAACGTTTTGAATATTTTTAGCATGATGTCTGTCGGTCTGTTTGTCCGTCCGTCTGTCTGTCCGTCCGTCTGTCCGTCCGTCTGTCTGTCCGTCTGTCCGTCTGTCCGTCTGTGTACACGTGCAGAGCAAATTCGGCTGAAAGGATTTTTATGAAACTTCATATTTAAGCTTTTGCCATCAATGGCACGAGCTAACCAACTTTTGGTAAAAATCGGTTGACCAAAAATGGGAGTTTACTCGTGTCGATTTTAAGATTTTTGCGAATATTTCACAACAGAAAAATATCTCGAAAAAATTTATTAAACAAAAGTTGCTATAAAACTAATAATTTTAGACGTTATTTGAGACGTTTTTTGATAAAACGAAAAATTTCGAATAATTTCTGTAAAATTTTTCGAAATTTTTTCCAAGTCTTAATTTTTTCATATTTATGTTTCATATTTATATTTACGTTACATGTTTCCATGGTCATGATAAATAATACTCTATCTCTGTTAGAAAATATTAGGTCAAGTTATTTCTACTCTTCTGAATGTAATTTATATAAGTACTTTATGATGGCGGTCGGTCCTGTGGTGGCCACAGCTGATTTTTTATTATTATTTTTTTATCTAAGTACGCTCTGAATTTATCACTATGATTTGTCAATATTCAAGTCAGTTTCGCGGGCGACTTGCAGAGGACTTGCGGTCGACCGGTCGACCGCGGTCGACGCCTTGGCCATCCCTGATCTATATAATCTAGAATAATTACCAAAACGACACAAGAGGCGGTTTCCGAAACATCGTTTACTTCAACACTTAAACACGTAACATTCACACTTTCCCACACCATTTTCAGATATTTCTCAACTTCTGTTAGGTTTTTTGAAATTTTTCCTAAAATTAAACAATATCACTCTTTTATCTGATAACCAATGCATACAACAACATTTTCAAATACAGATTATGTTACTTTTGTAACGGGTGCTGTGTACTAACAATGTAATTTTATGTATTTTAATTATTTACCGAATAAACTTATTTATATATATGATATATTTTTAGAATGCAGTACAAACTTTTGTGATTAATAATCCAAAATTGATTATGTCAATATGTGTACCGCACTCTTGTTCTGCTGAAGATATCAGTTACATCGTTAAAAAGGCTCCTGACTTCCAAGATTTATATGTTACTGTCAATGACTGTCAGACCAGAAATCAATCTTACCAATTTGATAATAAACGATGGATCGGTTTGTAAGTATTTTTGAAATATATTAAACAATTTATAGATTTATAGATAAAAAATAGGGAATATGGCTAACAATGAGACAAGGGGAAATGGATTTTTTAAATATTTTTGGTTTAATCAGCATCTCATATATGCAAGACATTACCTATAGATTAAGGTGGCCATTTCTTAAACATTGCAATCCAGGACAAGATATTCTTTGGTGGGAAAGTGGCAGCGCTAGCTTTTAAAAACAGCGGGGGGCACTATGATTTTCTTATCCTTTAAATATTAATAACAATATGATGATTTTAAATTTTGAAAAGAATCTTTCTTAGCTCGGGCAAGATGTCCAGGTACTTGGTTCTCTTCTAGTAGTTTTTGAGAGTTATGTTCTTCTCTGCTGGATAGGATAATTCGACTACAAAAATGTCTTTTGTCTCGAAATCCAGCTGGACGATGTCTGATTTATTGGCATTACGAGGGTAGATCAATAAGTACCCGTGTTAGGAATGAAGACGCAAGTTTTTCACATTTTTTTATTTTTTTTATTTTTTTAATTTTCAACGTAATCTCCTTTTAGGTAAATACACGTTTCTGCCATTTCTTTAACCCCTCCAAGAAATACGATTTGGCAAACTTTTCAAAATACGTTTCTGTCTCGGCGATTATCTCTTCATTTGAGCTAATTTTTCCCCCCCGAGCCATGTTTTCATGTTGCGGAGCAGAAAGAAGTCGTAGGGAGCCAGATCGGGCAAGTATGGTGGGTACGGCAGCAATTCGTAGCGCAGTTCATGCAATATGGCCGCTAAAATGCCGGATGAATGTGTTGGTGCGTTATCATGGTGGAACAGCTCGTTTTTTAGCCAAAATGGGGCCGTGTCTCCTTCAATTTCTTATCAAATCGGTCCAACAATTCACTGTAGTACTGTCCCGTGATTGTTCTTCCTTTTTGCAAAAAGTCTATGAGGATTATTCTCTTCGAATCCCAAAAAATCGTGGCCATGACCTTTTCGGCCAATGGGACCATCTTTACCTTCTTCGGAGCAGATTCGCTATTTTGACTGTCGCTTGGTCTCTGGCGTATAATAATGTATCCAGGTTTCATCAACAGTGACGACCGACGCAAAAACTCCTGCAAATTTCGGTTAAAGAGGTCCAAACACTACTTCGACATTGACAGCCGTATCCGCTTGTTGTCCACCGTGAGCAATGGCGGTACCCATCGGGCCGACACCTTTTCTATACTTAACTTATCATGTAAAATATTGATTGCCGTTCCGTACGACACACCTACGGCCTCTGCTACTTCGCGCACTTTAGTTCGGTGCTCAGCAAATGTCGTGGACCTTTTTAACGATTCTCGATTTATCTCGGTAACCACGTCTGCCGGGCGGCCTGGCCGCTTCTCATCAAAAACAGATGTACGACCACGTTTAAATTCGTTGAACCAATATCTCACGGTTGTCATAGATGGTGAAGAGTCCCCATAGACAGCATCCAACTTCGTTTTTATTTCTTCGCATGTTTTGCCATCCAAAAATAAAAATCTAATTATTGATTATTTTTCATTTTTTCGAGAAACATGAAACACGTGTGATACAACTAGCTGCCAAATAAAAACTAACCTATGAATCAGTCTGAAATTCAGAATGGTGTCGTTTGACAGATGGCAGAACACGACGGTAATGCCAACTTCCTTCAGCAACGCTACCTGTCTTCAAACATGGGTACTTATTGATCCACCCTCGCATTTACTCTCTCATCGTACCAAATTACGTGAAAATATGTTTACCTCTTTTTGCGTGAATCTAGGACAGACAGACGGACGGACGGACAGAGAGGCAAGTAGGCAGGCGGACAGACAGACAGACAGGCAGGCAGATAGACTGACAGACATGCAGGCAGATAGACAGAGAGATAGGCAGACAAACAAACAGATATAAAGACATACATACAGACAGACAGATGTATAGACATACATACATACAGGCAGATAAAAAGATATACAAACAGACGACAAAAGATGTCGGACGAACAATAAGCCCATTTTAAATTATATTTCTCATTTCTCGAAATTGTAAAAATGTAGTAAATATGAAAAAAAGAAAGTTATATAGGGGCGAAATGATACTTTCGCCCTCACATAGTCGGCACCTGTGGTTATATGTTAACACAAGTAACTTATACGAGGGCTACCTTTTAAGTTTTTACAAAAACTAAGAAAGAAATTTTTTTCTTGGAACTGTTTTATTGCTTTTCAAAATATTCTTCTTTAAGATTTATACACTTTTGCATGCATTCAAACCAATTCTCGAAACATTTTCCCACTCTGAAGTTGGTATCTCAAAAACATGGTTTTCGAAGGCTTCAACAGCTTCTTGTGGCGATGAAAATCGCTGTCCACGTATTTTTTTGTTTCATATTGGGGAACAAAAAAGTCGTTAGGGGATAAATCAGGTGAATACGGGCAATGAGACATTAATTAGATGTTTTTTTCCTTCAAATAATCAATTGTTTGACGTGCTGTGTGGGGGCTTGCATTGTCATGATGAAGAATGATGCGACGTTTTTGGTTGTTTTTCCTGATTTTGTTGATGACTTCTGGCAAACAAATTGTTGTATACCATTCAAAATTAGTTCTCCGATTCTCTAAAGACTTGTTGCGACATGTCCAGTACAAGCGATAATTTTCCTGGAAGTGCTTCGTGAACGGACAACTTTTGTGGGTTTCGGTTCATCTTCAAAGACCGAAACAGTGGATTGTTGCTTAGTTTCCGGTTTATCTTCACACTTCTAACATAAGTTTCATCACGGGTAACGATGTTGTATACGGATTTTGCAGTGTCTAGGTTGACTTTTTCTAGCATTCCCTTACACCAAGCCTTTTTTCGATGTATCGATGTTTTGAAACATCGCCACCAAGTTTTCGATGAAAACATCGACTCATCAACACCACGATGAAAACATCAACTAAATCGATGTATCGATGTTTTTTCGATTTTCTTTTTTATCATTTAATTAATTAATTATTCTTACTTGTATATTTTAAAACTATATTAATAATAACAATAATACTGTTTATTGACCCAATTCATCTTAATTTGAAAACATCGATATATTTAGAGTGGACCTCGATGTGAAAAAAAAACATCGGAAACAAAACCTCGATGTAAAAATATCGATGTTTTTACTGCAAAATATCGATGTTTTAAGAACATCGATATTTCTTTGCCATCTCTACAACAGACGGCGCGTCGCTCTAGAGTCGAGTACAGTGACTGTAGAGTCGAGAAGCAGATACCTCAGCCGCTGTGACGTCGCTATTAGGCAAGAGACGACTGAAATCATTCAAATAAATGATATTTAAATGCAAACTGTAACTCTGTAAGGTTGTATTTTAGTCGAAATCTGAAAAAAAGTACACACAATGTTTTTATTTTATTATATTATTATATTATTATATTTTATAATACAATAAATAAAGAAATAAAAATAAATATAAATCATAGTATTATTTTTGTACGAGGGTCATCTCAAAAGTAAGTTACACTAATTTTTTATAAAAATTTAAAAATAGTATATATCGAAGAGTACATATTAAACTTATTTTTCTACATAATCGTCTTGTTTTTCAATACATTTTTGGTACCGTGGTAAAAGTTTTTTCAATTCAGTGTCATACCATTCTGCCGCCATACTGGTTAGCCATCTTTCAACTTCTTGTTTCAAATTATCCTCGTTTGTGAAGCGTCTTCCCCCAAGATGTTGCTTCAGCTGCGGAAACAGGTGAAAGTAACTTGGTGCAAGGTCAGGGGAGTAAGGCGGATGTCCGAAAACATCCTATTGAAACTCTTCAAGCAGGTCTTGAGTGTGCCGAGCATCGTGAAACCTTTGGCCTTGACATAACGTCTTCACCATAAACACTACACAATTCGCGATGACTTTCAGTAGCATTTTTATTTTTTGCCGTCAAAAAATGAATATAACCACGAATTTCGCAATCGGAGGTAGGAGCAAGTGGAGTCACCATTGTGGCTGGAGCCTGACTGCCGGATCGGTCGACACACGCGCATAGAAATTTTGATGTGCTGCCACCACACCCACACGCAAATTCCCTGAGACTCCCAGACTTATCCCGCCAACAACATGGATTAAAAATTGAGTGTAACTTACTTTTGAGACGACCCTCGTATTATATACTATATACATGTCTTTTTTTGTCGTGCTTTTCACTTTTTGCACCTTTTATAGCGTTTTATAGTTTTCTGCGTTTTTTTGAGATTTTTCGTGCTTTATTCTTCATTTTAGGTGCTCATAGGCGCTCCAATAATAATTTTTAATATGATATATTTCAACAATTCATAACTTAGTTGTGAAATAATAGTTCACCACCCTTTTTATACCTTTCCGTACAATTGTAGGCACTACAAAAGTGTGTACCATTTCCAAAAATTGTCTTTCCAAAATGCCGAAACCGATAAAGCACGTTAATAAAATGCTTTTAACAAAAGAAAACAACAAACTCACGGTTATAATACAAGCCCTACATGACTGCTAACGTTTTTTGCCTAATCGTGACGTCACAGCAGCAATTAATGTTGGCTTCTCTAAGCTTATGCGCTGAACCAGTAGAGGCGTGTCTGTTGTGTTTCATGGTCAAAGGGTTATACAGTATTGCTTTCAAACTTCTTATTATTTTAATAGCGTCTTAAGGATCCAGGATCAACTTTTCATGCAAGTATATCTGCCGTTGAGACGTTCTTTTTTATTGGAGGTCTACTGTTGTCCTATAATTTCCTTAAATCCAATGAAAATGAATTAAAGTTTAGTATATGGAAACATTATGCTCGTAGATATCTAAGGTACGTTATTTTTGTAAAGCTTTTTATTTAAAAGAAATATCATTCATTGAAATAATTAAAAATAATAATATAAGCACTTATATACACAATTCCAGTTGTTGGGGCTTATATCATAAAGGCCTTATCACACTAGAGTTATTATTAACGTCTAGACCTTTCTAGGCTTTCAAAATAGTCTTTGATTGGTTGATACAGTTTCAAAAGTCGCTCGATAGCTGGAAAAAGAGTAAGCCAACGCGGTTGATAGTCAAGTCAGTCTGTCTGTCGGCGTTATCAGGAACACGTACAACAGAAAAATTAAATTTTTATTTAATTGGTTTCCAAAATTTTAAAACCCGGACGGTATAGAAAACTCCTCCCGGAAGCTCCCCGGACGCCCTCCAAACTAGGACAAATCCGGGGAAACCCGGACGGATGGCAGCCCTGCACATAACCTGTCCTATTTGGCAGATTATTTTAACTTCAACCAAAAAAATCTACCGTATAATTATTTTCCTGTTTAGGTTTAACCCAAAAACTGAAGCTGTGCAACAACTAAACCTTAAGTTAAAACGTAAACCTAATTACTATATTCCCGCGGAACCCTGTAATATGTGAAAATTCACAGTTTATAGAAAATTTTTGTTTCAGGTTAACATTTCCACTATTGGCTATCATATTGTTCCATAACACATTTTTACGATATCTTACTTCAGGACCAAATTGGCCAAGGATTTATGCATTCATGGAATACGAATGTGGTGAATATTGGTGGTCTGCACTACTTTATGTACAGAACTATGTCAATCCACGGGATTTATGTATTCTCCAAAGTTGGTATCTCTCAGCAGATATGCAATTATACTTGATTTCACCATTACTGTTGATACCACTTTACAAGTGGCCATCTTTTGGAAGAAAGTGTTTGGTTGTATGTGTTATCCTATCTGCAATAACAAGTTGTACCATAATATATATTTTTCATTACAATGCTTTTTCCAGTATTGCTGGGTAAGTAGAAAATAGTTTTAATACATTCTTTTAGGTGTGTGCGTAAGTTTTGGTCTTATTTTCGGAAATTTTCCGTTTATATTTATAAAATAATAATATAATTCAAACAAGAGAATATTTGATTTTGGTATCTTATGACCTTCTGCTTTCTCTAGGGTAAGTTTCTAATTCCTTCTCAAAAAAAATATCGGCCTGTAGGCAGTGAAATCGGAGATCTATTGTTGAATCGCAGTCACACCTCGAAAGCAATGTATACTGGAGAATTTATTGCCCAAGTGATGGAGCATTGAGTAGTGCGAGCAGCATGCGGCCTATAGTTTTCGTTCCGCAAAATGACCTTCCGGTTTTCTTGTCCAATAAATAGCATTTTTTCTCCATTTCGTCGTGTTCAGCAACGCAGTCATAATGACCAAAAAGATTTTTGTTAGCATGGTTATTCGATTTTGCAGATAACATTGTTATCTTGCCGGGATCTACACATTTATCTGTATCTTTAGGATTGCACAACATTTTGTCACCGGCAACAACTTACAAAAAAAAAAAAAAACATAATACTCGTACGTTGCTTGCCAAGGAATAGAATGCATATGTTCATCAGGTTGGTAATACACTGTATTCAGAGAACTTTTTGCATCTCAAGCAATCGCATCGAAACTGTTGCAAAAGCAACTCCCAGTTGTTGCGCGCAGTAAATGGAGTGGTCTATTGTAAGAATTGCACGTCCGCACACTGAGTTGAGCTGGTCTTATGATGACGCGGTCCGACCTTAAGGAGATAGAGGGATTTTAGACTCTTCTGCTCATAGGGGCTGTTCTAGGACACTAGCACACACTACCCACTGTGTGCTAGTGTACAGTGGCAGGACACTAGCACACAGTGGGTAGTTAGCCCTAGCTGGAGAATGAAGGGGTAAAATCCAGGCCCACAAATAAAGTGTAAGGAAGAATCGACACTCGACGTATCACTTGATGGTCTTGACGTCCTACACGACGGTGTACCTAAAACAAAATGTTGAACAAACAAATAAATATATTACACTAACATGTACAGAGAGATTATTTAATGGCGAGACGACGTCACTGGAAGTTTTAATAATTTGCCGTTTCATACAGATCGTAGCAGGCGATAATGCGTGCATTTTTTTCTTAATAATCAAATTTTAGGTTATTATGTCATAGTATTCACCAGTATTTCTGCTAGGAGGCACGTAAAATTCAGTGACGTCGTCTCGCCATTAAATAATCACTCTGTAACTGTAACTACTAATTATTGGATATGAAAACAACTAAATTAACAGATTCACTATAATATACAAAGTGGGTTGGTCACGTAGCTGTGGTCCTTGGTCCTCGGCGGGGATGAGATCTCTTCGGTTGTGAAGATCAGCTGAACCGCTGGAGGTGCTTGCAACGGATTTCGTTGGTCCGACCGTCGATGCAATTTCCATACACAAAATTGTAACTTACACACTAAATTATTTGTCGGGATGTAAAGCTGACAAATGCGGGTTAAATATACACAGTGTTTTCGGGTCGTAAAGCCGTAAAAATAAGCCGGGAAGAAAAAACACCGTTTGAGGTAAACTGTACACGTGGTCTTTTCTCGCGCTAGAACGTTCTCGGTTAATCAGACTTGTTAAAGACCAAAAAATTCTTGTCAAGAGCGGTAAATGTGTGTATTATATGTACTGTATATGTACTGTATATAATACAAAATTCAATAAATAACCAACGGGTGGCTCTGGTTGGTCTAAAACAATGATGAAACACACAATAATTGTGTTTTACTATTTAAGGGAATAGAAGACGGAAGAAAATAGGAAACTTGCCCCTAAGCGAGCGCAACACTAATATTTCCAATTATTGTGAGACACAATATATTCACCAGGATCACAGCTCGAAATAAATAAATAAAAGGAACTTAGTCATTCTCGACCAAACTATTCCCGGCACTAAAGTTGGCAAAAGAATCTTTATTAATGAAAATTTAACTGCATATAATAAACAATTGTTTCAAGAAGCATTGAAAAAAGCAAGAGAACTAAACTTTCGCTACACTTGGTTCCGAAATGGAAAACTTCTAGTTAGGCAGAATGAACAATCAGCACCCATTATCATCACCCGGAAGGAAGACTTAATCATGCTGTCCAAAAATCGTAGTAAAAGAGAATCGTACACAACAAAATAAATGTTAGGTATGCTTCCTATATTTTGTATTTATTTTGATGTTGCATTTGTTATTATCCTATCTTTTTAAAATTATGAATGGTATAGAAGATTTATTGATACAGATAAATAGATCAACAGTGAATACATTATTATGTGATAATATAAAAGAATTTAATAAACAGATAGAGACATTTTCAACAAAAGATGAATATAGTATCAGAATATTTCACTCAAATATAAGAAGCATATCGAAAAATTTTGACGAATTAATGGTACTGATTTCTCAAATACAGCGTGAATTTGATATAATTGTCCTCTCAGAGACTTGGCATATCCCAAATGTAAATCTTTTTAGTATAAATGGATACAATATATATTATAATGAAGGTGTGTATAACCAAAACGATGGCGTTGCAGTATATGTAAAAAAAAGTATTGTAATAATATTAAAATTAAAACTATTGATTTCCAAAATAATTTAAATGTCTTGAGACTAGAATTGTACTTAAAAAATCATCATTTTGGTATAACTGCAGTGTATAAGCCACCTCCTTTTGTCATAGATACCTTTATAAATAATCTTTCTGCCTATTTTCAGCAGCACGGTAATTTGTCAAACGAAATTTTTATAGGTAATATTAATACTGATATAATAAACACAAAAGATGCAACTGTAAACGACTATCTCAATACTATGAATGAGTTTGGATTTAAATCATGTATTAATAAACCAACAAGATATGATAAAACCACCATAGACCATATATTTCTAAAATCAAATTTTGATAATATTAACATGCGGCCAATAGTTTTAAATTCAAAAATCATATATCATAGCCCCACATTTTTGCAAATAAACACAAAATCTTATTGTATATCTGAAAAAACCAAAGTAAATTATAAAATTAATAAAATGAACTCCAAAAAACTCAAAACTAATTTATCAAATATAAATTGGGCATATCTAGATCAGAATAATATTGAGATGGCTGTTAAAAACTTTACTGATAAAATTTTATTAAATATTAATTCCTGTACTCAAAAATTAACTTGTCACGTAAAGAAACCAGTGTCGAAGGGAAACCTCCGCTAGACTTGCCTTCCCATAAAAAAATATATATAAAAAAAAAAAAAATTGAATTAAAAAACAAAATATATATATTTAGATAAATCTTCGAAAATACATCAAATTATGTTCTATACAAATTTTTGTCCAAGGCTTGGTTTACTAGTTACGAATTAATTATCATGACCATTGAAACGTTACATATAAGTATGAAAAAATTGAGACTTTTTAGAGAAATTTTAAATAATTTTACAAAAAATTTTCGAAATTTTTCGTTTTAACAAAAAACGTCTCAAATAAAAGTTATTAGTAATTGCATTTATAGTAACTTTTGTTCATTAAATTTTTTCGAAATATTTTTCTGTTGCTAAATATTCGGTAAAATCTTAAAACGACACGAGTAAAGTACCATTTCTAGTCAATCGATTTTCATAAAAAACAATAGGGTTCTTCCCATTAAGGCCCGGTCTTTTCACCTTCAGATAAAGTTCCAGGTAACTATCTGACAGATAAGGTTATTTGTAACTTCATCTGCTGAATAAATGTCAATACCAGTCAGTGAATCCAATACGTCAGTCTCATTATCTGTTAGATAACTATCCGATAGATACATTTGTATAGAAAGAAGGGATGACATTTACTCAGCAGATGAAGTTACAAATAACCTTATCTGTCAGATAGTTACCTGGAACTTTATCTGAAAGTGAAAAAACCGGGCCTTAATAGGATAATTTTTTAGTACCAGAATGAATTCTCTAAGTTGCACCGTTCCTGAGTTATCGTGTATACACACAGACACACACACATACTCTTTTGGATTCTCTGGACCATGAAACGTGGTCATCAGTCAAAATCTCGACATCGAAAATTTTCGCGATTACAATACTTGCCCCTTATATATTAAGGTCGGGCAAGTAAAAATTGAAAAATAAATTTGAATTTGAATTTTTAATTTGAATTTATGAAAACTTATTTAAATCATTACATACATTTAATAGAACAAATATATTTTATTCCAGCATGACTGTTAATAATTTTGCTAAAATTCACTTAGTGTACATAGCACATCATACCGCCGTCACAGCAAAGGGTGCAACATGTTAGAACATGCCAACATATATTGTTTAAAAGACGTCAAATTAAGCTAAATAGCTCTTATATACAAATGCATAAGGTTGTAACAAATCTAATACGTAACATATTTGAATAAAATAAAATTATTCTAGCCGAGAAATGTTATTTTCATTCATGTGTATCAGATCTGCTACATTACGCAGTGTAGGGTTAACTTAAGTTAGTATGTAAGGCACAATCTGACAAATTGTTTATTATCTGTCTTTTTTGCTGTGTTGCGCTATTGGAACATCCCACTCCAGGAATTTGTTCTGTTGCGCAGCCTTGCAATTTTTATGATTCATGATGGTATTTGGAAATCCTCTGAGTGTATATCGAGATAGACTATGCAAATGCATGTTTTGCATTCTCTAGTAAACATTTTAATACCCCCCTGTAGTTTGTAGGTGACATCATCCTTGTGTATCGCCCTTTGTGATTTTGAACAGGTTATTCTGTTTCCTATTTTAATATAGTTCTTGCTATTTACGTATACGTATATACAGATATTTTTTATTGTATTGAAGTTATTAAATAAATAGTAATTGTATGCAAACTTTTTTCGTCTACTGTACATTTTTTAATGTCATATGGAAGCAGCAAAGTACAGTTAGAACTTATTATTAACTGATTTTAGGTTTCTGGACCCATCTTATCCGGCCACGTTTTATCTGAACACTGTAGTGCGTTCTCTTTCCTGGTTCATTGGACTATTATTTGGATACTTTGTATATAATAGAGAGAAATATCTACAATTTAACTTGGTAAGTAATTATATGTTTACATGATTATGCATATTTTTACCGAAAGCCAGCGACATCTACTCGTATAAGGTATAACACTGGCGTATTCAGGAGAGGGAACTGGGACACATGCCCTCCGTAACTGTGAGTTCTGGATACGCCACTGAGGTATAAGGGAGGTATTGTGATTGTGGCGCCAGCTTCCCGCCTAAGTAAGGTAGGGTAGCCAGACAGTCACCAAAAGTCACACCAGCAGAAGGCTGGAATATAGAAATGAAACGGAGCTTATGTGACACGAACGCACCGAGTTGAGCCGCAGAGAAAGACACGGACGACCTAGAGGAAAGGAGAGGGGATAAAAAACTCTTCTGCTTCTAGGGGCTGCTCTAGGAGACTAACACAAGGGAAATGGTAGCCCTAGCTGGGGTGTAGACGGGTAAAATCCTAGGTCCACAAGTAATGGCTATGAAGGAACCAAACCTAGAAATCCCACGACGTCTCTGAAAACCCTAGCCAAGCGACAAACTGCGGAAAACGTAGCTCAACATGGTGGACGTATCACATAAATAAATACAGTGCCACAAAAATACAATATAAAAATAATAAACTGATAATAACAAATTAATAATATTACAAAAATGATCAATGTTAAATTTAATTAAATCAGCACACGTGATCAAGAGATCAGCGTGTGTGAACAAAAAAAATACAATATTACAATAAAAATATAAGTTACAAAAATATATTAAATTAACAATGAATTTAGTGGATGTAAAATTGGAATGGACTTACATTAATGCTTCCCTAATAAATATTTAGAATATTTATTTCCAATCTTACACATGTGGTACTGGTGTCCCAAAAAGCAGGTTCCTGGGTGCTTGGTTTAGATGTGGAGATACACACAGATAATATTTTAATGAAGATACAGCAGGTGTAACTTCACTAAAACAGCGTTAGAGACGCGTATTTTAATTAAGACACTTGTAATAATATTTTCGTCAGGCGAACTATAATTTTTACTAGCGGACTACTCTCTGAACAGGTCAGTAATGAGTGGATTAGTGAGTTAATAAATGTTAAAACTCGCAAATAGCGGCTCTCAACATTTATAAAAACATCAAAAGTTTTGATGTTTTAAATTAAATTAAGCAAATTTAATTTAATAAACATAGCGGCCTTACGGGCGCGACAGTGATCATACCGATTTTGACATTTCGAGATTTCAATGGATGGCCACGAATTGAGGACTCAACATAAGGTTTTGATAATTTTTAGCATGAGAACACGTGTAGAACGAATATGGCTAAACAGATCTTTTTGAAACTTCATATTTAAGCATATTATATCGTCACTATTTGATCATCTTTTGGTAAAAATCGGCCTACTGGAAGTGGAAGTTTACTCGAGGCAAAAGATGCAGACACACAAAGTGGCACTATCTTTATACGGATTGAGCAATTTTCAAAAACCAAACGGCATATTTAGGTTCCAATCATGGTTCGTTGCTGAGATTTTTTCAGATTTCTAGACCAACCCGTCTGGGACATAGGGCGTGGGAAATGTATGAGATTATTGTGATCTGAGATACTGATTTTTTTGTGATATTATTTTGTGATATTTATTTTAATGTTTAATTTTAAATCTATTTATTAGTTTAATAACATTACTCTTAGTTCTTACTTCCCTTCAAACGGTCTAAAAATTTACACTGAAATATCGGATATGAGTAATAGATGAGTTTACTTTTCTATGACGTTATAAAAAATGTACCGGAACGATTTTCGTCTTTGTAAAAAAGTATCAGAACATTCCGGCCCGAATATACCACTGTTCTGCCCCACTTACTGTTTGGCAAATTCTCGTGAAAGAGTGATCTTTATGAGAGAACACTATGAAAGACTATCATATACAGTTGCAGAGAACAATCAAAGAAACAAGTATCAATTCACATTCTAGCACTTGTATATTATACCTATATATTAATCAGATCTACAAACTTAAATACCACCCATCACAGTCGGGCATAAAGCTGCTTGCTTTATGTGAGAATTGGACTTGACGATCATTATCTCTACTTGTATATTGGCCATAGCTCCTCCGTCCCACACCCTTGCGTCTTTTTCCAAACTCATACTGTTTTATTTTTGTTCTATGCATTTTTAGATGAATATTTGGGGAATTACGGGGGAACATACTAAAACTAAGATCTTGCTATCTCTCCTTTATTGTTAACAGCTAAAACGTGTATAACACACATTGTTTAGAATAAGAAAACAAATATTTTTGCCCGTAGAACTTTTTTATCTGGATTAATAACAAATTTTACGTGAATCATGGAAAAAACAGACAGACAAAAATGGATTTACTGTTGATTTTATCGGACAGAAACAAACTTATTTGTTTCTGTAGAACTCCAAAGAAATTAAGAAAACAAAATAAATAAATAAACAGATAAATAACGAAATAAATAAATAATAAATCCTCATTATTAATAATAATAATCCTTCGTCGATTTCGACTATAGGAGTCACAATAAATATATATATATATATACATATACATATATATATATATATATATACATATATACATTTTTATTCTTCTCTTTATTTTATAGAGTGTTACGTCTTTCATGTGCTCTAAGGTGACTAAAGAGACCTATTTTGGCCGTAAAACGTCTGTCACAGATAGGGCATGTTAGCACGGCCGTGCTGTTGTTGTCGGATGTTTTCTGTTTCCTCGCTATTGCTTTGGCTCGTACGGCTTGCTGTCTTTGGATTTCATACATGGATAATGCCTCCCGTGTAGTTCTTCTCCATATATTCCGGTTTTTGGCCAACTCTTCCCATTTATGGCAGCTTAAGTTTGTATTTTTAAGTGTCTGTAGTATCACGTCTTTGTATCTTTTCCTCGGGGCTCCTACATTACGAACGCCAGTTTGCAGTTCAGAGTAAAGTATCTGCTTCGGTAGGCGTTCTCCTGGCATACGTATTACGTGTCCGACCCACCTAAGTTGGTTTTTCATGAGCAAACACTCTATACTGGTGGAGTTGGCCCTATTGAGAACAGATATATTGTCGACGTGATCCTGCCATTTTATTTTCAATATTGTTCTTAGGCATCGTTGGTGAAATCTATCCAAAGTGCGATAGTGTCGGCGGTACGGGGTCCATGTTTCTGACGCGTACAATAGGGTTGGTAGCACTACAGCTTTATAGACAGCAAGTTTCGTATCGAGTCTGAGGTCGTGGTTTAGCCATACTCTTTTTCTAAGACTTCCAAATGACTTAGCAGCAGCTGATAGTCGATTATTTATTTCTGCATCGAGGCTACCATCACAGCAAATGATGCTTCCAAGGTATTTAAAAGCGTTTGTTTCTTTTAGAGCTTTATCGTCAATAAAAAAGTTAGAAATTGTATTAATTATGTTTGGAGCTCTTACCATAAATTCAGTTTTCGTTCTACTTATTTGCAGACCAAAACGCTTGCTTGTTTCAGATAGTCTTGAAATTGCCTCTTGTAAGTCATTTGGATCACTTGATAACAGTGCACAATCGTCCGCATAGAGCGCATGCTGTATTGTAGAGTATTGCAACTTAGAGGTGGCTTTGAATCTTGATAATTTATGTAGTCCTCCGTCAACTCTATAACGAATGTAAACACCACCCAAGTAGTCACAGTAGGCAACATCTAATACTGCTGCAAGGAATATGTTGAACAGTGTAGGTGCAAGAACACATCCTTGTCTGGTGCCAATAGTTACTGGGAATGAATTCGACTGAGTTCCGTTTAAAGAGACTTTTGCTTCTGTTTTGTCGTGCAAATTACGAATGAGCTGTAGAAGTTTAGGAGAACATCCGAATTTTTGTAGTATTATCCAGAGTAATGGACGTGGAACTGTGTCAAATGCTTTGCTGAAATCGACGAAACAGATATATAAGTCCCTATTTTGCTCGATGCATTTTTCCTGCAGTTGTCGGATGACAAATATCATATCGTTGCACCCTCTGTTTCTCCTAAAACCAGATTGTGGTTCTGGATTATGAGCTTCCGATATCGAACTGAGCCTGTTATTAAGTATCTTTGCGAGCACTTTCCCCGTAGTTGATAGAAGAGAGATACCACGGTAGCTGTTACAACAGTGTCTGTTTCCTTTGTGTTTGTATATTGGAATTATTAATGCATTCTTGAAATCCTGTGGAATATCACCAGTTTCCCAAATTCGAATTATAATATCTGTGACTTTTGAAATAAGTAAATTTCCGCCATATTTAAGAAGTTCTGTAGGTAAGCCGTCAGCCCCTGGCGACTTTCCATTGCTCAAGCGATTTATAGCATCATTAACTTCTTCAAAAGTTGGCTTTTCATCAAGATAATGCAGTATTGGGTACTGGGGAAATACATTAGCTACGGAGATATCATACACGTTGTCAGCATTAAGTAACTCAGAAAAATGTTCTCGCCATCTTGAAAGTATATCCTGAGTGTTGTGGCAGGTACCAGAATTGTCCTTATTATGTAGAGGCACAATTAAACGTTGTTGTGGACCATAAACTTGTTTTAAGGCTTGATAAAAGCTTTTCAAGTCATGAGTATCAGCATAACTTTGAATCTCTTCTGCTTTATCTTTCCACCATTTATTTTTAATTTCTCTGATTTTACTTTGTAGCTGTTTCCTCTCTAGTAGTAATCGAGTCTTGTTGGCACTGTTCATATTGTTAATATATGTTATCTCAGCGCTTCTTCTCCGTTCAATGAAATCCTGGATCTCTTTGTCATTTTCATCGAACCAATCTTGATGTTTTCTCTTGTAGGTGCCAAGAGAGGTTTTAGCAGCATCAAAAATTAGAGATGACAAGTCTGACCAGTGTTCATTGCTACTGAGTTGATTTGAGGACATACTACTGGAAAAACTTTTTTCAATAGTGGCTTCTAAGTGTGCTCGAGAGTCTGGATCACGTAGTTTGGCGATATTCAGGGTTGGTAGGACCTTGTTTGTTGGTCTTCTCTCTGGCTTTTTAAATTCTAATTTAAATCTAGCTCGTACAAGTCGATGGTCGGTGTCACATATTGCTCCTCTCATAACACGTGTGATGAGGACATCTTTCACATCAGTTGTCCTTGTTATTATATAATCTAACAGGTGCCAGTGTTTAGATCTAGGATGCATCCAGGTATTTTTGTATTTGTCCGGTAACTGAAAGATCGTATTAGTTAAGGTCAGATTGAAGTTCTGACAGAGAGTAAGTAATAGCAGGCCATTACTGTTAAGTTTTCCAGTACCGTGGATTCCTAGAATTTTAGGCCAGTTTGAGGCGTCCTTTCCAACTCTGGCATTAAAGTCACCCATTAATATTAGTCTGTCATTTTTCGGAATGCGATTGAGTACATCACTAAGATCAGCATAGAACTGTTCTTTAATAAGGTAGTCATTCGTCATAGTTGGAGCATACACACTTACTATGGACATATATTTCTTGTCTTTAAGTTCCATTCGTGCTGTTATTATCCTGTCATTTATCCCTTGAGGCATTTTGTTCAGCAAAGGAATAAGTTTGGTTCGAATGGCGAACCCAACGCCTGACTGCCTCTTCTCATGTTGCTTGAGACCAGACCAGAAAAAGGTATACCCACTAGCCACTTCAACGATCTCGCCAGTTTCGGCTAACCTTGTTTCACTAAGCGCTGCTATGTCGATGTTATAAGTATGCAGTTCTTTTGCAACAAGAGCAGTTCTTCTTTCTGGCCTGTTAGAGTTTACTCTATCCAGTAGGGTTCGTACGTTCCAGGTTGCAAAATTCATTGGTATATATGATTTTGTGTTTCGACCACATTTTCAATGCTTGGGTAGGACGTGGCTATCCTACTCCAAAATAAGTAGGGATGAGCGATGTTTGAGGCACCTTTTCTAGCCTCCTCCTCGGAGTGAGGAAAGCAGCGCTGTCCCTAAATAGGGCTGCTTTGTCACCGCAGGTGCTGCCGAATTCGACTAACATCCCCTTCTTTAGTCGAGAAGCGACCACTCTCCCACGGTCGCCTATGTGCAGGTTGCAGCTAGGACAGTCTGATAGCATTGCAGCTGTCCCACCACCACGCACCCATCGCCATAGGACTTGTTAAACGAAGATGAAGAAAATGAATGAATGAATATATTGTGACTGTTTATGCAATGAAATATTTTAGTGCCAGAAGAGTTGCACAGCTGCTAATGGCACCCTCTCGGTTCTAAATCTCGTTTACCCAAGGCAAAACTTGGTTAAGACGTTGGGAGGAGACCAGAACTGCAGCACTTGGCCGTAGTATTATTTACTTATCAATATTACGCCCTTTAAGCCGTAGTGCTTCTGGCTTTTGCATAGCTTAGACTGCCGTTGGAAATTAAAAAGTTTCTCATTCGCCAAGTCTAACCTAAGCTCTATGTCTTCACTTAGAAAGTGATCGAGGACGGTATGAAATATGCCGCTCTCGTTACAGACCAAGTTGCAGCACTTGACCACTGTATTCATAATAGAGGTTAATACAGCGCCCTATGAGACTACTGTGCATGTAGCCCACTCATATGCATTTTTACCATTGGAGAATGTGACTAATTCTCTCCTCTGCCGCTAAATCCATATGAGATTTCACACACTGGGGAGAAGCCTGCTCCTTTTCGCTATATCTAGCTACCCTTGTCCAGTTTGTACCCTGAGCCGACAGGGTTTATCGGGGTGTGGCCACTGTGGTGTGCTCACAGTATCTTCTAGCCATGAACAAGAGTTGATGACCTGTCAGGGACCAATACCTACAAGATTTTCAGAAGAAATTCTGAAAACCGGCTATTCGTAAATAGAGGTTTTATCCCTCACACGAACAACCATACACCCATGTTGGCAGTTATGGCAGATTGCTAATTATTGAGTTAAGTAATGTGTTTATATTGTATGTAGAAAAATTGTGACATTTTTACTATAATAACTGAATCAGTATAAAAGAAATATAACAATAAAATAAAATAAAATAAAAAATAAAAAATATAAATGAATAAATAAATAAATAAATAAAAATAAAATGCGTTGCCATTAGATTACAATAAAAATGAAATATGTTTCCTTTTCAAAACAGAAAAAAACAGATAAATACAACAACAATAAATTAAATAAATAAATGAATAAACAAACAAATAATAAGTAAACAATTGAATAAATAAGTCACTAAATAAAAAATAGGTAAATAAATTAGTCAGTAAATAAATAAATAAATAAATAAATAATAAAAGCGTTGCCAGTAAAATAACAATAAAATAAAATAAGAATGGAGAAAGCGTTGCCTTTAAAAGAATCATTCATCTGTTTCCATCTGTTGGTTTTAGTTGAAACTAAATCCTCATTAATCGTAATTAACAGTAATCCTCATTATTATGCAACACAATATTAACAATTCTATTCTTCTTCTAATTTTGTAAAAAAAGTCTTTGGATCAAAACTCATATTTTTGGCCTGCTGGAAGCATAAAAAAATAAACATATATGTGCGTTGAAGCAAGTTACCGCACGTAAGTACGCATGTACTGTAACCATGCTCATTTAACTTCGTGCGTTTGTTTTGTTGTCAGTTCTCGTGCGTTCAAAAAATCGCACGTTTCCGCATCCAATGTAATTGCACACTTTCAGAAGAGTAAGTTTTGGAGACGAGGTCATGCTATATAGGTTCTCTCTATTATCTCTATGGAATTTACCCTTCACAACATTAAAATTTAAAACTAATATTATGTACATATATGCCTAACCATATTTATTTTTTATAGTTACTACGAAATAAGAACATACATTTTATTGGCTGGATAGTATCATTAATATTATTGGCAATTGTATTAAATCCATTTTATATATCAGAAGAATATAATAGAATAGAACATGCTCTACATTGGCCCCTTTATAAAATTATTTGGGGTCTGTTTTTGGGTTGGACAACATACACCTGCTTAATCAATCAGAACGGTAAGTTGAACGGTGAAATTGTAATGTTAAGACAAAAATAGTTATTTATGCAAGTAGTACTTTTTTCACGAATGGGAAGTTTGACGGCAATTCCATGCGTGAAAAAAGACGCTTTATGCATGCGTTTCATACAATATTTTTTCTACAACTGTCTCTAATTGAAAAATAAATGTAACCTACACCTTTTACTTTGCAACAATTTTAAAAAATAACAAATTATGAACTTTCTTTCATAATTGTAATATTAAATTTATTTATTTCTTCTCCAAAAAATATTTATGATATTTTTGCTTTATACCCAAATGATTGTCGTTTTAAATAAACTATAAGCTTGGAATATTTACTAATATCTACATTATTATTAATGATTAATGTGGCTTTCAATTTCGAGAACGTGGTCCATGGAACGTGGTCCATGGTTTAAATCATGTGGATGATTTAAAATTTCTTGATTTTTCCTCGAAATAAACTAATATTACTCGTTACTATTATAAGGTAATATTGTAATAATTTATTTTCTTTTGATTACGCCATTCCATGAACAAGTTATATTCTTTTAAATAAACATCTTGAGATTTTTGAGGCAATAAGTTTTGCTTTGCTTCATTTATATGTAGCTTGTTTCGTCGTAACTTGATGATTATGTTTTTGTTTTGCCCTAGTGGTACGTTAGTGCACCAATAAAACAAATTAGAAAAACGATTTTATTTTTGCGCTAAATATTTATATAAGTGTTATAGTCATAATTTAGTATAGTTGTTTTTGTTATGTAATGTTCCCAACTAACACAAAAGGTGCAACATAAAACCTAAAAGATATGTTGCTTAGTTTTTATGACAAGAAATATAACTTAATTGTTTTATATAACCTTCAAATGTACTAAATGGCTGTATAAGCAATTTGGTGTCGAAAAATAGTTTTTAAAATGTTTTTAACATCTAGCACTCCTGCTATAAAGCTAAATTCTCTTATAAAAGTTTTTATACATTATTTTTAAATTTGGTGGCATAAATGTATCTATGAAAAAAAAATGTATCTATTTTAGAGATATTTTGTTTCTTTTTTATTGTTTTCAAAGCTTGCTACGTTCAATTTTGTAAAACTTATGTTGATTATTATTTTGTAAATAAATGGTCGCCATTTTGAAATGGTTAACATAAAAATATGATTTTTTGGTGTCATTGTAAAGCTACTTTCCTAAATGTAATGTACTTTTAGGAAAAAAATATAAAATTATCGAGTCCCTATGCTAGATCAAAAGTTGACATCATTTCCGGTGAAACCGGAAGTGCCTCAGAATTCTTATAGTAACCTTTAGATGGGCCTTTTTGTCTAGTTTAACTTTTGTTCTGAAGATTTTTTGTATCTTTACAAATAAAGGAGATTTTCGGGGTGCCTCGTTTCAAACAAACACTCTGTGTATATATATATATATATATATATATTCGTTTTTGATAATATTTAAAGTTTTTAAAATGTTGCGTATGCAATATTAATATAGCCAAAAGGCTTTATAAACATGTGCCTCTTTTGGAAGTTAAAGTGTTTTTTTGTTGCTCGATAGACATTCTTGTTGCTGAATTATAAAGTTCTCAGTTGTATAATATTACTGTAAAAATGTTTATACAATTTTTATAAAGCATTTTGTGCTAGTTGGGTTAGTTCTGTTGTATCTATGTTTGATTCTTACAGTTTTAAGGGAAATATTTTATATCTTTATTGAGAGCCGTAGTAACGGGTTGGCATCGGGGCATTTGGGCGCAAGGTTTGACAAGGGCGCGTGGCCTGAAGAGGGATGCCATTGTAGGGCAGAGCAGTGGCTGGCAGGTGAAAAATTTTATTTGTTGCTCTTCACTTATATTTAGGAGTTGAGGACCTTTTTTTTCGCTCTTCACTTGTAAGTGGGAGGTAAGGACCTTCTTTTCCTTGCTCACTTGGATTTGTGGAGGTAAATTTTATCAATTTACTTTATTTGCCAAGGACGCCAAAAACATTGCTACGGCTCTTTCTTTATTACCAGTGGTGCGAAAATACTCATTTGTCATTTTTTTAAAAGTGTGTTATATTTTTATTTGATAAAACTTTAGAAATATCTTAATGAAGATATATCAATAAATATTTGCTGAATTAAAATTTTGTTTTTCGATGATATGAGCTAACTGTCGGTAATATATCTTTTGATTTTGACATATTTTCTATCACTATTTCTTTAGTTTTCTAGGTCTCTCAACAAATTTTTTTCCCACTCTTCCTTCCAAGTTCTGAGCAGGTTAACTTATTGTATGTATATTGTGCATGTGACATTATGTTTTTTGAAAATAGGAGAACAACGTACTGCGATATATTTGAGTCATTTTGAAATGGTAAGTAACTTTGATTTCAGCAACTGTAGACACTGACAGATTTAAGTGTACCTATTCATGTAAATAGGGAAAACAGGAAAGATAGCACTGTCTTAAAATAGTTATTTATAGAACAATGTCTTATTCTTGTAAGAATGGGAAGTTTATGATAGCCCACTAATACACAAAGACATTTTACACACGTGTTGTATATAATATTTTCCTACGACAACAATTCCGTAAAGTTCAATTTTGAGAACGATGAAAGGTGATGACAGTTCTATTTTCATATTTCAAAGAGTCAAAATCACAATAAGTTAAAAAAGAGTTTTTCTATTTTGCTTTCATAAGAGAGTCAATATGAAACTGCATTGAGTGTTATAATCAGTGTTGTAATGTATATAGTTACAAGTATCTAGATACAGTAACTAGATACTTTTTCCAGTATCTAGATACAAATTAGATACTTTTTGAAATATGTATCTGTATCTGTATCTAGATATTTCAATTTTAGTATCTTGTATCTGTATTTCAGATACTTTGCTCGTTACTTTATTTTTATACCTTGATACCGAGCTGATATAATAGTTTAATTATAAATTGTCATTTGAAATATTTTATTTTTACTATAAACAAAATTCAGAAAACAACACGTTTTACGTTTACAAATTAAACTTATATGGAATGTCAAATAAAATATATATATATATATATATTCTCACTCGTTTTTCGTAGCTTTTGAACGGCCGTAAAAATAGTAGGTATTTAGGTACCACAATAGTAGGTACAACACTTAAGGAAAATGGGTCATTATTAATGAAAACTATGTTTTTGAATAACTGTTGTTGCTATTTTGTCTCAGAAAGACTGATAGTAATAAAATTTATTATTTGTAAAAAGTTATTGTTTTTTCACACAGAAGCGGCCCACAAAATATGTATAGTTCGAAACGAAATATTGTTAAAAACAACCCAGTGTGCCGCACATATTATATGGGAATACGAACTAGGGTTAAACACAATAGATCATAAAAATGTTACCCTAAAATTTTGAGGAAAAATATGGTCACAGGGGTGCGTTTAATGATATGATAAATATGGTCACAGGCATGCGTTTAATAAAATGATAAATAGTAATATAGAAATACACTAAACCAATTTAAACCTGCGTAAAATGTGCACGCCACTGGTAACTACCTGACAAAAAGATTTATTACTATCAGTATTTCTGAGATAGAGTATAAAAACATATGAAAATTTATATCTGCACAAGTGGTTTGGGAGTGAACCATGGTTTTGTGAAGCCTAGGGCAAGACGAATTAAGGCCCTTAAAAAGTATCCAGTGATTTAAACTTTGATAATTTTTTTGAGGCATTTCTTCACTTGAGGCTTGGCTCTAGTCCGCCTCACCCAAGGGCCGGCCATACTAGTGTGGATATTAAGTTCATTTCCTAATTGAAATCAGTAAGATAAGTAGGTGTGTTTCCTAAAGGACGTAAAATTGTATAAATTATTAAACGTTCTTATAAATTTAATTTGTAAGCGTGAAAACGTTAACGGAAATTTTGTTTATAAATTAAATTTGTATGGAATGAAAAAAAAATAATCACATATTTCTTATCAGTTATTTTTTATTAGTGATCAAAAAAGATCTTGACATTATACGAATTCCACTTCAATAGGGGATAGGCATGATTTTTTAAATTTTTTTATTATATCCCTTTTGTTGCATATAAACATAAAAAACAGTTTTGCATTTTTTTTTTTTTAATTTGAAGGCTTAAAAAAATTATAAATGTATGTAGCGCGCGAAAACGACGTGTGACGTCATACCGAAACTAAGTACAGCCTACCCAGTGTACTGCGTACAGCCTGGGTTATGTATAGTTAGAGTAAATTTTATATTAAAATATATAAAATATGGAAGATCCAGGCCGCAGTACTTCGAAACATAGTCGAAAATATTGTTTAGTACCGATGTGCACAAATAGTTCAATTAGAAATCCAAAAAAACAATTTATATCATTACCTGATGGCGAAAAACAACAGAAAAGGCGAAATTTGTGGCTGAAAGCTATGAGGCGAAATAAAACCGATATTTCAGAAAAAAGTAAACTTTATGTTTGTGAAGACCATTTTAATGTGAGTACATATATTTTATAAATAAATGCGTGAAAAATTGTTTAAAAACAAATACAAAACTCTCGAACAATACAATATACACACGTAAAGATTATGTTTAGTCTGTATCTGTGACGTCAAACCGCAGCAGTCTCAGTCGTATTTACTCGGCAACCTTCGCGGCGTGGTCGGCTTATTTCAAATTTACAATATTTTAATTAAAAAATTTGGCTATAATATTAATTAAAATGTGATTTTTGTTGTGTTAGGTGACATAACTAACATTAACATATCAAAAAAATGTAGTTTAAAGGAAATATAAATTTTATACGTATCCCCTATTGGGGCTAAAATTTGATTGAAAGGAACATCCTCTTAACAAGAACATAGCTGCGTATCTATAAGACTAA
This sequence comes from Liopterus haemorrhoidalis, assembly GCA_963971575.1. Classification (NCBI taxonomy): domain Eukaryota; kingdom Metazoa; phylum Arthropoda; class Insecta; order Coleoptera; family Dytiscidae; genus Liopterus; species Liopterus haemorrhoidalis. Next base: position 24,276,924 of record OZ020619.1, on the reverse strand, counting down.
CATTAGTTTTATAGATACGCAGCTCATACGTTAGCACATATGGCTAACATAATACATACGTTATTTAGCACAAATTTATTCCGTAGAATAATGTTTTACCTTAAATTTAGTGGGATTTTTGTGACGTCACGGTCATTTTTGAACGGCGTGTATAATACTGATTAATATGCACTGTTTCTTTGGTAAAAATATGGTATTTTCATTTGTCAGTGTTTTTACAAAAGTATCTAGCTGTATCTATGTACAAACATTTTTGGCATGTATCTGTATCTAGATAATTTTTAAAATGTATCTATTACAACAATGGGTGTGACACCACTGCACTAACCATGTAGTTATCATGTAGTGCCGGATATCTACAAACAGAGAACTTACCAACTCTACTGGAACCTATTATTAATACTAATCTTTTCTTACAGTATATTTTTTATTTTAGATGAATTCTTTCGGAGGGATTTTATTATTAAGCATGGGATTAGCAGTTATCTGGACTCTAGCATTTGAAATGCCATTTTTAGAAATTGATAAAATAATTTTTTGCAAAGAAAAATCCGTATAAAAATAATAAAAAAATTGAGTAGGCAAATACACGCCGTAAACGATTAACAATAAATCTCTAATACCCTTATTCTGAAACAAATACGTTAAGTCTACTAGTGTAGTTAAAATTCAAATATTTTTTTTCCTATCTTATACTTAACATCTAGCCAGAATTATAAGATAACATCGTTATTTAAATAAAAATGAGTACTATTCTACTTTAGCAAACCCACCAGGCAGTGTTGCCAACTACTAATTTCATACACTTTTGATGTAATGAAATGGAATATTAATGGTCTTAAGGATCTCGACAGGAGAACCAGAAAAGTCATGAACATCAACCGAAGTCTTCACCCGAAATCTTCTGTGCAGCGCGTTTACCTCCCTCATCAAAATGGGGGTCGGAAATTATTTAATCTGGAGTGTTTGCACGATCGACTCGTCCTAGTTACAGCTAATAGTATCCTCAGAAGTCAGGATCACCTATTACAATTCGTTAATGGGCACGAATTTAGTGGCAATGGGGCGTTTCTTTACCAGGCAGCGCAAAGAGCAGCAACGAGATTTAACCTGGCAGACTTGAGACTCGTCCGGAAAGACGATGGAGTACAACTCTTTCGGAATGAGTACAACAGAGTTACCAGTTCGGTGAAACAAGGGGAAGACAGACATGTTGACAAAAGAATACATGAGTAAAAGTATGCACTCTGTGTTCTATGTTTGAAGAACACAAGTCTAGAGTTGTCCACCGAACTCATGTTCTCGTTTCTTAAAGCTGCTAGCTTGAGATCGGAAACGGAAGGTTTTGTGTTTGCGTCTTAAGATGGTGCTATATATATAAGGTGTACAGGGCCCGCATATTCCAAATGGTAGAGTCCACACTCTGTAGATTCTGCCACCACCATACTGAAACCATTATGAACATTCTGTCTGCTTGTCCACCTTTTGCAGCGTTCGAGCTACGGGTCTCGACATAATTCTGCTCTCCGGGTGCTCTACTACCATCTTAGACATGCCTATGGTATTGACCAAATATCGGTTATATCGTACGTTCCTTCTAGCATAGAATCGGTGGTGGAAAATTCCTAGTGTTGCATTTATTGGAATTACGCATTCCCCACCTCGAGGTTACGGAGAGCCACTAAGCCAGACGTAACCCTCCTGAATATCGAGACCAAACAGATGTTTGTGATCGAATTCTCAAGGCTAGCTGAGAAGAATATCTCTCTCAAGGAGGGTACACTGTCCTCGAGGGGTGTGTGTAGATACACAATTTTTTAAAGAAAAACTGTGGCAAAAACTGTACTGTTTGTAGAAAGACGTGTTGGTTGTACAAAGGTTGAATTATTACTGTAGTAATGCATTTGCTAGTGACGAGCCGACAAGATTCTAAACGAATTCCAACCGGTTGCCTAGTAAATGCAGTGGCGTAGAAGCTATGAAGGGATTTGCCGTGAAGCTATGTGGGTTGTCCAAACAATATGTAAATCTTTAATTATGTTTACATCTTCTATACGGTTTTGATTATTGATAATTTCTTGTAGTTCTTCTAAAGAATATTTTTATCGATTCCTATTACTTTTATTCTAGGATTTTTAAGGTCATAAATTTTAACTTGGTACTGGTGGGTTAACTTTTCTTCTATTTCAAGTTTGAGCCTTGACACATCTTATTCGTTCTTGCATTTTATTAGTATGCCTCCGTCCCTAGTATCTTTAACCTGTGCAATTCTAATTTTTAAATCAGTCGGTTTTATACTGTTCTGAATATCTTCTTTAGTTTTATTGGAATTTTGTTTCGTGTTAATTTTATTTACTTTTATAGGTTTAATGAATATATTTGGTAACTCTTTTGGGCAAATAATACTATTTGAATCTTGATTTTTGTCACTCTTAACAATATTTGCATAGGTTACATTGTTCATATTTTTATGTTCGGCTAGATTTTGTAGGTTATTAATTTTTTCGGTGAACAATTTATTTTTATCTTCGAGTTCGGAAATTAACTTCCTAAGCAGCTTGTTCTCCTTGCAGCAGTACAAGCTACCTGGCAATATTTTAACGTTAATTATAAGATAGTATTTATTCTGATTAGTATAGTATATAATATAGATATTATTATAGGTAATTATTGCAATTTCACTGTTTCTTTGTCATTGCAATATTTAATTTTAAAACACCTTTTAAAAACTCATTAAGTTTTGTTAATTATATAACTTTCAAGAGGAGCATCAAACATCTGGATAAACTGGACAACATCCAAACATCAACGCAATTCAACTCTTAGACAACAGTAACGCAGTACAGCGACTATAGAAATTTACCCCTCTCGATCTACCGTTTAGATTTAATTAGAATTATCATCATAATCATTTTCATCATATCATTTCATGTCCATCCTAACATAAGTAAATGTACATATGTAAATATGTATGCTAAATATCTTTTGGTTATTGTCACTGGACAATATCCATTCAAGCTGTATGTGTATGCATAAACTATTTACTTATTGTAACTATGTAACAGATTGTAAATAACCAGAGGAGTCATATATATATATATATATATATATATACATATAACTTTCATATTTTAACTAATTTTTGATTTAATTTTCTACATTAAATTCTTAGAAAAGGAGTAGTAACATTATTAGTAGGGTTGTTTATAAATTCTGACCAAAAATATTCAACAGGCAGTCAAGTCAGTCTAGTCTTAAGTTTCAAAGTAGTTCACATGAATCAGTCTAGTCTTAAGTCTCAAGGCAGTTCACATGAAGTCTTGCAGAAGTCGTTCAACAGATATAGTAATAGTCAAAAGTCTTACAAGAGTAGAACAGAGAAATAGTGAATTTCAAGACATCTCTGTTTCAAACTCTGTTTTTGCTGTTCATCCTAGATTTATTTACATATAATATACAGGGTTTTCAATCTAAGTTCGAGGCTGTCAGGGAGAGGTTAGGCCTGTGCTATGACCTGTCAGTTGCTTTAGGTGACGACAGAGTACTCATGGACAGGCTGATACTCTTCCTGAGAGAATCGAACTTACTGTTTTATTTGTGAAGTAATGCACCTTATTTTAATGTGTTTTATTATTAACCTGTGATGTTCGATGGTAATTGGCCCCTTTACAGCCTCTTACCATCACCCTGAGTCTGTTCAATTTTACGAACAGCCCTTTTATCCTATTTATTTGTTTTTGTCCGAGCAAGATTATTTTCTATTGAGATGCGTATTTTTAAGGATTTTATTTATTTATTGTCTAATTTATTGTTTTAATATGTAGTGTAGTCATTTAGATGGACTGCATTAGGCGCAAATATCCTTTGTTGCTGTGCGCCAAAAATTTTAACTAACTGTTCAATCTGAGTGTGCCACCATTGCTATCTCGTGAACTATAAGAGCTACGAGCTTGGTTAAATAAGCAAAGAAATACCATTTTGCAAGTCTATTACAAAACTATTAACAAAAAAAAAATTATGAGCAGTGGTTCTCCAAATATGGAACCCAACTTTCTTATTTTAAATAAAAACATATTTTTTTTATATTTTTGTTCGGAAGGGAATTTTATTCTGAATTCAACGAATACATAGTTTAGTACCCTTACGCCACAAAACATTTGAGAAAAATGCATATTAAATTGACATTAATTTAAATCAAATCGCACAGGAATCAGCGTTTTACTAAGGATTTATTTTGAATATTTTAACATTCGTCCCATGATGTGTTCCACTCTGCAGCTGTATTTATAGGGAATTTTAGGCGATGATCTGACCAGATTGGTGACCTGTAAGTAGCCGTACATTAGGAGGGTTGTCTATCTCTGTCCTAATGGGCATATTATGTGCTGCCACTGATTTTTCCCATTCATTTTTAGTAGCTACTATTCTTCTGATTGCCGGGGAGCAATGTTTGCAAGAACTGGGAGCCAAGCAGTTGGGGTAGATTTGACAGTTCCTGTTATGATCCTCATGGTTTGGTTGAGTTGCGTATCCATTTTAAAGGTGTGTGCGCTTTGATACCACACTGAGGCGCAGTATTCAGCTGCGGAGTACGCCAAGGCAATTGCGACTGTTCTAAGAGTTTCTGCATCTGCCCCCCATGTGGTACCAGATAACTGGTGCATTATGTTATTTCTGGTTTTCACTTTTTACGACGTCTTTATGAAATGTTCCTTGTACGTGAGTGATCGGTCCAAAGTGATGCCTAAGTAGGTAGGGTGTGAATTGTGCATTTAGTACACTCCCCGCAAATGTCACTGTTGATTTGTAGTTAACAAGTCGATTACTTAGATGGAACGTACAAGTCTCAGATTTACCATGATTTGGTTTTAAGCGCCATAGCTAGTAGTGTTTGTACAGTTTGGAAAGGTCCGATGTTAATACTGAGGCGGCTTCATCCATATTTTGATGTTGAAGAGCAAGGGCCAAGTCATCAACATATATAAATTAGCGAGACGTGGTATTTGTATAAAAATGGGTTTATATAAATTGCAAGCTCTGCGCTAAACTGCAGGTGCCTTTCTGTGTGCGCTAAAAAAAGGACGTAATACTGAGCATATTACTTGTGAATGTTCACATATTGAAATAATTGTCCGAAATCTTGAAACAGAAGGCCCAGGTTTACCCCGGGCTCCCGCAGCAATGATGATAATGAATATTTCTTTGATGTAATAATATTAATTTATACAATAAGATCATAATTTTTTTTTAAATTATTCCATAAAATTTCATTTTTAATTTCTTCTGAGTTCGTAGGAATGCATTAAAGTAATTATGCGCTTGTGTCTGACGATAATAAACCGTTGGAAATGGCTCTATGAACAAACCAATTGTCTACAAGGAGTGCCGCACAGTTTGAAAAACGCTGCTCTAAGTAGTTATTATTTTCATATTCGTCAGAAACGATAGGAATTAATAAGCTATCATTATTTGAAGATAGTAATTAAACGGTAACAATTATACAGCAAAAATTACAGTAATAATATATACTACTACTATATAATTTTCTGTATTTTGAATACTTTTTTAATTGGTTCTCAATCAAACGATAATGTTGGCAAAGTAGTTCACAAGTACAATATGGAATATAAATGTAGTGCAATTTAGATTTTACGTAAGAAAAAGGTTTTGAATTAAGGTAAGTCACATTAAATTATTAACCGAACTAACTAACGTTGTGTTGCTTTTTTGGGAATTACACCGAACTGTTAATGAATGCATATTTTCAATTAGATGAATATTTTGGGAGATACGGAGGTACATTCCATACTAAAATCTTGAAATATCTCTGAAATATCTTCACTATGAGAGAAAAAAAAAATAATTTTTTTTCCTCTAAATCAGTTTTTATGAAGAATATTATTTAGGGGGTAAGGAGAATGTTACTCATAAAGTTGCAATATCTCATTTATCATTTACAGTCTGTATATTAAGACTGTAAATGTGCACAAATAATAAACAGGTTCAAATATGATAAGAACATCAAGATCTAATACGCCTGATAAAAAAAATTGTTTAGTGTTTTGTCTTTCAATGGTGCGATTATGTAATAATGAGTGCTATTTATACAAAACGTTTTGAAGCGGTATTTTTATGTACCCACCCAAAGGGGCCAAAAATGTCCTTTTCAAGTGTAGCAAAATATATGCACAAGTCAGTAGACTTTGTGAAATATTGGGTGAAACTAAAATTAATAAAAATGTTGACGATTTACCTTGGATTAAAAAAAGTGACTACTAAAAAACAAGTTATTTTTAACGTTTTTAAAAATAATCCTATGTTATCTTTACGTAAATATCAGGCAATTTTGTTAAACAAGAACATTAAGTTAAATCTAATGACATAAAAAAATATAATAATCCACCGAACTCACGTTCTCGTTTCTTAAGTCTGCTGGTTTGACATCGGAAACAGAAGGTTTTATGTTTGCGTGTCAGGATGGTGTTGTAAATACTTTGGCGTACAGGGCCCGCATATTCCAAATAGCGGAGTACACACTCTGTAGGTTGTGCCACCACCATCCTGAAACGATTATGCACATTCTGTCTGCTTGTCCGTCTCTTGCAGCGTCGAGCTACGTGTCTCGACATAATGCTGCTCTCCGCGTGCTCTACTATCATCTTAGACATGCCTATGGTATTGACCAAATACCGGTTATACCGTACGTCCCTTCTGACATAAAATCGGTGGCGGAAAATTCCAAGTGCCGAATTTATTGGAATTACTCCTTCCCCACCTCGAGGTTACTGACAGCCACTAAGCCGGACATAACCCTCCTGGATATCGAGACCAAACAGATGTTTGTGATCGAATTCTCAAGTCCAGCTGAGAAGAATATCTCTCTCAAGGAGGAGGAAA
>OZ020619.1:24087441-24269827 GCA_963971575.1 Liopterus haemorrhoidalis | reverse complement strand
AATAATAATAATAATAATTATCCTGTCCAGCTGAGAAAAATATCAATCTCAAAGAGGACGAGAAGAGAACCAAGTACCTGGACCTCTTGTCCGAGCTAAGAAAAATGTACCCGGGTTATTCTGTAAAGCTCGTAGTCTTGATTTTGGGTGTATTGGGTGGCCTTAAAGCTGTTTTTAAGAGGGAAATCGAGATCATTCCCGTCTGCAGACCATCTGCTACCTCTCTGGTCTGCAGATTGCAAAAAGCAGTGCTGCTCGGATCGCTTCGCATTGTGCGGACGCTGGATCTGGTGTGAGCCCATCGGTCGCATATCGCCAGGGTTTGGGATGCGACCGATGGCTGGGAAAAAGCTCTCTCGACCTTCTCGTGAAGGTTAGAGAAGAGCGTCTCGTCTGTGCCGAACACTTTGCGGGCAAACCTGAACGGTACTGGCGAGACCACAAACCCCCCTTCAATAATAGCCTATATTTAAATTCCCAAATACATAAATCTTATAAAATTTAGATTTAATATGATAACTACAATTAAATTACAGATACTTTATATAAATACTTAATATTAAATTTTTGGTAAATTAAATTTCGTCCCGTTTCTGGCCAAAGGCCTCCCCCAATTGTTTCCATTCGTTTCTGGTTCTTGCTGCTCGTGTCCATAGGTTTCCCGCGTGTTCTTTGGTTTCGTCTCTCCATCTTCTAGTTTGCCTATCTTTTCTTCGTTTTTTATTTCTAGGTATCTAAAGTGTTACTCTTTGAGTCCATCTTTCATCTTGTTGGCGAATTACGTGTCCTGTCCAACTCCATTTTAAATCCTTTGTCTTCCTCGCTGCATCTATGGTGCCTGTTCTTCGTCTTAGTGTTGCATTTCTGACTTTTTTCTTTTATCGTTATACCTAGCATACTTCGTTCCATTTTTCTTTAGTTAGTTTTTATTTTCTTCAGTTGTTTTTTTGTTAGGCTCCATGTTTGGCATCCATATATTAAAGTGGGGAGAACGCAGGAGTCGTAAATTTTAAATTTTTCTTCTTTAAATTTTGACTATAACGACCTTTGAATATTTCATTAAGAGACCAACATTTTTTCCATGCCAGATTTATTCTTCTATTTAGTTCTTCTTCTTGTCTGTTCTTAAATGATACTAGTTGTCCTAAGTAGATAAATATATCGACATATTCCAAGTTTTTATCTTTAAGTTTGATATTGTTTTTTATGTGGTTCGTCATAACTTTTGTCTTTGAAAGGTTCATAGTCAGGCCAACTTCCTTACTGAGTTTCTTCAAATATGGTAGCATATTATTTAGATCTTCTGCAGTTTCTGAGAATACTACTATGTCGTCTGCAAAACGAAGGTTTGTCAACTTTTTTCCGTCAATATTAATACCATAATTATCCCTTTCTAGCTGTTTAAAAATTACTTCTAACACACATGTAAATAGACACGGTGATAATGGGTCTCCTTGCTTGACACCTCTTTCTATCGGGAAAAGTGGTCCTGGTGTTTCAAGCATTATGTAAGCCTTACTATTATTATAAATATTTTCAATTAGTATTTATGCTCGATTCCGGCTTTTACTAAGGAATTTATAATATATACACGCTCTATGCTGTCAAAAGCTTTTTTAAAATCTATAAACGCTAAATACAAGTAAATATTATATTAATTTGTTTTTAGGGTTTTGTAGGTATGACCAAAAAACCCTTATACCGTCATTTTGTCGTCTGTCTGTCTGTCTGTCTGTCTGTCTGTCTGTCTGTCTGTTCGGTAAAAATTGTAGCCAAACGGCTAAACCTAGAGAGTTGAAATTTGGCATGCTTATACAACTCTTTGACCCGCACATAGGAAAAATACTAAAACATCTAAAAAACATATCCCCCTAAAAATATAAACAAATAAGTGCTCATCGAAAAAAAATTTTTTTTTTCAAAATTCTGAGTAGGGTATCAAATGAAAGCCCTTGGTACGTGGATTAACGATCAAATTTTTATTTTTACAAAATAAATTATTTTGAAGGGATTTTTGCCAAAATTGCGCAAAAAAAATTTTGTCCCACACCTTGTAGCCCAGATGGTTTAAACTAAAAATCTGAAAAAATCTGAAAAAAAGTAATGTACATTGGTGTGAACCGGAATAGTACAACAGGAATTTTTGATCAGATTATGTTTTTGGAAAAAAAAGCATTTTTTGTGTTTTTTTGCTAATAATGTTGAAAACTTATAGTTATATAACACGCTAAACAGTAACGTGTATCTTGGTGCAGTGGCTAAGATACTGGCATTCTGCCCAAGAAAATGAGTTCGAATCCTACGAGAGGAGACAATATTATTTTTTTTTTTTGCATTTTTATATTGATTAAATTATTTTTTCAAAATTCTAGTTATATTTTGGCAATTGTTGCATTTAATTTTTAAAAGCGTAAATTTAATAAGCAGTGGAAATTGTTGAAATTATAATTTAATTCTATATTTGAATGTACACGAAATCAAAGGAGAGGAGCTATGACTAGAAACAACCAATTGCGCCTTAGGCGCAATTTTCAAAATCTTAATGAACCTTGATATATAAAAACAATACTGCACATCTTTAGAAACTTAAATAATGGTAATAGGCATTCGAATTAAAATTCATAAAAAAACATTTTGACATAAAATTTGTTTTGGCATCCCAAATAATCATCATTCACTTACTAAATACCTGCAAAACCCTGAAATGTGTGAAAATTCACACTTCACATCAATTTTTTCTATTATTTGATTTATAACTTGTAGATGATCTGTTGTTGAGAAACTTCTTCTAAACCTGCTTGTTCCACGCTGTTGAATTCATTCAATTTATTTTTTATTCTTGACTGTATTATTTTTGTAAAAACTTTGTATAGACATGAGGAAGGACTGATTGGCCTGTAGTTTTCAAAGTCTTCTTTAGGTCCTTTTTTGCGCAGGGGTATCATTTTTGAATGTAACTATTGGTTTGGAATTTGCTCTGTTGTTATAATATTGTTATACAGGATTTGTAGATTATGTGTTAACTCGTGCTTACCTAGTATTACCATTTCATTGGTGATATTATCATCCCCTGGACTCTTATTGGTTTTTAATTCTTCAATTGCATTTAATATTTCCTCTTTCATAATTATTGGCACTGGCAGTATTTTTGTTAATTTAAAAGATATTTTATCTTTTTCTGTATTTGTTAAAGTACTTGTATATAGTTCTTTGTAATATTCCTTTGCTAAAGATAATATTTCCAGACGGTTAAAATTATTTTTATTATTTTTGTTTATACTTAAAATCCTTTGTTTTCCAATTTGTAATTATTTTATCAGTTTCTTGACTGATCCGGATTCACCTATGATTTCTTCAATTTTATTATTATTATAAGTTCTTAAGTCCTCTCTTATTTTTTTCTTCGTAATTTTTTTAATTTCCGTATATTCTAATATTTGAGTGGATGTTTTGTTTCTTGTTTTCCTCAGTGTTTCTCTTTTATTTATTAGCTCTAATGTTTGTGTTGAAATCTTTGATTTTGTATTTCTTAATGTTTCCAGCTGGAACTGCCTTCATAATATTTTTTTCTAGTTCATCTGTTAATACGAGTAGTATTAACCAAATTTTAAACTAGGAAGCATGAAAAAAACCAAACAAAATCGGTATTGAATATTTTTTATTTCATTTTCGTTCATGAACAGAGAACAAAATGTCTTTCCTTTATCGGTGCTATAAAAAATTCTGGTAATATTTTTATTTTTCTTTCGTTTTCGGTTTGTTCTAATCCTTGATAAAAGTTGAATCAAAGAGTCGGGAGTCGATAACTTTTTCCGACTTCCAACTCCGACTCCTCCAAAAAGCTTTGACTCCTCGACTCCCGACTCCCGACCCCGACTCCCCATACCTGGTTACAATATTAATAATTAATTATTTGTTCCAGCCAATATAAACATACAATATGGAAATAATAAAATATACGATAGCAGTAATATCAATTATTGTAGCAACTATAAGTTGGTTCTTTAAATACCGTCAGTCATACTGGAAAAGGAAAGGAGTAATGTATATCAGGCCAACCTTTATATTAGGAAATACTGTACCACTGATCAGACGACAAATGTCTTATGGAGAATTCGCAGCAGATATCTACAAACAAATAAGAATCCAAAATAAAAACTTTGGCGGATTTTACATATTACAGCACCCTCTTATCATGCCTACGGACCCAGATTTAATAAAAGCAATAGTCATAAAAGATTTTTCAACATTTCACGACAGAGGGATTCCAATTGCAGATATTGGTTTAATAAACGCACATTTAGTTCACTTGGAGGGCGACAGATGGAAGAGGAGTCGTGTTAAACTTAATCCTACTTTTACATCAGGGAAACTTAAAATAATGTTCGAAAATATAGTGAAATGTAGTTGTGAAATGGTTGATGTGTTAGAAAAACCTTCGAAGACACAAGAAATGATTGATGTAGGAGATGTTTTAATGAGATACACCTTAGACTGTATAGGAAATTGTGCTTTTGGTCTCGACTGTAATAGTTTAAAAAATCCAAATGAAGAATTTAAACAGTATGGTGACCTTGTCGTAAAATGTGCTTCAAATGATACATTAATATCATTAGCTATTTATTTTCCGGCAGTGTTTCAATTTTTTAATATTTCTTTTTTGGACAGTAAAGTTGAATCATATTTTGTTAATTTAGTTAAACAAACAATTAATTATCGTGAAAAGAACAATGTGCACAGGAAAGACTTTGTGGACATCTGTATAAAGATGAAACAAAATGATGGTGATCCTTTTACTTTGCACGAAATTTCATCAGCTGCATTTGCTTTTTATGTTGGTGGTTTTGAGACAACAAAGACTACTATGACATTTGCTATGTATGAGTTGTGTGTTAATCCGGAAATGCAAAATAACATGAGAGAAGAAATTTTTGAAGTTTTGCATCGTCATGATGGGGAAATCACATATGAAGCATTGACGGAGCTAAAATATATGGATAAGGTTATTTGGGGTAAGATTGTCTTTTAATTTTATTCAAATACAGAGTGATTTCAAATTTTTGAAGTATTTGCATGATCTTATGATGAATCCAAGTAGTTTGTAGGATTTGATACAAATATTGTCAGTATGTTTGTCGTAATTAAGTTTACTGTCTAGCAAAATACCTAGGTCAGAGTTTCTCAAACTTTTTGTGCCGCGAAGCACTTTTCACGAGAAAAATTCGTCGCAGAGCACTGCCGCTGCTATATATGTATATATATTTTAGTTTGATCTTCACGTGTGATATGTTGTAGAAATAAATTTCTCAGTTGATCGATACTGGATAATTGTTTTATGCCGATCTTGAAAAGTCTGGTAGGTACTATAACTGAGCAAAATGTAAAAATGCTTTGTTAGTTAAAAGCAAAAATATTAATAAGTAATCAGCTGTGGCCACAACACGACCGACCACCATCACAAAGTACTAAAACAAAATAATTTCTAACAATGAAATTATTTACAATATTCATGGAAATATTACTTATACGATGATAAAATAGACACTTAGATAAAATGTCGCAAAAATATGAAAAAAGAAAAATATATTAAGTTGTATCAAAAAATGTCTAACTAATTTTTTTCGAAATATTTCTGTTGCGAAATCTGTTGCAAAAATTTTAAAACCGATACGAAATCTTCCATATCTAGATGACCGATTTTTACCAAAAGTTCATTAACTGATGCTATTGTTGGGGAAAACTTAAAAATGAACTTTCATAAAAATCCGTTTAACCAAATTCGTTTTACATGAATCCAAGGACCGACAGATAGACATACAAACAGATATCATGCTAAAAATAGTAAAAACATTATGTAGGAATCTCAATTCGTGAACAGGAATTATTGTTGGGGGGGGGGGGGGGGCAGAAGACAAATGATAAAAGGTCCTCACTTCTAAAATACAAGTGACGACCTAAAAAAAAAGGGTCATCATCTCTATTTTTAAATTTTTCTAGTGTATTTGTGTGTTTTTATTTTTATTTCCTTCCTTCTTAGCACCCCCACCATGGGTGCGCCACTGCTTCCCTTACGTATGAGAGAGGCCACCACATACATAATTATGTGATGGTCGGTTAAAACATCACAAGAACTGGCGAAAGAAAGCTTTCAAAATACAAAATACCGATGAAAAAAAAAATATTGAAATACTATCTTTATGTAAATATTCTTGTCATCTACTGGACATTCTGAGACGGATACTGTGGCAGCTTTTTTAATGATCCGTACTTTAGCCAGCGATCCATCGAAAAATAATCGCAGCAAAAACAAATAAATAACACTTCAACCCTGAACTACTATAATTTACTGTCTGAATTATAAGAGATCTAAAGTATATAATTCATATTTGCATTGTACGAAACGTCGCAACATTCATTTCTAAATAACCAAGAACAAATTAGAAATACTGTACCTCATTATTCTCTATTTTTTTTTAACCACTCTTTATTTAACCTTTGCAATGTTATCGGAAAATTTATTTGCATCTTGTAGGGTGTTTTCCAGCCCTTGTTATTAGTTTTAACGTACTTTATCCAAATTCATTCTAGAACATTTCAACTTCTACGCGTGGCACTGTGGCTCACCATAATATGGGTACGCAACGTTTTGGGGTTAAATATTTTTTACAGTTTAATTATAATATAGCACTTGTGTTTTCCATTTTAAAAACTCTCATTCTCAATTTAAAAACTCTCAACTCAATTATTTTCAAAATATTTTATGTATGGAACAACAAAAACTGGCCAAAGTTAGTTGTAGGTGTAGGGATCCCACTTCCGATGATATACGCTTTATAGCGTATGTAATAACATCAACACAGAGATTCAAGCACAAATAAGCATTTATTACTTCGTCTATTTACAATCTGTCACATATATGTCATCATGTTATGGTTACTAACGTAATATATTACAAAGGAGGTCCAAGAACTAGTTTTGATCTTAACATATATTATTTGGCAACACCAGGGTATATTGTAAGAGAGGAACTGAAAAGGGATAAGATGAAAGTGGGTACAGGAAGGAGGGCGGTTAAGTACGAGGAGAAAGTTAGAATAGAAACAGACAAAAGAATAATGAGGGAATGCTGGGAGGAAAGAACCAGAGAGGAACAGAAAGGAAGATGGTACGCATGGGGAGAGATGAGAAAGCAGTATTACTGGAGATGCAGAGTGGACGCGACAGAGGTGGAAAGGAGAAGAAAATACGGGATAAGCCTGATTGAGGAGTTGTGGACGAGGGATAAGGAAGTGGGGGAGCAAGAAAGGACAGTCAGCATAGACAAATCAAGGAGCGCAGGGAGATATAAGGAGGTCAGAACTATAGGGGTACCAAATTACTTAAAGGGAGAAAGAGGAAGGTCAGGAGGGAGAGTTAGGAGGATTGCGAGGCTAAGGTGCGGGAATGAAGAGAGAGGAAATAGATATTGGAGGAAACAGGAGGTAAAGATGTGCAGGATGTGCGGTGAGGAGGAGAAAGATATAGAACACCTCGCGAAGAGGTGTAGAGAGATGACAGTATGGTCGGGAAGCACGTTAGATCTGCTGAACGAAGATGGAAGGGGGGATAGGTGGGCGAGGGAATTAGAGGCAAGAAGGATGGAGATTGGGGAAGGATAACAGGAAGGGGTAAAGGAAAGAAGGAGGAGACCCGGTGGGAAGCAGAAGGGGAGAAATGGAAGGAAGGAAGGGGGATGAGGTTACCTAGAGATGAGGAGGAAGGAAGAGAGATAGGAGGAGGGGCGAAGAAATGGTTGGAAGGGAAGAGAATGAAATAAAATAAAATAAAATAAAGCAAAGATGGGCGAGAGAACAGGAAGCAAGAAGGAAGGAGATCGGAAAGTGAAACCAGAAGGGGAACAGGAAGAAGGAGAGGGACATTGGAGCAAGAAGATAGAAAAGGGAAAAACATTGTAAATTGTAGTGGATTGTTTTTTTATGTATTTTTGGATTGATTTTATTTGGTTTTATTTTTGTAATCGCTAATACCCTGAACGCCGCAAGGCCGCAAAGAATATGTATATTATTTGGCAAATTTTAAGAAATATATCAGCTCTTATAATATATCAGCCTTGTAGTAGAACAGTCCCTCAGCTGTATATTTGTATTTCATATAGGTTAAAACATTTTCAATGACCAGTTGAACCATTGAGATTTGAGCGCCTTTATTTTCGTTTATTGGGGGTAAATTATTATTGTACTGACTTTTTTTTATCTTCAGTAGCGTATTATTTCAGAGTGAAACGTTTGTTTTGAAAAACTATCACTATTTTCACATCTCATCACATTTATTTTATTTACTTTTCTGTTTAATCTGCTCGCGGAGCACTAGTAGATGGTCGACGGAGCACCAAGTGCTCCGCTGAGCACAGTTTGGGAAACTCACCTATGTCTTCGACTTCTGATAACTTTGTTAATAATAACGAATAATTATAATTTATTAATTTTGTATTTCTAGTGAAAGTTATTGAATCACATTTAGAATTATTCAAAAAAAAATTTTTTCTAACACAAGTGTTTAACTGCTCAAGGTCGGATTGGAGAATGCAGGCAGTCGGAAATGTTTCGTATTGCTTTATATATTTTCATATCATCTACGAATAGAAGAAAATTGCAGTATCTGAAACATGTGCTGATGTCGTTAATATAAATTACAACAAAAATAAAGGTCCCAGGTGTGGTCCCTATTGTACTACTGATGTTGAATAAAAAAAAAATTAACAAAAATCCATTAACTTTATTGTTATTTCAGAAGTTCTTCGTAAATATCCACCATTACCAATGTTAAACAGAGAAACTCGAAATGAGTACACGATACCTGGGACTAATATTACCATTGATAAAGGCGTCGGGTGTTGGATCTCGATTCTCGGTATGCACATGGACCCTACCATCTACCCAGATCCACACAAGTTCGATCCCGAGAGATTCAGTGAAGAGGAGAAAGAAAAGAGGCATCCATTTACCTATTTACCCTTTGGCGAAGGACCTAGGACATGCATAGGTAAGGCCTCAATTGTTTTAACTAGGGACAGAAAAAGGAATGAAGCGAAAACAGGACTAATATGTCGTTTTTTTTTTTGTTCATATACGAAAATGAAAATGATAATATTTTATACTGATTTTAACCGATTTTACTTAATATTTTTCAGTTTACAGTGATTAATAGGTTAATACGATGAGGGAGAACATAAAATATTGCTTTATGACTAATATCCATTTTATCTCTTTATTAGGCAATTCTAAATTAAAGGGAGAATGGATTTAAAAAATTCTGGCGCTTTATTTATTTTCTAAAAAGTCTAATTTATTAAAAAATTATAATGCTTTAAAAAGTAGTAACTAAGCAGTTTGCCCTGACGTGTAAAAAAATTGTTTTAATATTCCAGTTGTTTTAATAATAAATCGCATTTGAATTTTATTAAAAATAAGATAACTATCATTTATATGCGGAGAGGGTTTACATTTGATTAAACATACAATAAATTTATTTAAAACTTTATAAATACGACCTTCCGCAAGTAAAACTTTATCACTTTTGTTCGTTAAGAGTTTAAGAGTTTTTGAGTACTAAGAGCTTTCATTTAATATCCTACAACATATTTAACCCTGGACAGACACACTTATTTTTTTAGACGTAAAAGACACAGTGGGATTTGGCAGACCCTATATATATTTTTTTAAATTTAATTATTTATTAGAACTTTTTTTTCACCCAATCATTTTCATAAAGAAAATATTATAATATATCCTTTCACAAGAGTAATAAATACATGTATACTATCTAATTCTCTCCCCAACTCTCTAAAACTGACATCAGTTATTCCGTTACATAAAAAAGGCGAACTGAATGATCCGAATAATTACTGTCCTATATCATTGCTCCCTGTCTTCCCTAAAATGTTTGAAAAAATTCTTTTTAACCAGATAACGTCTTATTTCGAATCCAATAACCTCTTTAGTGAGTCACAGTTTGGTTTTAGGAAAAATAGATCCACCACACAAGCTATTTTGGAATTTATTCTCGAAATATCCAGATGTTTTGAAGCTAAAGAGTTTTGCTTATCTACTTTCTTGGATTTAAGCAAGACTTTTGACTGTGTATCGCATGATATATTACTAGCTAAACTTGCTATGTACGGTTTCAGTCACAGTAGCTGTTCACGTATAGAATCGTATCTAACAAACAGAAAACATTTTGTATGTATAAATAATTCTAAGTCAGATTCGCACAATATTATGTATGGAGTACCGCAGGGTTCAATTTTAGGTCCATTACTATTTTTAATTTATTTCAATGATTTCTCTTCTGCTACTGAGACGAAATCTATTTTATATGCCGATGATACGACTCTTATAACAAGATCATTGTCCCTGGAACACATGCAAAATGTTTCTAGTGATAATTTATCTAAAGCAAAAGACTGGTTTTTATCAAATAAATTATCATTAAATGAGGAGAAAACGCAAAATTTACTCATAACAACAAAAAATCATAACTATAATAATCCGGATTGCATTACATTTTTAGGAGTCCATATTGATCCTCATTTGATATGGGACCATCACGTTGCCCATATATGTGGGAAATTGTGCAAAACCATCTATCTTCTAAGAAACCTACAAAAATCAGTTACAAGGGATGTTTTATTAATTACGTATTTTGCGTTATTTCAGTCGCACATAGCATACGCTCTTTTAGCATGGGGACACTCTGCCTCTGCTGAAAGAGTTTTTAGACTACAGAGGCGTGCAATAAGAGTGATGGGGAGTGCATCTTATAGAGCCGATTGTAGGTTACTCTTTAAAGAATTTAGAATCATGACACTACCATCACTTTTTATCTATCATTGTTTAGTATATGCCCATCAAAACCTAATTTCTTTTGTCTTTTATGAAGACGTTCACAAATATAACACACGTAATAAATCAAATATTTACCCCAATTTTACACGAATAAATAAATCTAGATATAGTATTAACTATTATTCTATAAAGTTTATGAATTTGTTACCAGTTTCCACCAAAGAATTAAGTTCAGTACAATTTAAAAAAACAATTAAAGACTTATTGACTGAAAACCCAATGTATAGTTTTAAGGAATTTTTTGAACTTAATTTATAACTTCTGTGTATCAATTATCATTTTGTAATTAATTCATGTTATTGTAATTTATCTGATTGACTGTCCATTAATGAGTATGTATTGTATGTGGACAATAAATAAATATTATATTATATTATATTATATTATATTATATTATATTATATTATATTATATTATATTATATTATATTATATTATATTATATTATATTATATTATATTATATTATATTATATTATATTATATTATATTATATTATATTATATTATATTATATTATATTATATTATATTATAAATATTATATCATAAACTGTAAATAAGGTATTTAAGATAGCAAATACAAAACAAAATCATAAATAATTGTATTTTTTTGTCAAAATACGAAAATAAAATATTACACATTTTGTAAGTCATAATGTTTTTATTAAGATATAAAAAAATTACAATTGATTGAAAATGAATTTACATTGGGGTTGGAGTAGGTACAATAGCTTTCCAGCATGCGTACGCAGATTTTTATACCTGCGTGGGTTTTAAAGACCCCACTGTGTCTTTTCAGGGTTAAATATAATGCATAAGTTTTGTGACAAAACGATTTAAATCACTGAATCAGATTTCAAAATTTTCAATTTCAAATTATATCAATTTCAATTTCAGAAACATATTCTTCAGTTTTGTCTCATACCAAACAATTAACAATTTGTATTTGATTTATAAATAAATATTTCATTACTAAAAATAATGTAATTCTGATTGATATCTTATAATTTAAAATAATTTATTCAACTGTATTGCATAGATTTGAAGGTACAGTGCGATCATTAATTCTTGAACGTTATGCAATACTTGACAGAAACATTTAGTTATCAAAATTATTTCCAAGGACATGTATACATAGGCGTACATTCTATTTGTATTATCTTATACGAATTATTTATTAAATGAACACTGTTTTCCTCTACACGCCAATAAGTTGATAACACATATTATGCTAGCTGCACACGCTCGTCCGAAGCGCTCGGCGAAAGATGGCGATAAGAGTGCAGCGTCCACATGATTTCCAAGACTCTCGATACACTCAGTCATTGTTCAGATTTATAGCACGATGGGAGACGCAGAACTTGCAGCTGCAACAGCTTTGTGCGCTCTTATGCCGGCTCCACCACTCATGGAAAGAGAAAGGCGCTATATGTAGTCTCAAAAAACACTAAAAAGCACTATAGGAAATGTAAAAAACACTAAAAGTAAATATATTTTCTTAAATTGGTAATTAATTTAATTTATTATTTAATAAGCATACTGAATTAAACACAAACAAAAATCACAAATACATAAAAGTTAAAAATCAGACAGTTCACATATAAATATTTTTATAAAGTCTGTTCCTTTGGTTTAGGCGGAATTAGATTTTCAATTCTAGTTACTTTTACTGATTGATTGAAGCTTTTGATCATTTTGTTCAGGAAAAGCCAACTTCAATATAGAAAAAAATAGCTAATGACAACTTACAAAAATGATAATTCCAGTTAGTTCCGCCTAATCGTTTGGAATACAGTTTATTTGTATTTTACAAGTATATTTATTTTATACAAGTAAATTTTATATATAAAAAAGCACTATAAAACACGCCAAATTATAAAGAAAAACACCGTTATTGAGCGACCGCGCAAATTAAACTAAAACAGCGCAATACTTGGTAAAAAAAACACTAATATTAGTGCTAAAAGCGCCAAGTTGGCAACAGTGGGCTGCACACATTGGCCGAGTCGACGCGAAACAACACGAACTCGAGCGTGTAGAGGCTTCGTTCCCTCGCTTCGGACAGTCGCTCGCGTTCGGCATTCGTATCCTTTGATAAAAACCGACATAATAGTTGGCGATGGCGCAACATAGCGAAACAGCTCGAAGCAAGGTGCCGGCATTAAGTTAGCACCAAAATTTCGTTGTTCCTCGGGTGAATTCGGGCTAACGAAGTAATCTGATTGGTTCTTTGTTAAATTGGTATTTTCAGCTGTGAATTAGGATACAGTTTTGATATTTTAAAATCCATTATTTACCATTATGTAACGCTCAAGATTTAATGATCGTACTGTATAAAAATGAACGCTCTACATGCTGCAATACAGCAATCAGCATATCGCCTCAAACTACCATCATCGATATTAGACCATTTATATTTTTTTAATCGGTTTTAATTTAGTTTAAAATACGTGTAATATTATTAGCCATAATTTAGACACACTAAATTAAAATAATAATCAATTTTTCTAAATTCCTGTCGTATTTTTCCAACCCACATTAATGTACATTAATTACATTTTTTGTCAAATTTTTTAGATTAACCCCTCTGGGTTACAGGGTGTGGATACAAACAATTTTTGGTAAAAATTATCTTGAACATATTATTTTTTTCAAAAATTATATTCTGATTGTTAATCCTTGTTTGAGAACTATCATTTGAAACCACTCTCGAAAATAAAAAAAATAAATTTTTCTTCGGTAAGTTCATATTTCTTTAAATTCTTCGAGCCAAAACATGTTTTTGTATTTTTCCTATATGTGGATCAAATAGTTGTATAACTGTAATTTTTCTGTCCAGAAGTTTGGCCAGAATTTCTACGGAACAGACAGACAACCAAACACATAATGATGGTATAAGCGTTAAAATCTCAATGATTTTATAGGGAAAAAAAAAATCGAAGTGAACTTTGAATTTTCACACATTTCAAGTAGCCTAGGTCAGGAGTCGGCAACCTGTGGCCCCGGAGCCGCATGCGCCTTTTTTAGAAAATATTGTGGCTCTTTGAAAATTGGCTGGTTTTTATTTTAATATAATTTATTTTTTAATTTTCAACTTTCTGCCTGTACTATATAGGTTTTGTATTGTTCAGGATGATTTACGGTGCAATTCTCGCCCAGGAATTCCCCGAGTTGCTGCATATTCCCTTTTAGAAGAAGTAATTTCTGATGAATGATATGCGTGCAGAAACATTTTTACATTTTATTAATTTTCAAAAACATAAGGACAATAACAACGTAATTAAGGCATTTTTTTTTTTTTTTTTTTGCACAAACTATTGTTAACATGCAAGAAGCTTTTGGAGAAAGATTTAAAGAATTTAGAAAATATAAAGCTACACTAGCTTTTTTGACAATTGAAGCAGATATGCAGCAATTACATTTATCACAATTCCCATTGATTAATCAGGTACAATTTGAATTTCAATTATTAGATTTGAAATCCAAAGATTTAGGGAATGACATATTCTTAAAACTTAATTCTGAACTGGAAAGTTTAGAAAGAGAAAAGTGCATTTTATCTTCCCAGCATAAGTGGACCGAAATTCACAATCTTCAAAATGTAGATAAAGTTGTTTTCGAAGCTTGGAATCGTCTTCCAGAATTGTTCAATCATTTGAAAAATTATGCTTTTGGACTACTGACAATTTTCGGATCCACATATCAATAGCAAGTCTTTTCACATATGAAATTAATAGAGTCAGTTAAGAGGTAATCTTACTGACCGGAAACTTGAGTGCTGCCTTAAGTTAAAGATTACTGAATATTAACCAAATATTGAAGTCTTATCGAACACTATGCAAGTAGCAATCGACCCATTAAAAAAATTATTATATTGTAATATACTGGCAAGTGCAATAGGTATCACAAACTAAATGTATAAGTAAATATTAATTTATTTATACATTATATATTAATAACAATATTTACGTTTTTTTTTTTTTAAATATAGCATATATTTTTTAGCGGCTCTTCCATGTTATGGTTTTTGTTTTCAATATAGATTTGGCTTTTTGTCACTGGAAGGTTGCCAACCCCGGGCCTAGGTATATTTGTCACGTCAAAATCAACAGTTTTTTTTTATAATCACTTTTATTCGTTATTTGAGAACTAAGAGCTTCCATTTAATTTTTTTAAACAAAATATAAATAATTTGCCAAATATTCTAGCGTTTTTTCTGCATTTTCTTCGTATTCAAGTCTTCATTAGATTAATAAGAAATATTTTACAGTGTAGTGTGGTGTGGTGTGAGTAACTCAGTTCGCTATTAAAAAAATATATTATTTTATTAATATTTTTAATTAAAAAAAAAAAAAAATACACGCACTATCTTAGCTATAAATACAAAATATCCGTAATAGACTGGGAGCTCATGACATTTTTTGTCTCTGATTTCATACAGAATGCCTTTTGGAGGAGAGAATATTTACCCTGTGACAACAAAAAAGGGATGGTACTAAACCCCTGCACGCTTTCCGGTCATAAGGAAAATTGCATTTCCACTTGCACAAAATTTTTGTGTTTTTATCTGACTTAATATTGCTTGCCTTTTTGTCAAAACAAAGTTATAACAAAATTAAAGTCTTTTAATTATAGGCATGCTGTATGAAAACGCGGAAAATCATATTTTTTTATTACAAGATCACATGACCGTTTGAGCCCTTTGGGACCCTCCGAATCGCATGCATATGTTTGAAAGACTTTAAATTTGTTATAACTTTCTTTTGACAAAAGGGCAAGCAATATTAAATCAGAGAAAAGCACAAAAATTTCGTGTTTAAGTGGAAATGCAATTTTGCCTATGACCGGAAAGCGTGCAGGGGTTTAGTACCATCCCTTTTTTGTTGTCACAGGGTAAATATTCTCTCCTCCAAAAGGCATGCTGTATGAAATCGGAGACCAAAAACTGTCATGAGCTCCCGGTCTATAACATTTTGAGCCATCATTTAACCATGCCATTTCCGGCTCAGATCAATATACATTACCTATAATTTTTTTCAGATTTTTAGTTTAACCCTTTTTGGTAAAAGGATGCGGGACAAGAACTTTTGCATATTTTTGGCTAAATTCGTGCTAAAAGAAACCAATTTAAAAAAACTAGCTATCTTTCCGTAATCTACGGTTTAAGAGCTTTCTTTCTACACAATAAATTTTTTTAAAATATTTTTTTTTAATCAACGACTCAAATAAATCGACATGTTTCGAAATATATATCTGCTCAAAAATTCCTGTTGAACTATTTCTGTTCCTATCAATGTTCATTACAGAGATTATTTTTAGATTTTTAGATCAATACCTTTGGGACATAGGGTGGGGGACACATTTTTGGCAAAAATCAAATAAAAAAAAAAAAAATAAAAAAAAATAAAAATTTGTTTGTTGATCCACGCATTAAGATGTTTCATTTGATATGCCACTCAAAATTAAAAAAAAAATATATATTTTTTTTATTAAATACATATTTGTTTATATTTATCCCGCGCTGCATTTTTTTGAATTCTCTATAGTTTTCCTATATGTGGGTCAAAAAGTTGTACAAGTATGCCAAATTTCAACTTCCTATGTTCAGCCGTTTGGCTACAATTTCTACCGTACAGACAGACAGATAGACAGACTGACAGACAGATAGACAGACTGACAGACAGACAGACACATGAGTGACGTTATAAGGGTTTCTTGGTGGTCATACCTACAAAACCCTAAAAAGAAAAATTTAAAAAAGAGAAATCCCAGGAACTTGTTGGTTTTCAGTTCAGGTGAAAAGGGAAGGCTCACGGGCTTGAGCATACCCCCCCCCCCTTCCTCGAACATTAAAAAAACAAGTTAAGGAACGCATTTTTCTTGTAAATAAACGAAAATCCTCCTTGGATAATTTGTCGTTTCTAACCCCCTAAAAAACAAAAAAAAAATCGTTCCTAAGGTCCCTTAAAAACAATTTGTTAGTTGCTGTGTTAACTGCATTGGGTAAATCAGGTTTTCGGGTTTCTTTGAACCACATTTTGACACCCCGTGAATATCATCACGTTTTGATTCTGCCTCCAACAATAAAAATATGCTCAAAAATTTTATCAGTTAGTAAATATCAGTGGCGTAGCAATTTGGGATGCAAAGTGAGTGTTGAATACGGACCCACGAGTCAAAGGGCCTAACCACGAGTCCATATAGGATGTAGACAACAATTGACAAATCTTTACAAACAGTTTTTTAAAACAGTTTTTTAAAAGCTTTTAGTTTCATATATGAAAATCTTAATCATCATCCCAGCTGGCACATGGATTTATTCACTTCTTGCTACGCCACTGCTAAATACCTACGGAACTCTGGTATTTAAAAATACATACTTCATCCAATTTTCTGTTTTAGGAAAAAGATTTGCTTTTCTCCAGTTAAAAGTTGGACTTATAAAATTAATTAAAACTTACAAGTTCACCTTGGATCCTGAAACCATCGAGCCTATTGGATTCCGTCCAGAGGGAATATTTCTAACTCCTAAAGAAAATATTTGGTTACAATGTACAAAAATAGCCAGTGAATAATTGCTATAAATCTTTTGCTACGAACGGCTTAAACAGGCTACATCTTGCCATTGCATACAATTAAGTTGTAAATTTTAGTAATTGAATAAATCAAAAATAAAATCTGTACCGAATTTTATTTAGACCGTTGAATACTTCTTACATTATAACAATGTGTTTAGCAATCAAGAGCTTAAGATGTCCAACACCAGTGGCGGCTGAGACAGGGTGGCGTTGACAGTGACCTTCTAAAAAAAATTAATAAGAAAAACTGGTTTTAAAATCTTCTTTATACTTAAAAATTGCTTTAAACTAGCTAAATATATTTACATATATTTATTTTTATTATTTCTAATTCAAAGATTTTTCCTATGTGTTAGATTTTAAAAATTTAGATCTAGATAACAATGCTGTGGACACTACCTCGTAGTATCCCCAGAAACAGCGTTGCCACATGCGATTTCTAAAGTACTTCTACGCAAGTAATAAAAATTGATGTGAAGTGTGAATATTCACACATTTCAGGGTTTCGCAGGTATATAATAAGTGAAGGCGGTATGCTGAGTGTGTAGGACAAATTTTACTTTGTAGTAATCACGGCAAAATGAACGATATTTTTAAAATAATTTATCGTCTGTTAATCATATAATAAGACTGGTTATTAAATTTACGCTCATAAAAATTAAATACAACATTTGTCAAAATATAACTAGAATTTTGACAAAATAATTTCAACATAATAAAAATGCAAAAAAAAAACAGAAAAAATAAAATTCACTCCGTACTCGAACTCGAAACCCTTCGTTTCCCAGCCAGTTTAAGAGCGCTCTAACGCATGTAGCCATCGAACGCTATGCATGTTAGTGTCTTACATTGGTATAACTTTTGTACTTTGTGAACCAAAAACCACAAAAAATGCGTTATTTTCCAAAAACATAATCTGATCAAAAATTCCTGTTGTACTATTTCGGTTCACACCAATATACATTACTTAGATTTTTTTTAGATTTTTAGTTTAAACCATCTGGGCTACAGGGTGTGGGACAAAATTTTTTTTGCACATTTTTGGCAAAAATCGCATCAAAATAATTTATTTTGCAAAAATAAAAATTTGATCGTTAATCCACGTACTAAGGGCTTTCATTTGATACCCTACTCAGAATTTAAAAAAAATATTTTTGTTTTCGATGAGCACATATTTGTTTATATTTTTAGGGGGGTATGTTTTTTAGATGTTTTAGTATTTTTCCTATGTGCGGGTCAAAGAGTTGTATAAGCATGCCAAATTTCAACTCTCTAGGTTTAGCCGTTTGGCTACAATTTTTACCGAACAGACAGACAGACAGACAGACGACAAAATGACGGTATAAGGGTTTTTTTGTCATACCTACAAAACCCTAAAAATGCTTTGTTAGTTAAAAGCAAAAATATTAATAAGTAATCAGCTGTGGCCACAACACGACCGACCACCATCACAAAGTACTTAAACAAAATAATTTCTAACAATGAAATTATTTACAATAATCATGGAAATATTACGATGATAAAATAGACACTTAGATAAAATGTCGCAAAAATATGAAAAAAGAAAAATATATTAAGTTGTATCAAAAAATGTCTAACTAATTTTTTTCGAAATATTTCTCAGTTGCGAAATCTGTTGCAAAAATTTTAAAACCGATACGAAAAATCTTCCATATCTAGATGACTGATTTTTACCAAAAGTTCATTAACTGATGTTATTGTTGGGGAAAACTTAAAAATGAAGTTTCATAAAAATCCGATTTCATGATACCCTACTCAGAATTTAAAAAAAATATTTTTGTTTTCGATGAGCACATATTTGTTTATATTTTTAGGGGGGTATGTTTTTTAGATGTTTTAGTATTTTTCCTATGTGCGGGTCAAAGAGTTGTATAAGCATGCCAAATGTCAACTCTCTAGGTTTAGCCGTTTGGCTACAATTTTTACCGAACAGACAGACAGACAGACAGACAGACAGACAGACAGACAGACGACAAAATGACGGTATAAGGGTTTTTTGGTCATACCTACAAAACCCTAAAAATGAACTGGAAAGGGCAACAGCGGTGAGTTGTTAGTGTGTATGTGTTAGTGCAGCGATTCCCAAACTGTGCGCCGCAGCAGGGATACGGGGGCGCCGCGAAAATATTACAACATTCCTCCAACTGTCTTAGCTAGAGCAGTTTTTACTTGGGGCATCGCGGAAATATTCTGATACAGTAAAGGCGCCAGGAACCGAAAATTTTGGTAATCACTGGCTTATAGGCATCTAAAAATTTCCGAAGTTTATTTAGTATAGAAAAAATTTAGGGCTTTAATCCTTTAACGCGTTTTGAGATTGCGATATTTTTTTTAATGGTATAATTTACATTATTTGTGAAAATTGTGAATTAAAAAATTAGGACTCAAATAACGGTTAGACAAAATGACCTGAGGTTAGAATTTTTGGATTCCTTGTAGTTTATTTATACTAGAAAAAATTTGAGGCCTAATATGGCGTGATTTATAGAAATTTTCATCTTCGCATGGATGTATCTCAAAAACGAAATGAGATAAAGACCTGTGGTTGAAATTTTTGAAATATTGTGGTCCTAATTGGCTTGTAACCATATTTTGAAAAAAACAAAATCTATAATTTTTTTGAAAATGTTGATAAACCCTAACTATAAAATGGTTATGGATAAAAATCTGCGGTTTGAATTTTTAAAATTCTCCAAGATTGCTTAGTCTAAAAAATTTGGCTTTAGGAAACCAATTATTAAGTTTTGTATGGGCAGTAATCCAATTTAAACAATTTTTAGCAAAAAATTGTTGTCTCCGATTTTATTGAAAAATGGTATAAATATGTATTTTTGGTCAAGATCAACAAAATTTAGTCCATTTAGAAGTTTGGTAAAAAAATTTGGGATTATTGGCGAAAAACTGAAACAAATCGGCAATAACTCAAAAACTAGGAAAGCATGATTTTGAAAAATATGTTTTTCATAAGCCTCAGCCCCAAAATTAGCTTAAAAAAGTATTTTGGCTAAAATTTGAGTCAAAAAATGTTTGACCAAAATTTCAAAATTTTAGTAGAAACAAACATTTTTGAATTTTTTGGTAAATTGGTATACTAATATATTTTCAACCTTAGATCACAAATATATGGTCACTTTTCAGTTAAGGTCTAAAATTTTGATATTTGCGGCAAATTTTTTTTTTTAAAAATAGTCCACAAAAAGGCTCAGAGACGATGAAATGTTAGCCTGCCCCCTTTTTTTAACTATCTATATAAACTAATACTTACTTCTTATCTATATCAGCAATTCCCAAACTGTGCGCCGCGGAAATATTCCAATATCCCTCCAATTTCCAATTGTGTTAGTTAAACCAATGTTTTGACTTGGGGCGCCGCAGAAAAATTCTCATACATTTAGGGCGCCGGGAACTGAAAAATTTGGGAACCACTGTGTTAGTGAACTAAGGCCGGCGGCCTAAGAATTCATTTATTTTCATTTGTGATAATTACTCGGATATGAAACTGGACACAGTGCTAAGTCTGACAACTGACTATGAGTACGGGCCTTAATAATAATTTTCTTTGGAAAACATGTAAATAAATATATTAAATATATTCACAATATATATTCGAAAATTTTGAGAAAATTAGTTTTTATACTGGATAATAAATAATTTACTTTTCACTATAAAACACAACCATAAAAAAAAATAAACATTTTTTTTTTTATCTTACGTTTAAGTAAGACCTCAGCAAAACATTAGCGAGATTATTTATCCATATTCAAAATAGTAATTCAATTCAAAAATGAAAAAAAAAAGAAGAAAGCTTCAAATCTTATAAAAAGTATGAATAATTTTGAAATTGTATTTTTATGTGTAATTTTATCAAAAATATTAGGAGAAATAAATTTATTTTCAAAATTATTACAAACTAAAAACATAGATTTGAGAATTGCAACAACTTCCTTAGAAACAACCAGTCAAAATCTGAAAAAATACCGAAATATGTATTTTTCTGCGAAAGATGACTCAATTCAAATGACAGCCAAGTGGAATATCAGCTCCACTTTTGTTTGGAAAAGACAAAAAATTGTAAAAAAGCACTTAGATCATTTTTTAGAGAAACTGTATTTAATGTAATTCTCGATATTGTTATCAGTAACAAAGTGCTGGGTTTTGCCCTTTTTCCCGGCGTAACTAATTGTGTGTGGTAACATAGTATTAAACACTATTGTTAAAAAATAATAAATTATTTATACTTGAATACATAGAAATACAATTAGGCATATGTATAACCACCATGTAATTTTATTTTTTAAATTTGTACCTTAATTGCCTGGCAATAAAATATTTTATATATATATTGTTATCAGTCAAATTGATAATAGATTCAGAGGGATGAACGACGTTGTAAATTTATTTTTATTCATGTCACCTCGAAATTTAATCAATTTGGATGAAAAAGAAATATGCGTTCTGCCGAAATCTTACAAAAAAAAAAAAAATACATAGGTGATATTTCGTCAAATTTTCCCTTACAAATGGTAATGTTAGCTTCGATGATTAATGAGGAAATTTCAAAAATAGCAACAATGAAAGAATTTGCCGAACTTTTAATAATTAAATATACCTCCTTGTCGGTCAGTTTTCCAGACGTAGTTACTGCAATTTTATTATTTTTAACACTTTCTGTCACTGTGGCAACGGCAGAGCGTTCTTTTTCCAACTTAAAGATAATAAAAAACTGTCAACGAAATTCTACTGGAGAAGAACGCTTACATAATTTATCGTTGTTGAGCATTGAGGCTGAAATTGCTCAAGAAATGGGCATTAAAGACTTAATTAGAGATTTTGCTAATTTAAAATCCAGAAAGAAAGATTTAACATTTTAAATTGATTTATTTATTTATATCTAGTTTTGTTTTGTTTTGTCTATGTTTCACTTGTTTGATATTATTGTTTTTCTTTTATATTCATAATAAAATATGTATTATAAAGTAAAATGATTCTTTGTGTAAAAAGAATCCAAGGTTAAATTTCTTCAAAATTAAGGGACGCTAGATACGAAAAGAAAAAAATCACATAAGGTGGGGGGGGGGGGCGATAAATTTTTTTTGCGGGAGGCCCAAAATTTGGAGTTTCGGCACAGCCCCATCAGAAATTTAAGTGAAGATGGGGTGGTAGAAATTCCGATATTACAAGTGAGAACGAGGGGTAGAAATTAGGAATGACGAGATCTAGATATATATGGAACTGGGTATCCGCAACAATCACCCGGATATTACCCACTACCAGTTACCTACCCACTACCCGTTAATTACCCGTTACCCGTTAATTACTCGATTGCAGATAATTACCCGTTATCCGATAATTGCTCATTACCCGTTAATTTCCCGATACCCGTTAATATATAAAAATGAAAAGTAAGTATAGCAAAATTGAATGTGAAGTGTGAATTTTCACACATTTCAGGGTTTTGTAGGTAATAAGTGTAAGAAGCCAACAGAATGCTGGATGTCTAAAAATAATTTTTTGATAAACATTTTTTGAACATTTTTATTTGTTATTTGAGTACTAACAGGCTGCTCTGAGTTTACGGCTCAGATCAATGTATAATACCTATATTTTTTTTCAGATTTTTGGCCAAAATCGTAAAAAAACAACTTTTCGTTTCTTAATCTACGTCTTAAGAGCTTTTTT
Source organism: Liopterus haemorrhoidalis (assembly GCA_963971575.1). Taxonomy (NCBI): domain Eukaryota; kingdom Metazoa; phylum Arthropoda; class Insecta; order Coleoptera; family Dytiscidae; genus Liopterus; species Liopterus haemorrhoidalis. The sequence continues at coordinate 24,246,646 of OZ020619.1, read as the reverse complement.
TTTGATACCACACAATAATTGTTTAAATAATACTAATTATTTCAACGACACAAACTCCAACATCAACCCCTCTGGGAGATAGGGTGGGGGACAAAAGTTTAATGGCACATATTTAGCGAAAATCTCATAAAAAATATTTATTTTTTCATTAAATACATATTTGTTTATAATTATTTCATGATGTGGTTTTTGAACTCTTAGTATTATTTCTAAATGTGGGTCAAAGAGTTATATAAGCATGCCAAATTTCAACTTTCTATCTTAAGACGTTCGGCTACAATTTATACCATACAGACTTAATCTACGTCTTAAGAGCTTTTTTTTTGATACCACACAATAATTGTTTAAATAATACTAATTATTTCAACGACACAAACTCCAACATCAACCCCTCTGGGAGATAGGGTGGGGGACAAAAGTTTAATGGCACATATTTAGCGAAAATCTCATAAAAAATATTTATTTTTTCATTAAATACATATTTGTTTATAATTATTTCATGATGTGGTTTTTGAACTCTTAGTATTATTTCTAAATGTGGGTCAAAGAGTTATATAAGCATGCCAAATTTCAACTTTCTATCTTAAGACGTTCGGCTACAATTTATACCATACAGACAGACAGACACATGAGTGACTTTATAAGGGATTTTTGGTGGTCATACCTACAAAACGCTAAAAATAAACACAGGTGCATTATGGAATACGCATAGTTAATTCCTACTACTGTAACCGAGAACAAAATAGTCAAAGATAAAAAAATACTCAAAATATCTCGAATAATTACCCGTTAATTATCCGCTAGCCGTTAATTACCCGTTAGTTAACGGGTAATGGGTAGAAAACGGGTAGCGGGTATTCAAATTCGGAAACGGGTACAACCTTAACGGGTCGGCTAGCGGGTATCCGGGTACCCCTCGTAATTCCTAGTAGAAATCCATGCAGAGATCTTAGGCAAGTGCCAGGTATGACACCTGTAAAATCCGTGCATTGAAGGGTTCAAAGTGAACTTTTTAAGAGGTCCCGCCAACATACTCCAATTGTATTTCGCACTAACTAAGGTCGGGGTATCGACAGTAATGGGCAAAGGTTACCAACTGAGTCGGTACTGACACCATATGAGTCGTTAGACCAATTTTATATACATGGTGTTTTTGGGAACTGTTTAAGCATTGTTAATTTCTTTGTTAAAAGATTACACCGGTCAACAGGAATTTTGAGTCTAGGTTCTGCATATCTGTTTTTTATTTCTTCCACATTATTAATTAAAGAAAAAATAGTTTTACCCGAAAAAGTTTGTTTTTGTAGCTATCAGAATGAAATTACGGATTTTAAGAAAATTTCCCTTTTTTCAGACCTTTATTGTATGTAAAAATAATACAAACTTTTGTTATGAATTTGAATCAGTTTTATTTACAAGAAATCCATTCGAAACAAACAACTACTGTAACAGAATATATAAAAAAGTTTAGAAATGATTATTTTTTGTATTTCTTCTGTGATTGTATGGACTTTCTCGTATTAGTCCCCAAATATAGTCCCCCATCATACTCTCATTGTATTTCCTCTGATGAACGACGTTCAAAGTCCATCACGTCTTGATGAAAACGTTCACCTTGCTCTTCCGAATAGGATCCCATGTTATCTTTAAATTGGTCCAAGTATGCATGTAACATATGCGCTTTAAGGGACATTCTGCAACCCATGAGTTTAAAGTTATCAAGCATAGTTGCAATAAGCTCTTTGTAATTGTCTTCTCTGTTGTTTCCGAGAAAACCATGAACCACTGCTTTCAGGCTTTCCTTTCATGAGTATTGAGTATCTGTGAAAATTCGTCACTGGCTATTATTTTCTTTATTTGTGTGAATAAAAAAAAAAAAATTTACAAAAATAAAGGTAGCAAGGATATTTAGTATAACCGCCTATGCAAGGCGGTCGGAATCTCATGCATTCCTTCTGACTGGCGTCTTTTCATAGACAGTTCTACAAAAAGTTTAAAAGCTCTCCTTCTTCACAATGGAAATAAATTTCCAACTCTTCCTTTGGCTCATTCCGTAATGCTCAAAGAAAATTACGAAAGTGTGAAAATGGTGCTTGAGAGTTTAAAGAATGATGAGTATACCTGGCCAGTGATAGGGGATTTTAAGATGGTTGGATTTCTGGGATGCATTCCCATCAGAAATCCAACCATTCTTTTGTTTTGATAAATTCGCCGCAAATATAGCAGGATGAGTCTACCTCGTGTTTACAACTTTTTGACGCCATTTTTGAAGTTTTCCCCTGATCCGTAATGCTCTAGTTTGTAGAGCAGTCTACCAATCGGTATACTATCAAAAGCTTTTTCGAAATCTAGATAAATTACGTCGATAGGTTCTCCTCGGTCTGTCCTTGATGTCCATTCGTTAAGATTTAAAAGTAGGTTGGTTGTTACAGATCTTCCCGGGACAAATCCATGTTGGTTCTGACAGATTATTTTATTTTCTAATAAAACGGCATCATCTTGTCTACGATTATTCTTTCCATTATTTTACAAATTACTGATGTTAAGCTTATAGGTCTGTAGTTGGAAGGGGAAAATTTGTCACCTTTCTTGTATATCGGGGTGTTAAGGTTTATATGATAGGTGGCTCTGAGTCCACCCTACTATCATATATTCCTGTAACCATGGAACCGAATAAAAACAGAGCGTTTTGTATGTCAAAATAAAAACACGTAAAACTTGAAATCAGTGTTTACAAATCAGTATTAAACCTCTCAAAAAAGAGCATAGCCTCAACACTGTAGAGAATTTCTAATCTGAAGGGAGCTTAGATGAATTGAATGTTTACATCATAATAGATGAAAGTTGGATGCTATTGAAGTAGAGTTGTTTTTTAATAGGTATTTTTATTTGTTGAAGTAATTTTATGAAAAGGGTTAATTCGTAAAAATGTTGGGAAACCCTTGTCATGGATATCATACCCAAGGTTACTTGCATTATCCCTTCTTGGTTCTCTTCATGATTACCCCTTCTATATGGTTTAGAGGTTTTTCGCCGTTAATCATTAACAGCATGTATTCGCCTACTCGATTTTTTTAATAGTTCGGATACCTGAAAAATTCAGCCTGACCCTCATTAATCGTTAATTTTTAAAAGATAACTAATCATATATAAAATAAATAAATTTTATTTAGGTAATTGGTACATAATATAAACAATAGTGACTATATTATATATTACATTTTACATCAATGGTTTGCATTTCTATCTTTATCTATGGTCTATTTCAAAGTAGAAAAATGTGTGTAAGAAGATAGGAGCTGTTTGTCCTTGCTTCGGATTGGTTTAGATCGACATCCCTATTACACTGTTAAAATATTGTTTTTAGTTCAAGTTGACAGATGTTCAGTGTCGTACATTGGAAATATATATTATTTATATTATTTAATTTTTTTCATATATTTTCTTATTATTTACATATTTAGACTTTTATTTATATTCTTGGCGTAGATTTGATGGAGAAAATTATCCATGTAATTTGTTTCTACGCAGTTATATATTTTTTAGGTTATCTGATATATAAATATTTTTTGACACTTGACAATTAACAGATAGTGCCCAGCTGATAGTGCCCAAAGAAGAAGTTATTGATATAGTTTTTAGACCTTTATATATCAATATATTTTTAATTTTTATTTACAATAATTATTTAAATATGAAACTTTAGCTCTGAAGATATATTGTTTGTTTTATTGCTTTATTTAAACTCTTTTAGCCAAATCTCTCTGTTTTATATATAGTACATAATTTTTAAAATTAATATTTTTTTAACTTTTTCAAATTCCCCATTAAACTGAATTTATGTCGTATAAATAACGTAAGTGTGTTATCTGCCTTGTTTATTTCAATATCTTATTAACCTTTTCTAAATAAAAAAAAAAAATCACTTGCTAACCCAGTTACTACGCCCATGCCCTAGTTGTAACTTATTTTAAATTTTCCGCTATACTGTATTTGATCAGTGTAAATCGTACTCGGTTCGCAGCGCTATCTACTTTTTTCTACTTTGAAATAGACCATAGGGACTTTATTATATATTACGTATTTTATATTATGTTATTTTCATAACCTTTGATGTGTCCCTATTTTTCTTATTATTTAGCATTTTATTTTCTTCTTTGCCAAATATTATTTTATCGATTTCTAAAAAGGGCATTTCAAATGCTAGAGTCCAGATAACTGATATTCCCATGCTTGATGCTAGAATTCCCCAGTAATCGTTGATCTAAAATAAAAAATATATTGTAAGCAAAGATTTGTTGTAACTGGTTCCAACGCCTAAGTGACCCATTGCGTGGAGATGCTAAGTTCCATGTTTATATACTTCCGGCACTAGGTATAGAAAAGGTTTACAAGTTTACAGAAAACATAAACATTATAAGAAAAGATAATATATATATATATATATATATATATATATATATGGAGGATGGTTTAAGACCTAAACCAATACCACCTTATATATGTATATATATATTTATATATGGTTAGATTGTTGTTCTTGACGAAAAATGTAAGAAGAAATAAAATTTCTTGAATACTCGTCAAAAGTTTATTTATAAAATATCAAGAGACGTTTCGACTGGTAAATCCAGTCATCCTCAGTCTAGAGTACGTTGTCAATATTTTACAAAAGTATATTCTTATAAAAAATATACGTAAATGAAAAATCCATCCCAAACACATTCAGAGTAGACATGGCAGTGTGAAACAGGACGGCTCGAGCCGTCCTATATATATAATATGTATATTTTATATAGTTTGTTTTTTTTTTGCATATTTATTTTGTTTAAATTATTTTTTCAAAATTCTAGTTATATTTTGGCAAATGTTGCATTTATTTTTTAAAAGCGTAAATCTAATAACCAGTGGAAAGTGTTGAAATTATAATTTAATTCTATGTTTGAATGTATACGAAATCAGAAGGCGGGGCTTATGATTTAAGCAACCAATGGAAGCCACAGGTGCAATTTTCAAAATTTTAATGAACCTTGTTATATAAAAAAAATACTGCACATATTTAGAAACTTAAATAATGATATTAGGCATTCGAATTAAAATTCATAAAAAAAATATTTTTGTATAAAATTTGATTTGGCATCCCAAATAATCGTCAATCAGTTACTAAATACCTGCGAAACCCTGAAATGTGTGAAAATTCACACTTCACATCATTTTTTTTGTTTACGGCGTGTTTAAGACACGTGTCGTATGAATATGTTGTGTGGGGAGCTACGATATGATATATAAATATGAAATGTCATGGTTGGCTGATTTATTTATTTCATTTGTACTTATTCTGTACATCCCTCAACTTTAGGTCTCCCTCACATTATGGGTTCCAAGACTTGCGAGCGGATCAAGTCTGGACCCCCTATTGTCCGCTAGCTGGTTGCTATGATTCTTGGAAGGATTAAGGGTTGTTCAATTAAACTCAACATTTTAGCTAATCTACTTTAATTATGATACGGTTTAAATATTTACACTAATTACACTAGACTTACAATTACGTTAATACAGCTAAATCCAAATGAAGACATCACACACACTAGGCACACTACACCAAACTAATGAACACTACCTTAACGTAAATACGAAATTACTTGGTTGCATTGTACTTGTCCGACCGAACACTCTAAATGACTCTAACTCATGATGAACAAATTCTGACTCTACTTAAAACACGACTTAACTTCTTCACTCAACTCTTAAACATGGTCTTAACCATACGACGGGTCAAAATCATCTTAACGTTATTACGGTTTAAGCTCAACTACTTAAAACGCGACCATCCTGGAAATGCTTACATCGCCCAACTGTTAAATGTCATTTAACACCTCTTGACTGTCTGTCTTGTACTATCTTAAAATTCATAATTTACTGGTGATAACTCAGATAAATATCCCATTAGAAAATAGCCCAATCATAATATTTATATCTCAGACAAAAATTAATTATTATTTATGTGCTTATGGTTGACGTATATTTTTAACACAATAATTTACGATTCACTTTTCATGTTACATTGACAAAAGTGTCAAGTTGCAATAATAAACAATCTACCGTTATCTTAAATGCCCTTTCTAAGCAATAGATTATTTTTGTATCGTTTAACAGATTAAATATTTTACTCTAATTGAATGATTATAGTGAATTTATTTATGAAATTTTATTTATGAAATAATACCAAAATTACCTCCCTTACAGTTGTAAACAAAAACCTGTACCTTGCACACCAGTACCATAGACTAAAGTTCTCTTGATCAGTACGACACGACAGGTCGTCGAATGAAGAAGAGCTTATACCGTCATTTTGCGGTCTATCTGTCTGTCTGTTCGATAAAAATTGTAGTCAAACGGCTAAACCTAGAGAGTTGAAATTTGGAATGCTTATACAACTCTTTGTGCGGGTCAAAGAGTAGTAATTATAGGAAAAATAATAAAACATCTAAAAAACATATCCCCCTAAAAATATAAACAAATATGTGCTCATCGAAAAAAATATATATATTTTTTTAAATTCTGAGTAGGGTATCAAAGAAAAGCTCTTAGTACGTGGATTAACGATCAAAATTTTATTTTTAATAAATTATTTTGATACGATTGTTGCCAAAATTGTACTAAAAAAAATTGTCCCACACCCTGTAGCCCAGATGGTTTAACTAAAAATCTGAAAAAATTCTAAGTAATGTACATTGGTATGAACCGGAATAGTACAACAGGAATTCCGGCCAAAATGTTTTGAATATGTTTTACTGTTAGTGCCCATGTTTGTGAGCCATGTGATGGTTGGACTAACACATACGTCAAACGTTCTTCTCTTGACCTCTAAGCTTATATTTCCCTTCAAAATGTGCTTCACTGACCAGAATTTACTCCAAGCCAAAGCAATTGTTCTGTTTATCTCTTTGTCCATCCTATTTTGAAAAGATATTACTTGATCCTGTACGTATTCTATTTCTTCTTGTTTAATGAATGTTTTTTGTTCTGTTTGTCTTGTTTGTCTTGTAGGAGGGCGCTTAATAGGTCTGGAGATAAGGGATCGCCCTGCCTAACTCCTTTTTCATTAGGAAATGATTCTTCTTGTCTATCCAATTTGATAGCAGCCGTGAGATGCTTATATAATTTGGTAAAATGTTACTGTACGGTCCGCTCTAACTTCATCCAACTCTATCCACTCCACCTACTTGCTGTAAACGACAGCTCACGTGTTTTACCAGTGGTCCTAAAACGTACTGACCGGTCTTGGTATAACTAGGGAATAGGTACGTACGCTACTGTGGCATTGTTATGTTAGTGTGAATTTGTTTTGTCATTAAACTAGAAGATGGGTAGCTCGCTTCGCTCGGCTTCTTCTAACCGAACCCTTACTAACCTAACCTAAGATAGTGTTTTGTCATTAAACTAGATGATGGGTAGCTCGCTTCGCTCGGATTCTTCTAACCAAACCCTTATTAACCTAACCTATCCTAAGATAGTGTTTTGTCATTAAACTAGTAGATGGGTAGCTCGCTTCGCTCGGCTGCTTCTAACCAAACCCTTACTAACCTAACCTAACCTAAGATATTGTTTTGTCATTAAACTAGAAGATGGGTAGCTCGCTTCGCTCGGCTTCTTCTAATCAAACCCTTACCAACCAGTGGCGGTCGGTGAATCATTTTAGGGTAAGCAATTACAAAGAATACACACGCTCGTGCTTTGTCGTTGCTATACTGCTATTGAGCGATATAGTACGAGCTTGTCCGATCATATTAATTGCATACCCAAACATATTTCACCGACCGCCGCTGTTACTAACCTAACCTAACCTAAGACAGTGTTTTGTCATTGTCGCTCAGTTTTAGACTTTTACTAACTAAAACTAACCTAATTATTTTGTTTTTAAGTGCATAGTACTTTATTTTCCCCCATATTAGCCCAATTAAAATTGTGTATCATTGTGTATGAATTTATAAACCAGAAACCATTGTTTTAGAACCACTGATAATCCTTGAATTATTTAAAGCGCTTTCCAAGTTGCTGTAAAGAGTAGCTCGGAGTTGCTCCGAACAGTTCGCTAGTTGTTCCAACTAAAAGAACTTCACACTCTCAACTATACCAGAATTTCCTTCCCCCGTCCCCTGAAGTACCTACCTTTATTCTAGAACTCGGAGTTCCTTTGTAGTGGGGGTAAACAGCTGATGCAATTCAAACTTGTTAAAGATTTATCACGTATTTATAACTGTATTTTTTTAATATAAAATAAAATCCATTTATCTTATCATAAATATGTAGAATTTAAAATAATTTGTACATTTAGGATAGTTTTCCTTTGAAATTTGTTAATTCGTAAGATAGCAGCGCATCTTTCCACTAAATACTCAACTAAAGTGTTCCAAATGCAAAAATTTTCAGAGTAGTTTGGAGTAGAACAGTTCGGAGTAGTTCAGAGTATTTCACACCGATCTGGAAAGCACCTCCTTTAGTGTCTTGAGCATGCATGACACTTACGATAGTAGTAGGAGAGGAGATAGAATTGAATGAAGTTCGAGCGGACCGTAGAGTAACATTCAACCACTGAACTTTATTGCTAGATGTATTTTGTCATTAACTTCTTGAATGAAGTGATTAATATCATCAATTTCCAATATTTTTGATTTTTTTTTTTTTTTTTGCTACGTAACCATGAGATGATTGCTTTAATAAAGTTTGTAGCTTTGTATACTTTGAAATATTGACATTTTTATACACATTTAAACACGATCGTAATTTTGAATAGGTTGTCCACAAGGTAGACGATTTTTTCGTTTTACTTTGTATTTCTAAATAGGCCAGTAAAACATTTTTACTTATAATATTGACCTTACTAGTCTTGCACCAATCTTGAAATAGGTTATATGGTATTTTCTGTCGTATGCCTCTCTTGACTTTCGGGGAGGTAAATTTTACAAGGTATTTACTGCAATTTCCCGTAATTCGGGTGGGGTACTATGAATATCTTCTTCAGACATGTTCAAATTTTTCACTAAAATATAATTACACGTTCGCCAGAGAGCTATATTGCACAAAACAAAACCTCAACTGACAGCACATTTCAAAACAACACATCAGTGATACCAACATATAACAAATATTGCATAAAATGATATTGTTTGCTATTAATACAAATTTATCAAATTAAAGAATAAATGGTAAAGTAGAAAAAAATAGTATAAAAACTCGTTTCATAAGGCATTTTGCCGCACGTTTCGAGGTTAGAAAACGAGTCGCGAAGCGACGAGTTTTATAATCGACAAGTGCGATATTCAAAAAATCATGCCTTACGAAACTTGTGTTTTAATATACCATGAATTCAAAGAGAAATTACATAAGGGTTGGATATGAAAAAATAAAATAATATCTACTGCAAGCTTTACATAACAATAAATAACTTATGACATCAACAATAGTGATGACAGTTAATTAATTATAAAGCTTGCAGTAGACATTATTTTATTTTTCCATAGCCAACCCTTATGTAATTTCTTTTTGAAGTCATCCTACTATTACATTGCTGTCAGTCAACTGTTATAGAAATGAAACCTCTGTTCTATGATAAAATAAAGTCACACATTTTACGCACTTGTATAAATAACTATTTCACAAAAGTGCTATCCTTCCTGTTCACCCACTTTGCACATGCACTCATACATCTTTCAGTTTTTACAGTTGCTGAAATCAAAATTACTTACCAGGTCCAAATAATTTATATATATCGGATTACGTTGATGTCCATTTTTCAAAAAACATATTGTTAAATGCACAATAAACATACAGTATGACAACCTGCTCAAAATTAGGAAAGAATTGTGAGAAAGAAATTTATTGACGAGACCTGAAAAATAAAAGAAATAGTGATTAGAAACAAATTAGAAATAAAACATACAGTACCGGCTTTCAGCAAGCGTAAGCTCGTGCTAAGAGGATTATAAAAGAATCAAGCGTGAAGGTTCGGAAAATTTCCGGTTGTAGTACATCTACAGTCATTGATGGTATATCGTTAAATGGTAACTTAGTTACCTCAGCGGTCGAAAATGTTAACACTGTGGCATCTAATTTTACGTTAAATTTTAGCTCTGAACATTATCCACCTGAGTTTCTAACTCGTAAAGCAGGTCTAGAATCTATACCTCTAAATTTCTTCTGTAAAAATAACGAAGTATCAACCTGTTTTTTTTTCCGTGAAGTTGAGTTGGTAATTGATAGCTTGTTGAGTACCGCAAGACACACTGTACAATGCTGATGATATGGCACATGTTAGCCATAATGAGTTGTTTGACTCTCGATGGCCAGGGACCTTAAAGAGTTCAGAGGAACTCTGGATGATCAGGGACCTCAAGGAGTTCAGTGGAACTCTGTATGGTCAGGGACCTCAAGGAGTTGTGTTTGTTTTGTTTGACTCTGAATGTTCAGGGACCTCAAGGAGTTTGATGAAACTCTGGATGATCAGGAACCTCATAGAGTCGAACAAACTAATATTATGTTTAATTTCCTCTGCTTTATTTTGCAGTTATTAAATTTTGGAGATGCCGCGACGACGTGGCAGGAGCAGGACGGCCGTGTTAAGATAGCAAATTGTTTTTTTGTTGCAGTTAAATTTTGAAGGTGCCGCGAGGGCGCTACAAGATCATGCCGGCCGTTTTAGGATCAGGACTAGTTGTTGGTTGTCCCTTGTAATATGTAACGATAGCAACTACTATAACATTATGACATACATGTGTGACAGATTGTAAATAGATGTTGTAATAAATGCTCATGTGTGCTTGAATCTGTGTGTTTTAATTGATATTATTACTAACGCTAAAGCCTGGTTTATAATAGATATGTTATGGAACATAAGCATAAAAATTACACTATTTTCTTTGTTCTGTTTATTGCAAACAGATGTTTTGAAGGGTCAAAGCTATTGTTCTATTACGTATGCGCTGTGCTATGGAGTTATTATAAACCAGGCTTAAGAAGCGTTTACATATATTTAGTCGTTATATTACAAGGTCACGGATACACTTACCGTTTGGATTTAGTATGCAGTTGTATATGACCCAACACATAAACAGACCCCAAATAATTTTATGAAGAGGCCAATATAGAGCATGTACTATTCTGTTATATTCCTCTGGTATATAAAATGGATTTAATGCAATTGCCATTAATATTGATGATACTACCCAGCCAATAAAATTAATGTACTTATTTCGTAGTAACTAAAAAAATAAATAAATAAAGTTAGGTATATAAAGGTAAATAATATTAGCGAATAGTTTTAATAATAGTGTAATATTAGTTTTAATTAATGAATAAACTTTCATACAATTTTGTAAAGAGGGTATTAAGTGGATGTCACAAGTATCCAAATTGCGCCCCCATAGTACAGGCGCCTACTCAGAACAACAAAAAAATGCTCTAGGATGGATGACTGTAAAAATTTAAGTGAAGATAGACATGGAGAAACTAAAAAATTCAAATGGCGATCGGAGGAGATTCAAAATATCAGGCGTAAACGGAGGGGAAAAAGTATAAAAATTCCAGTGCAAATGGAGGGAAAGAATTACTAAAAGTCAAGTGAAGTCAAAATGTTGAGTCACAACATTTCTTTTTTGCACATAGGAGTCTTTTTAAAATATTAAGAAAGTGTTTTGAGGTTTTTTAATACTTCACCCCTAAAGGGGTAAATTGGTATTTTTTATTGATAGAATGCCCTCTGGACCTAGAAACATAAAATTCGAGGAATATATTCGTTACATGACATGAGTTCCTAATAATAAGGGATTTTTCTAAATTTAACCCCTAAGGGGATGATAATGGGGAATTTTTCACGGGTTCTTCAATATTTTTTGTCCAAATGGGATATCGACTTGATTTTTGCTTACAAAGGTTACCCATACAAATGTTTAAAATATATTTTTGCCCTAAGCAACTCCTAAAGTGATGAATCTCCTGTGTTTGCTGAGTTATAACATTATTTTTTGGCACATAAAGGGTAAACTGGTATTTTTTATTCGATCGAACGTCTCCTAGACCTAGAAACATAAAATTCGGGGAGTATATCCCTTTCTTGATATAAGCACTTCCTAAGAAGTGATTTTTCGAAATTTAACCCCTAAGGAGTGAAAAGGGGTAAAATGTGTTTTCACGGATTCTTCAATATCTATTAGGTCTGATGAGACATCGACTTGGTTTATCCTTACAAAGGTTACCCATACCAATGTTTAAAACATATGTTAGGATTTTGCCCTTATCAACCCTTAAAGGAGTGAATGTACATTTAAGGTGGACTATAGAACCCGGTATTCCTCCTGTGTTTGTTGAGCTACAACATTTCTTTTTGGCATATAGAGTTTTATTACATTTTTTAGAAAGTTTTTAGACCGCTTTTTTAAGTTCACCCCTGTAACATAATATATCTTGTTGTTATAGTTACTTGTATGACAGTTAATTAATTAATAAATATATAATAAAATACATAACATGGTGGCAGCGAGCGGTTACTGAAAATATAAATAAATAATTAATTAAAAACGATTTTAAGTGCTCCAAAATGAACCTTTTACCTCCTGAACCACTGGAAATGACCGGAAATATGAACACTAACTGGAAAAAATGGAAGAAAAAGTTTGATATATTTATGACAGCGACAGAAAAAAATAAAAAATCGGACGAAATCAAGATAGCTTTATTCTTGCACTTAATTGGTCAAGAAGGAAGAGAAATAATGGAAGTCTTGCCTTTTAAGGAAAATGAAGAAAAAATATTCAATATTGTGGAAGACAAATATTGTGATTATTTTGAACCCAAGAAAAATATTGTAGTTGAGAGATTCAAATTTTTTACAAGAGAGCAGAAAGAAAATGAAAATATCACTACATATGTAACGGTACTTAACAAATTGGTAGCATCTTGCGAATTTAAATCAGACAAAGAAAGTTTAATAAGAGATCGTGTTGTATTAAGTGTAAAAGATAAAAAATTACAAAAAAAATTACTGTCTGAAATGAACTTAGATTTAAAGAAATCGGTGGACATTTGCAAATCATATGAGTTGTGTGCTGAACAAATAAAATTAGTAAATTATACCGAATGTCCAAAGCAAGATTGTATTGACATTAATTTTATTAAAAAAGAAGGAAAACCTCAAATTATGAATCGCCAGAATTCAAAACAAGTAAATGTTTCAAGTGACAGAAGTGGAACGTCAAATACGTCAAATATGTCAAATGTCAATAAAAATTTTAATTGTTCAAGAACGTCAAATACGTCAAATGTTAATAGAAAATTTACTTGTTCAAGATGTGGATTTCAGCATGAAATAAGAAAATGTCCAGCTTGGGGAAAAGAATGTAGTCGTTGCGGTAAATTAAATCACTATTCTAAACAATGTAAAGTTAAATATATAAATCAAATTGACGAAGAAAACATGCAATATAATGATGAAGTTGATGACACTTTACAATTGGGTTGTCTACAGATTTCTAGCTTAACAGCAGATATAAAAAAAGAATTTAAAGAAATTATTACGGTTAACAAAATGAAAGTCCAGTTTCAAATTGATACTGGTGCTGATATAAATATATTACCGTTCAATTTATACAAGAAACTTAGACCATTACCGAAATTATATAAAACAAATTCAAAAATAACCTCATATACTGGACAAAAATTACAGTTTGAAGGAATGTGTTATCTCCAATGCGAAACATCAAAAGGAATTAAAAAACAACTGAAATTCATTGTTACTAAAATTAATTTTCTACCAGTAATTGGTGCAAAAGCAAGTTTGGAATTATTATTAATAAAAAGATTGAATGTACTAAATTGTGAAACTCCAAATAAAATTATTAAAAATTATTCAGATGTTTTTAATGGTGTTGGCAAATTAAAAAAAATTTATGATATTAAATTAAGAGCAGATGCAATCCCAGTAGTTTCTGCAACTAGAAAAATACCAAAAGCATTGTTGCCTAGAGTAAAAGAAGAATTGGATAAATTAGAGGGTTTAGGTTTCATAAAGATACAGGAAAAACCAACTGAATGGGTTCACCCTATAGTTATTGCAGAGAAACCAGATAACTCAATTCGTCTCTGCATAGATCCAAGGGAATTAAATAAATACATAGTTAGGGAACGCTATGAAATTCCAACGGCAGAATCAATTTTTTCAGACATGGAAGGCTCCAAGTATTTCACTGTTTTAGATGCAGCATCAGCATTTATGCAGATTCCACTGTCAGAAAATAGTCAAGAACTTTGCACAGTGACTACACCTTTTGGAAGATATAGTTTAAAAAGAATGGGTTACGGGTTATGCAGTGGACCAGAAGTATATCAGAAAGTAATGACAGATATATTTTTTGGAATAGATGGTATGAAAGTCTATTTTGACGACATTATAATATATGCAAAAACTATTGAGCAGCACAATAAAATTCTAAAAGCAGTATTAGCACGGGCACGAAATGAAAATTTAAAATTAACAACAAAAAAGATGCAACTGTGTGTTGAAAAAGTAAAATATTTAGGATTCGAAGTTTCTGAGAAAGGCATAAATATCAGCAAATCAAAAATTGATGCCATTACTTCTATTAAAACACCACAAAATAAAGCAGCATTACAAAGATTTTTAGGACTAGTCACATTTGTCTCTAAATTTATTTCAAATGTGTCTGAAAAAACTGCACCTCTAAGAAAGTTACTGAGTAATAAAAATGAATGGTTATGGACATCTACAGAAGATATGTGCTTTATGAAATTGAAAAAATATATAACAGAAGCTCATATTCTTAGTCATTTTAACCCAAAATTAACAACAAAGTTAACAGTAGATGCAAGTAAGTTTGGTCTTGGAGCAGCTATCCTACAAGATAACAAACCGATAGCATACGCATCATGTTCGCTCACTGACTGTCAGCAAAGATATAGTCAGATAGAAAAAGAATTGTTGGCAATTGTGTTTGGAGTTACGAGATTTCATTTTTATTTATATGGTACTCATTTTAAAGTGGAATCTGATCACAAGCCACTTATATCGCTAATTCAGAAGCCAATTGATAATTTATCGCCGAGAATTCAAGGAATGGTACTAAAATTATTAAGGTATGATTTTGATTTATCACATGTTCCTGGAAAACAAATGTACATTGCAGATGCATTATCCAGAGAGCCGAAAATGGAAACCATGGAAACAAATTTTATAGATAATTGTATAAAAAGAATTAATATGTTGCAAATAACAGATAAAGCCCTTAGCAAAATAATAGAAGCAACAGTGACAGATAAATGCTTGAAAATAGTATTAAAATATATAAAAAATGGTTGGCCAAAACATAAAAAAGAGATTAGGGCTGAATTTTTTCCATACTGGGAAATTAAAGAAGAATTATACGAAGAAAATAACGTGATTTACCGAGGAAATAGGTTAGTCGTTCCAGAAATTCTGCAGAAAGAAATATTAAGTAAATTGCATAGTGCACATCAAGGTATTGTAACATGTAAACTAAAAGCAAAAAATACAGTTTATTGGCCCGGTATATCATCTGATATAGAAAATGTAATAAAATCATGTAAAACTTGTTTAGCCTATTCAAAATTAAACTCGAAAGAGCCAATGACACCCCACCTAATACCTAATTTGCCATGGGAAAAAATTGGAATTGATTTTGCATATATAAATAACGCCAACTATTTAGTAGTGGTTGATTATTATTCTAAATTCACGGAAATCAGACAATTGACGAGAAAAACAGCAGAATCGGTGATACGTGCTCTTAAAAGCATATTTAGAACCCACGGCATTCCTCTACAATGTTGTTCTGATGGAGGTCCACCATTTACCTCAAAAGAATATTTTGAATTTTTAAAAGATTGTGATATACAAATAATACATTCCAGTCCAACAAATTCTCAATCGAATGGAATGATCGAGAGGAACATACAAACTATAAAAGGTCTGTTAATAAAAGCTCATAGAAGTAATTTGGATCCCTTTTTATGTATATTAGAATACAATAATAGTGATAAACAAAATTTACGTGCCCCATCGACTCTTTTAATGGGAAGAAGACTTCGAACCAAATTTTTAACACATAAAAATTTATTGAAGCCTATCTATGACACAAAGGAAACATTTAAAAAATTACAAGACCTACGAGATAAAATGAAAAATAATTACGATACTTCAAAAAAAAAGTTACCCGAGCTCCATAAAAATCAGCCGGTTATGGTTTTCAATAAAACAAGAGACTGGAAACCAGCAGTAATAAAAAATCAATATAATCATGTCCTATTTAGTCCAGACTGGAAACAACACATTTAGAAGAAACCGAGTTTATTTAAGACCTATATTAAATCAAACTGAAGAAAAAGAAGAGGATAAAGGAGAAGATAAAGAAGAAGATAAAGAAGAAAATAGAAATCAAATTCAAGATGAAGAACCTGGAGAAGAAAATAGAAATCAAATTGAAGGTGAAGAATCAGAAGATAATAGCAATAAAACTGAAGAGGTAAAAAACGAAGAAAATAGAAATGAAAATCAAATTCAAGAGAAGAGGACTCGGAGTGGACGTACAGTAAGAACTCCAGATCGGTACGTTCCTTGGAAAAAGAAGAACATGTAACATAATATATCTTGTTGTTATAGTTACTTGTATGACAGTTAATTAATTAATAAATATATAATAAAATACATAACAACCCCTAAAGAGGTAAACTGGTATTTTTAATTCGATAGAACATCCCCTAGACCTTGAAACATAAAATTCTGGAGTGTATATTCATTCCATGACCCGAGCACAAAATAACAAGTGATTTTTTCAAAATTTAAGCCTCAAGGTTATGAAAAATGGTAAAATAATTTTCACGGGTTTATCAATGTCTCTTAGACTCGACTAGATCTATTTGGCTTTTGCTTACAAAGATTACCCATATACATGTACAAAAACATAATTCAAGATTTTACCCTAATAAACCCCTAAAGTAGCGAGTCTTAATTCGAAGTGAATTATAAAACCCAACGTGCTCCTGTGTTTGTTGTGTTATAACATTCTTCTTTAGCTTATAGATGTCTTTTTAAATTGCTTAGAAAGCGTATTAACCATTAATTTTAATTCCTCCCCTGAAGGAGTAAATTGGTATTTTATTATTCGATAGAACGTCGCTCTACCTAGAAAAATTTAATTCGGGAATTGAAATCCTTCTATGACATGAGCATCCAATAAGAAGGGATTTTTCGAAATTTAACCCCTAAAGGGATGATAAGGGGTAAAATGTTTTTTCACGGATTCCTCAATATCTTTTAAAACAGATAAGATATCGACTGTTTTTTCTTACAAAGTTTCACATACAAATATTTAAAAACATATTTCACGATTTTGCTCAAATCAAGTTCTATAAGGATGAATCCACATTTGGGGTGAATTATATGGCGACGACCAAGGGCCGGTTTTTGAAAACTCAGTTAACTAAGATAACAACTGACTAATGGTCAGGCGAACCATTTGGTCAATTTTATTTTGCGTTGCATAAACATTTTTTTAAAGCTTGGTCAGCCGAACAATTGGTTTACTAAGCTCCTATATTTTTGGCTAATGTGAACTGTACTTAATGTGACAGCAATCAGTCATTATTTAAATATCCTTGGTGAAAGAATTAAAAAAAATTAAAACGAATTAAAAAATGAATTCATGGACACCAAACTTTCCTAACACCGATAAAAACATTTTACTAGATATTGCCGGCAAGTAAGTATATATATTTTTTATTTCATTTAAAATCAGAATATTTTTAAACTATTCATAAAACATAACCTAAAATTTGTATTTATCCTTTTTCAATATTATCCCACATTTCATGTTTATTCCTCTTTCCATTTCTGTTACAGATATTCCCGTATTACTGAAGACAAAAAAGTGATAATTGAACAATCCAAGATAAAAAGAAAATTTGGTACCAGATTACAAATGAATTTAACTCAAGTTGCGTGAAGAAACGCAAAACAAATTATGGTCTATTTCAAAGTAGAAAAATGTGTGTAAGAAGATAGGAGCTGTTTGTCCTTGCTCGGATTGGTTTAGATCGTCATCCCTATTACACTGTTAAAATATTGTTTTTAGTCCAAGTTGACAGACGTTCAGTGTCGTACATTGGAAATATATATTATTTATTATTTTTTTTCATATATTTTGTTATTATTTAGATATTTAGACTTTTATTTATGTTCTTGGCGTAGATTTTATAGAGAAAATTCTCCATGTAATTTGTTTTTACGCAGTTATATATTTTTTGACACTTGACAATTAACAGATCAAGATAGAGGACTAATGTGAGGCCAAAAGATAGGTCAGCTAATAATTATTGATATTTTTAGACCTTCATATATACATATTATCTGTCTCATTTTGTAATACGGAACTAACAGGGACAGTTCATTTTTTATGTTGTATGTTGACAATAACTTTGTAATATTATCATAGTATTGGTTCACACGGATACGCCAAAGTCTGTTTACACCACAACAGTCACCAAAGTAACCAGATCTAGTTTCGTATTACAAATTGAGACAGATTATATATTTTAAATTTTTATTTGCAATAAATATTTAAATAAGAAACTTTAGCTTTGAAGATATATTGTTTGTTTTATTGCTTTATTTAAACTCTTTTAGCCAAATCTTTATTTTTATATGTAGTACATAATTTTTAAAATTAATATTTTTTTAACTTTTTCAAATTTCCTATTAAACTGAATTTATGTCGTATAAATAACGTAAATGTATTATCTGCCTTGTTTATTTCAATATCTTATTAACCTTTTTAAAACTAAAAAAAAACACTTGCTAACCCTGTTACTGCGCCCATGCCCTAGTTGTAACTTATTTTAAATTTTCCACTATACTGTATTTATCCAGTGTAAATCGTACTCGGTTCGCAGCGCTATCTACTTTTTTTTAATTTGAAATAGACCATAGTTATTTGTATTTCAATTTAAAAAAAATAAAATAAACTAGAAAGAATATTTGTGAATCAAATGTACGCTTTTCAGTATCTGTTTAAGGGCTGGTTTCTTGAAAAATACAGTTGATGTAGTACTGATATAGTGTCGATACTGATGGAAACAACAAAGTATTTTTTAAGAAACCGGCCCGAAGTAATTATTTTAGAAAAAAATATATTGAGGTAGCAAAAAGGCTGCAATGCACGATAAGGTATTAAACATTTTTAATTAAATTATTATCTTGTTCAAGGTTAGTGATATTTGAGTTGGGCTGTGCAGGCGCTATGCAGGCTGTTAATTGCCTTTGAGGCTGTGTGCCAGATATTTTAACTAACCAGTGGCGCACCAAGGGGGGTGGCCCGGCGGCCCGGCCCCGCCCTAAGAAGGAGGGTAATACCAAATTTTTTAATTAATTATCACTATTTCTTAGGTAAATATATGAATTTAAAGAGATGAGGACCTTTTTTTTGTGAACACCACTTGTAGTTTACAAGTGAGGACCTCTTTTAGGTCATCACTTGTATTTCAAAAGCGAGGAACTTTTGTTTTTATTTTCCGGGCCCCCCCTATAAAAATTCCTGGGTGCGCCACTGTAACTAACTAATTATGTTATTAACATTTATTATTTCAACTAATGACGAAGGGGGGCAAAATTAATAGCAACATTTGAGGGAAAAATACAAAAGAAATATATAAAAATTATTAATGTATTTAATATTTATTTTACGGTGGTATTATAACATTATGGAAATATCAAATTAAAAAATGATTTCGAAATATAAGGAAATTTTGTTATGGTTATGTTATATAAGTCATTCAATAATAATAGTTAAGACCATTTTCACTTTAAAACACGAATTAAGAATTTAATTTACCGTTTTCTTAATTAAATTACTTTCCTGCTTATTTAACCCTGAAATTAGAAAAAAAAAAAAATTTAAAAAAATGAATATTGACGATAACGCGTAGTTAAACTGGCATTAAGGTATAGTCAGCAAAATTCAAATGTTAGACTCAACATCAAGTCGTAACCATTATTTGTGCAACAACCAACGTCAGTTAACCAAAGAAGCCTTGGTTGAACTCACGTCAAATGCGAAGTTAGCTATGTATAGTTGACTTTTGGTTAACTTTGCATTGTTTGACGCTCCTGCAACAGTTAACTAAGGCAACCGTAGTTGACCATTTGCTTATAGTTTACTGAGCTTTCAGCATCGGGCCTTAAGGATGTCAGAGGTAGCAAAGATAGTTGGAATACCGAAGAAACGCGTACATTTTATTTTAACCGAGTAATAGGATATGCGTTCCAAGTCAATTGGTTTGGATAGGTTTAATAAAACTCCGGTGAATTTTCAGCATAGCTTCGTGACCTTGGTGAGACGTGAGTTCATTATACCACGCCAGAGATCAAAGGACAGTCCAAAAGTGGATTCATCGCGGTTTCGCGACCCTAACGAATACAAATTTGATCTCGTCAGCAGAAAACATCCAGTTTTTGTGAAGCGAAAGGGCAGGTGTATCCGCACGCACGCACATACACACAAGCACGCAAGCATACACCCACGTAATACGCACGTACACACGCACGTACTCAAGCATCCACACACTCTTACTTACCAAATTAAATTGTTGGTATTTCTCTCTATTATATACAAAGTATCCAAATAATATTCCAATGAACCAGGAAATAGAACGCACGGCCGTATTTATATACACCATGAAAACATAAGATGGGTCCTGAACACTAAAATCAGTTATTATTAATCACTAACTGTACTTTTTAACTTACATATGAAATTTAAAAAAATGTGCTATAGAGCTGTGGTTCTTAACCTTTTAGTAGTCGCGGCCCCCTTAAAATACGAAAGTATATTCGCAGCCCCCTTAAAAACCTAAAATATTTTCGCGGCCAGTACCCCCCCCCCCCCCCATTATATAACATACTCGTAATAATCATAAACATTCATTTTAAAATAGTGAATATATTTAGATATTATAGTGACAAAAATCTCTCTAATGTAACCAAAATTCATAAATAAATCAAAAACCAGAACTTAACATAATATTTATATATGCATAATCAGTGCGTAATACTTATTTTAAAATATTGATTTTATATAACTACTATAATAGGTATAATAATAATAATAATAATAATAATAATATTTATTATATAATAATAAATTGGCAATATTTTTTAACGTTGAGGGCGCAGTGAGCGCAGTCGAATAGCTAACTTCACACATATTTATATGAAGCCACGTGGTGGCCACGTGGGTAAAAGCTGTCAACGTAGCGTGTAACTAAAAATGTAATGGAATTTTCCACAAAAAAATAAATACGAAGAGATGAGGATACGATCCTATTCCAAGGTAAATAGTAAAAATACCAAAAATATAAAATAAATAGTATAAGCAAGTCAAAACAGAGAAAACAAAATTTATAAGAATATTTAATACAATCGGTAATATACATACACCATTATAAACCAAATGCGGCAAATTAATGAGACTTTTCTTGTTGAATACACACCCCTAATTTGTCTATCCGCACTTCAATTGCGATACTTAAAGCTATTCGCATGCAAGAGTCTGTTCGGAGTCGATTACGTTGCTTCGTTTTAATATTGACCATTGTGGAAAATCCCTTTTCGCACAGATATGTGGAAGCAAAAGGCAATAAATGTTGTATGGCGATGGTGAACAGGTGCGGATATTCCTTCCGAATATGTATCCAAATTGTGCCAAACTTTTTTTCTTGAAAAGTGAATTCAAATTTAAATATTTTATCAATTCAATCAGAGTGTCATCATGGGTTGGTGATAAATTGGTATTATTTACACGGTTTTATTTAACTTGTAATTTTGTCTCTCTGTCTGTTTGGGTCAAATTTACCTATGCGCTCCATGTTTTCATTTAGTTTAACCATGTTTAAGAATATTGTGATGTCATTAAATTCATCTGTCACTTACATATGTATCCTAAAGTCACTATATTATACAAAGTAGTGCAACGGCGGCCATGCTGGGGCTAAAAATGTCGCCAACACAAATGATGTTCAGTGATTCCAACAATACAAAAATAAGAAATTAGTACTACCAATATTTTTATTTCAAACATTGCAATCACGATTTTTTTAATCAAAGATGCGCTATAACAAAATTGTGGTACAATTTCAATTATTTTTTTTTATTTTTATTAAATAAAATGGATATAATATATAAATTTAAATGAAACTTAACCTTAAATATTCAAACCGCTGACAAAGGAGTTTATTAAATTAGAGCGAGAAAGAGAAATGTGACAGCGCAGACGCAAACTTAAGAACGTAAAAAATGCTGCTTTAGTTTACTTAATAGGGGAACCAATGTTGCAAATCAAACCCTGGGGCCTGTCGGCTTCTTCAAAGGCTTGCGCTACTTTGTATAATATAGTGACTTTAATGTATCCCTTATAAAAACGTGTAAAATATATTTTTTTATTTTTTTTATATTATTTATTTGTAAAGATATAAAAACTTAAAAAATTCTAATAATATTTTCGCGGTCCCCCTGTTAAGAATCGCTGCAATAGAGGAAAAGAGCTTACATACACTATTTATTTTATTTTATTTAAGTATGGAGGTACTTAATACTATAAAACAAATTTGTATACTTGCTATATCAATAAAACAATAAAAGTAAGCTCTGTTATTTTAAAAGATACGTCTTTTAATCATATTAGTCTTTAATCATAAGACAAAGGGGCTGATCTATTTCACTAGTCAAATATTAGATACATTCAAACCCTGGCGCAGGAGAAGAGGTAAGTTTTTTTTTTTTTTTCAAATAGCGTCCTGAATTGAATATATTATTATTTGGTAGCATATTTGTTCATTTATTAATTTTTTGTGTGGTTAAACAGAACATAATTCTTATAGAACTAATTTACAATGAGATAGAAAAAAGAATTTAGAAAATGACAAGGAAAATATATCAGGTATTAAAGTAAGCGTTAAATGTGCACATAATTCTATTAAATAATGAATTTTGCCTGATAATTAAATGATAGTTGCTGTAGTAAACAGTTATTTATGCAATTAGTGTGTAATAAAATAAAATAATAATAAAATAAATAAATAAATTTATTTAAGGGTTCAAGAACCAAAAGATCTTATTTACAAAAATTCCACAAAATACTTAACGGAAACAGAACAGCGAACGAATAGTTAAACAAAACAAATTTCCAAGTATAACAAATATGGTTTGAAGTCATTTACGAAATATAGTCATATAATTCATATCTTCAGCATTTTAAAAGGCGCCTATTAAAAGGGGCACCAAGAAATTGCGCCTCCTCTGTTTTCTGCCTAGAGCCGGCCTTGATTAGATATGTTTTAAAGTTTTAGTCTTTATTTTCAGCGCTCTACTATTAGCGTTCTACTAAATTTGTCAATTAGCGGCCGCTATCACCTTCGTATGAGTTCTCTTGCGTATCAGTGCATCGATTTTAGCGTTTTATCAATTGCTGGAAAGTTTTCTGCAAGTCTTTTTGGACAAGCGTGTTAAGCACGACCTGCAATTATATAAAAAGATTCTATAACTGTATCAAAATGTCGACCTTTCTGCTTAATTGTCAATTTCGGGAATAAAATGATGTCGTAGGTTCCTAAATCAATAATATTAAATCAGTAAATACTCCGAGTGATGGCTGACGGTATTTGATTTCTTCGTCAAAAACTACTGTGTGTGGAACAAACTATGGGTTGATGTTGGCTTGATGAAACACCCAGTTTTTCAAGGTTCGGGGCATTTTCGTTTATCTTGACGAAGGCGCCTTCAAACATCGCAGATGAACTGTGAATTGACAGTGTAACTTGCTGACTGGAATTCTTTGTACACGATTTCCTTGTTATTAAAGTAAACAATATCATTCTCTTTATTGCTCTTCACTTGGTTTTATTTTTTTGGATCTCTGTGAAAGTGGACTTTTCCATTGTGATGACTATTGGCTCTGTTTATCGTTAGTTATCACCCTGGACAAGAAGTTTTCATCGTCCATAACGCGAGCGAAATTCAAAAGTAGTCGCAGGCGGTGCTTGGCAAACTCGCCAAAAATAGACTTCCAAAAACATTTCAGCAATGGATAAATTGCCGGTGCATTAACGTACAAGGGAACTACTGCGAAATAGACACCAGTAACCGATTATAAGTTTTTAAAAAGTCATTCCGGGAACTTTTGTGTGGTACCTTGTATTTTTTCAGGAGTTTTAACTTACTTTAGTTTAATTCACTGCATTGATATCTGATCGAAGTCAACTGCTTATTAACTTTCTTCGTATATTCGGCACGTATTATAACAAAGAAAAACGTTGTTAAAGAATCCGAATCAATTTTCTTTTGAAGATATTGTCTCACAATATTTACACATATTAGTTTCAAAGTTTTAAAGACCGTAATTTTATTGTCAGTGATCGATCATGCTATGAAAGGGCATGAAGATTGAAAGATTTGGAAGTCATTATGTTCCAATCTATTAAATAAAATCCATCACGTTTTTCGCGGAACAACTAAAAGTTGATTTAGGAACACTTTCGAGGCGAGGGCTTGAGATACAAAATATTCAGGGGTTCAAAAATTTCTTAGAATATAGAGCATTACAATTACTGGGTGCATGAATTCCGTTCTTTGCAAAGTAATATAAGTGTGTATGTATTTTTTTTTTAGAAACCCGCAGAGAATAATAGATTATGCACAACAATTCTAAAGATATACATAAATGGGTAGACTCAGACAAGACAATAGACAAAATTGAACATTCATGCTAAAAACGTCCTTGTGCCTATGATGGTATGGACTATAATACATGACGATATTAATGCTGAGCACTCTAAGCTTCAGATGAATCAGCTGACTGACGAAATGGAGAAGGAAGTTTTTTGGACAAGGAAGCCGGAATGACATTTGTACAGAAACGCAAGACGCTAGTTGCTTTCACTACCAGTGGCGGTGAAAAGCAGGGGCGATGGGGCACTGGCCCAAGGCGCCAGCTCTTAGGGGTGTCAAAACAAACGCTTTTTTCGATACAGTTTTTCTATTTTTATTTCGATCAAAAATATAAATTTTCATTTCTGTCAGACTCGTACATATTAAATACAAAATTAATAATATTCTTTCGAACTTCTGCAATGTAGTACGTTGTTCACTGGTAACGTTACTAATATTTTTAACAGATTTCATAGAAATATATTTGATTAACTTTCTTACACATTTGAAAACATCTATAACTGATTTTGGTTGCACATTTAGATAAACCATGGCACCTTGACTTACAAAATTATATTGTTCCTGACCTCGGTTCGTATCTTAAAACGTATGTATCTAGAAACCTAATTTTGATTTACATCTTATGGGAAATCAATTAATCCGTTCCGAGAAGGAGTGAGAAGAAGCATTTTTTTACTATAAATGTGCATTTTGTATACCATATATTAATTTTTATTTATGAAATTTTGTATTTCACATGATTAGTATGAAAATCATTTTCCTTTAAACTGTAAAAAATGAACAACTTTCTTGTGGTTCAGGAGTTTTCGATTTGTTACATGTAGTAGTAGCCTGTTGGTAGCCTGCAGTGGCGCACACAGGAATTGGGGGGGGGCGGAAGACAAAATTATTTAAATTATGAATAAGACTCTCACTTCTAAATTTCAAGTGATGATCTACAAAAAAAAGGTCCTCGCTTCGGAAATACAAGTGATAACCTAAAAACAAAAAGGTCCTCACTTCTAAAATACATGTGACAACCTAAAAAAAAAGTTCTCCTATTTTTAAATAGATATATTTACCTAAGACGATGGTAAACATTTTCTAGTGTGTTTGTAGGTTTTTATTTTTATTTACTTCTTTCTTAGAGAAGGCCCAGGCCCCCGGGTCCCTCCCCTGGGTGCGCCACTGGTAGCCTGTTTCTAGTACTAGGGAAAAAAGTTAAAAAAGGAACATGTAAAACAGGCTTTGATTCATTAAAAAAATAAATAAATCACAGTTCGTATTTAGAGGTCAAAATAGGATATGAAAATAGTTTGTACCTCGAAGAGATCGTACTTCGACAGGTAAGTCGAGGTTCCACTGTATCAGCAAATTTACTTAGCCACAATTAGTATTAGGTTAAAATGTAAAAATATTTAAATTGCAAACATCTAAATCAAAAGAATATGTTTGAAATAAGATTGCGTTTGCTCTTTCGTTTTGCCACTGCATATTCTAACAAAAGGGCGCAGTTTGAGGATTTTGCCCAGGGCGCCAAAAGGGCTAGCGCCGGCTCTGTTCACTACACAGTGCACCATCTGTAGCTTGGATAATAAATTCTCCCACACCCGGCATATACAACCAACTTGACGCCTTCGGGTTAATATTTATTCAGGTAAATGCAGAACTTTATAGTGCGTTCGAGATGTGACTGAGATTCAAAAACAGATGGATCATTTCACTGTCTGCCAATGGCTAATTTGTGTTTGTACAGAAATTGAAAACTCTCTAACTAGATATTAGGTCATGGAAAGAGCCCTGCAAATCCGCGGATTGCCCGCAGATATCCGCCATTTTTCTGCGGATGCGGATAAATTATCATTTAAATCGTGCGAATGCGGATTATATATCATATCCGCTTATCCACAATATTCGCGTGAACATAAAATCTTCGGTGGACGGAAAACGCGTAAACGCTTCCTACGGAAAACGCGTTTAGTACCCCAAAATAAACCCCCAATAGTTAAATATAGTAGAGTTTATATAACAGTCGTAGATACAACAATTTCTTTGGATTTATTGCGTTTATTAATTTAAAAATAATTATGCATCGCCTTATTTTGCATTTTTGGAAATATTAGTAAAAATTAACCATGGTAATTTGCCACATACAAAAACATAGAAGTTCATATCGAATTTTTAAAAATAAAAATATTTCAGCTTTCTTAAAATCGTCATATAACTTTCATCTTTTAATAATAGGATAATAATAATTAATAATAATAATAATAATTTATTTTCAAATAAAAATAAATTGCACAGTTTACATGAGAACATACAAATTGTTACACCATTATGAGCAAAGCTCAGTGCATGGCGGTATCTTAATACATAATTTGTTCTTGTGTACGCTTGTGCCGGTCTAAAGGTGTGCTCATTTATATTAGAACGTAATACTATGAACACACAGATGTAAATACAGGTACATGTATATAAATTTAAAGAAATAAAATAAATATATAGATAAATAGATAAAATTAATAACAATAATAATTTTAGATATAAAGTTTACAAATGATGAATTTAAGAATTTAGTTTTATTATTAAGAACTTATGTTTTTTAATTTGCTTATCTTATAGGACTTTCCTTGTTATTTATTGGTCATAAATGTGATAAATTAATCTGTTTAATTATTTCTAAATATCGCTGGTCTAAAATAATAGTGAGATATCTTAAAAAACTAAGTTTTTGAGAAAATACTGTTTTACATTTTATATAAACTTGGTTTAAGAGTTGAATAATTGTAATTTCTATCTTTATTTTTTAACCTATATAATCTCAATACAACGTTAGATAGAAACACGTTTCTGGACCAAGTAATATTAATATGATAAAATTTAAAAAAATTTAGTAGTGTTGTAAAACAGCGATATGCCAAATAAGGCGAAACATGTTAGATTTTAACAATTATTCAATTAAAACACTAGGTTGGTTTCACAAATATATTTATTTTACTCAATACATATTTCGGCTATTAAGCCATTCTCGAGAGTTACAAATTAAACTAACTAAAAAATAATAAATGCAATTATATATATACTATGTCTGTACAGAGGTAGGTGGTTGGGGGGGGTCACAAATAAGATGACAATTATAGTTTTATTATAGGGCTATTGTATAACTCTACCTGTTCATTCATTCTGGGAATTCCTGACTGTAATTGTTTGTGGATTTCCAAATGTTCTAGGAGAGTAAGCCTTTGGTTATTGTTATTAATAATATATGAATTACCGAACAGTCATCTGTGTTAAAGATGTGGTTATTAGAAATGCAATGCTTTGCGACATTTGAGGAATCTGGTTTTATGTTTTTATTGGCGCTTAAATGTTCTTTGAACCTAATCTTAAATTTTCTATGTGTTCTTCCTATATAAACGTGGTCACAGTCTTGACATTTATCTTATAAATTCCACTTTAATCAGTAAGACCAATTTTGTCTATTTTATTATTAACTAAGAAATTTTTAATAGTTTTTTGATTATAGTAAGCCGGTGTTATATTTATTTTCCTAAGTTTATTGCCAATTTTATAACTAATTTTGCCTAAGCATGGGATTTTTTCATAGATTTTGTCTGAAGGACTTTCAATGCTGTAGAATAAGTTGAGCAAATGCTTAGTTTGATTTTTTAATAGAATTTTGTTCATTTCGGCTTGTGAATAGCCATTATCAGCAGCAATACTATAAATGGTTTCTAATTCCTTTTTAAAATTCAATTCAGAAAGTGGAATATAAAACCAGATTCCTCAAATGTCGCAAAGCATTGCATTTCTAGTAACCACATCTTTAACACAGATGACTGCTCGGTAATTCATATAAATAACAATAACCAAAGACTTACTCTCCTAGAACATTTGGAAATCCGCAAACAATTACAGTCAGGAATACCCATAATGAATGAACAGGTAGAGTTATACAACAGCCCTGTAATAAAACTATAATTGTCACCTTATTTGCAACCCCCCCACACACACACACACCTACCTCTGTACAGACATAGTATATATATTATTGCATTTATTATTTTTTAATTAGTTTAATTTTGAACTCTTCAGAATTGCTTAATAGCCGAAATACGTATTGAGTAAAATAAATATATTTGTGAAACCAACCTATAGTGCGTTCAAAGGTGAGTTTGCAGTACAGGGCATATGGAGTAGTTCTTTTTCATACTCTCTAATGGGTTTACACAATGACGCTATCCTTTTCTTGCTTGTCGACGTTGCCAGCTCTAAAACGCGCTAATCTGTGAAGACGCAGTGTTCTGCAAATGGCCATTTAGTTTTGTTGAGTTTTATTTTGAGTTTTATAAGAGCTGATTTTTGTAAATCATACGAGTTTTTCATACGAGCTATACTGCAAACTCACCTTTGAACGCACTATAGTGTTTTAATTGAATAATTGTTATTTAGTGATGTTTTATCTAGGAATAACGGAAAACTCTACCCAATCTATGTTAGATATTTCCAAACAGACAGCAAATCCTGTGCGGATTTTTCGGATATTTTTTGCGGATGCGGACTTTATATTTACAAAGGCTGCGGATGCAGATCGGATGCGGATCCTGCCTATGCGGATGCGGATCGGTTGCGGATACGGAAAAACATATCCGCGCAGGGCTCTAGTCATAGATAGCGAGATTAAATATTGTGTTAATTGAATTATATTTTGCATATTACAAAAAATTCCGAAAAAAAAGGACAAAACGTATGCATACATCTAATAGAATGTATTAAAATTAATTTCTACTTACGCCGAAACACAGCAAATACCATTGTATTGAAAAATATATATTATAGCAAAACTTATTATTGCAGATAGGCTAGCACATATAACCAAACAATTTCGTCCAAAAGATGGCCATTTGTAAAGTGGTATCAACAGTAATGGTGAAATCAAGTATAATTGCATATCTGCTGAGAGGTACCAAGTTTGCATAATACATAAATCATGTGGATTGACATAGTTCTGTACGTAAAGTAGTGCAGACCACCAATATTCATCGCATTCAATGGATTTATAAATATTTGGCCAATTTGGTCCTGAAGTAAGATATCTTAAAAATGTGTTATGGAACAATATGATAGCCAACAGTGGAAAGGTTAACCTGAAACAAAAATTGATATAAACTGTACATTTTTACACATTTCAGGCTTTCATAGGTATACAGGTGTGTCAAGATAAAGGGAATACGAGTTATCTATGAAATGTTTCAGAGTTTCTTTTTGAGCCGCGGAGCACTTTTCACTAAAAGAATTGGTTGTGGAGCACTATCCTTGCTATATATTTATATATATTTTAGTTAGATCTTGACGTGTGATATGTGTAGAACTAAATTTCTTAGTTGACCGATACAGGACAATTTGTTTTATGCCGATCTTGGAAAGTTATCTTTATTTATTTTTTTTTTTTTTCTCAAAAGTACATTAAATCAGCTTTACAAGGATATCAAAATATCATACTTTAATTTTAACCATTTCAAAATGGCGACCATTTATTTACAAAATAATAAATAATAGTAGTATAAAAATCGTAGAAACTAAATTATAAAAAGATATAACATTATGTAACAAGGAAAAACAATAAAAGAAAATATGACTAACGTTAGTAATAAAGTAAGGAAAATTTACAAATGTTCAATATGACCGCCGTTATTATCCACACATTTTCTCATTCGTAATAAAAACTCTTTCATTACATTTAGAACGATATACTCTTGAATTTCTTTGATGGCTATTCTTACCGCATGTTCTAAGTATTTTAACCTTTACCTTCAGGATACCTTTCTTGGTAGAGTTGCTGGGTCCTAACAGAATTTATTTGACATTCCCCGAATGTCAGAACCATCTCTCATTTCTTGATTTGAATAACGTACGTAAGCCATAATTACAAATGATTTTATGATATCACCTTTAATATCAAACTCGTACTAACAGGCAAGAAAATTTGCAGGTTTTATTTGTTTTTTTTTTTTATGTAACAGAATCATTTTCAACGCTTGTTATGTTTAATTTTGTACGGTTTATGTTATTCATTATTTTATAAATAAATGGTCGCCATTTTGAAATGGTTAAAATTAAAGTATGATATTTTGATATCCTTATAAAGCTGATTTAAGGTACTTTCAAGAAAAAAAATCAAAGTACGGATTCCCTATGCTAGATAAAAAGTTGAAACATTTTCCGTTGAAACCGGAAATGATACAAAATTCTTATTAGAGTCCTTAAGGGTATAATGTAGCCAATTCAAAAGTCACACATTCTCCGCGGGGTGCGGTGGCCAGATGCCTTATTACGTCATTGGGGGCATGGCTACACAGGCTACTTCGAGATGGGGGAACCTCGAAGTAGCTTACAGGGAGAGGGAAAAATACTCATATTTTGAATTCAACTTGTATGTTTGGGAATCATAAAATATAGACTAAATATATTCGAATCAATTTGATTATTTTTTTAATTTCAAGTTATCAAAGAAAAATTTTGATTTAATTTTCAATTTTACAGCGCTTAACTTTTTTTTAACTTCACATCACTGTTACTCAGTAAATGAATAAAAATTAGAAATGTTAACTTTTAAATAAGCCCTTGTATGTGAAAAGTGATCAATATTTATTACCAATTCTGATTTTACAGATAATTTTGTAGAAATAATAGTTTTTTTTTATCATCAAAAAATTATGTTAATAATCATTAATAATAATGTGTGTGAAGAAGTTTCTCTCCAATGCCCCCCCCTTCGTCTCTGAGCCTTATTGTAGACCGGTGGTTCTCAACATTTTTTCTTGACGTACCCCTTGGCGTGTCAGAAATTTATTAAGCACCCCTAAAATTATAGTAGGGGAGATAAATAGGAAATTCAAAACATATTTAGTAAAATATAAAGTAATTGTAGATTCAGCCCTTTGGGGTTGATAGGAGTAGGATAAAATTCTGATATACGGTTTTCGGCAATTGCATGGGTAGTCTTTATAAGTAAATAGCAAGTAATTTTATATCTCAACAAACACAGGAAATACAACGGGATGTATAATTCGCCCCAATTGTAGATTCACACTTTTGGGGTTGATTAGGACAAAATCCTGAAATAAGGTTTTCGGCAATTGTAAGAGTAATCTTTGTAAGCAAAAATCAAGTCGATATATCATTGGTCCTAAGAGATATTAAAGAATGTCTGAATTCACATTTCACCTCTTTTCAGCCTAAGGCATGCAATTTTAAAAACTGTCAATAACATTTCGAGATATTTTAAAAATACACATAAGTGTCAAAAAGTAATTTTATATGTCAACAAACACAGGAAATACAACGGGAAGCATGATTCGCCCCAATTGTAGATTCACCCCTTTAGGGGTTGATTAGGACAAAATCCTGAAATAAGTTTTTCGGCAATTGTAAGAGTAATCTTTGTAAGCAAAAGTCAAGTCGATATCGATTTAAAAACGTGACCGAAAACTTTACCCAACTAACAAAAACTTTTAATAAAAGCGACAAGGTTATTGTTACTGCAGGAACCAACGACATCAACATTAAAGACTTTAAAAACGCAGTGTTAAGTGTTGTAAAAAACTGTACCCATACAAACTTAGTGATTAATACTATTCCCTATCGTTATGATCTACCCCAAAGAAACAATTTCATATATGAATTAAATACCTTTCTTTATAGACTCTCACATGAATATTGTTTTAAATTAATAGACATTAATATGTTTCTGGACAGATGCGACTACAATAAACATGGACTACATTTAAATGTTAGTGGCAAAAAGAAAGTGGCTGATATCCTGTTAAAAATAAACAATATTAGAAAAATTAAAGACGTTAAAACTGACGAGAAAATAAATTTTCAAAAAGAGGGGTTTATAAAGCATGTAAAGTAGGATCTCTAACAATATTTCACCAAAATGCTCAATGCCTGAGAAACAAAACGGAAATATTGGAAGTTTTTCTATCAGAACGTGAAATTGCCATTTTGTGTATCTCTGAACATTGGCTTTATCCGGGTGAAATTATCAGTATTCCGGGATTTAGAACAATATCAAACTATAGTAGGAGTAATCACGTTCATGGTGGAGTGTTAATCATGTGTAGTGACAAAATAAAACAAACTAGAGATATTTTTGAAATTAAACATTTATGTCAGGAACAATTATTTGAGTGTTGTGCATCCAGTATGTCAACCAAAGACTCCAAAAATTTTATTATTGTAACAGTATACAGGTCACCTGACTTCAGTACTGATGTATTTCTCTGTGAATTAGAAAAATGTTTAGAAATCATAACAAACATAAAATCTACTAGTTTTATTTTGCTTTGTGGTGATTTTAACATAGATTTCCTTGAGAATTCTAAAACAAAAAATTCTCTAGTTGACTTGCTAACGAGTTACAACCTTAATATAACGATTGATAAGCCAACTAGAGTAACGGCTACTTCAAAAACTTGTCTGGACAATATATGTGTAAATAGTAAACAATATGACGCGCAAGTTGTAAATGCGGGTGTTTCAGATCACTTTGGTCAGTTGATAACTCTCAAGGAAGTCGAAATAAGTCGGGATCACAATAAAGCAAAAAAAGAGGTAAGGATAATGAATGATGAAAATTACATTATTTTTAATAATTTTCTAGTCATGGAGGAATGGAAAGGCATTTACAGTGATACTTGTAGTTTAAATGCAGCTTTCAATACATTTATGGAAACATTTAATTACTACTTTGAAGTTTCTTTTCCAAAAAAAAATGTCAAACATAAAAACGGGAAAAGAAAACCTCCATGGCTAACAAAAGGAATCCAAACCTCTTCCAAAACCTTAAAAGATTTATATATGTTATCTAGACATGGAACTAGAGCGAATCTAGAGCATTATAAATTATACAAGAAAATTTACAGGAAAACCATACAGCTGGCAAAACGGCAGTACAATAATGATTTGATTTTGAACTCGAATAATAAAAGTAAAGCAACTTGGACAGTTATTAAAAATAATTTACAAAGTAAACGGGAATCCGACAGTTCTGATGGGATTAAATTAAATATAAATGGTAAAATTTGCACATGTCACTTAGAAATAAGTAACCACATGAACAAATTTTACACTACAATAAATAAATCCCCAAACAGTAATTGCGTTGTAAATACTATGAACTATTGGAACGAACATAGTATATTTTTAAATCCAACTGATGAAGTAGAAGTTTCAAACGTTGTTAAAAATATGAAAATATCGTATTCCTCAGGTTATGATGGAATTAGCTCAAAAATAATAAAAAAAATGCATTCAATTCATTGCTAAACCACTAGCACATTTAATAAACAAATCCTTTTCTCAAGGTCTTTTTCCTAGTGACCTGAAAATAGCCAAAGTTGTTCCGATATTTAAAAAAGGTGATAAAGAACAGGTAGAAAACTATCGACCGATATCATTGCTCTCTCCCATATCTAAAATATTTGAAAAAATAATGTCGATTAGAATTGTTGAATTCATGGAGAAGAGTGCAGTTATAATATCGGAGCAACATGGTTTCAGAAAAGGACGTTCAACAACCACGGCACTTTTAAACATACTAAATTTTATATATGAAAATTTGGACAAAAACCGGCACACATTAGCAGTATTTTTGGATCTATCAAAAGCATTTGATCGTGTCGATCACAAAATACTGCTAGGGAAACTTGAAAATCTAGGAATAAGAGGAAAAGCCTTGGATTGGCTTACATCATACCTCGAAAACAGGGCACAATATGTTCAAATTGGTGAGTCAAAATCAAATCATTTATCTGTAATCCAAGGGGTTCCACAAGGTAGTGTACTGGGGCCTCTCTTGTATATATTATATGTAAACGACATTGTAGAGGGTGCTCTGAGTTCGGAACTTGTAGCTTTTGCAGATGATACCACAGTAATGGGTTCTGACGCAGATTGTCAAGCTCTTGTAACAAACGTTAACAAAGATTTACATTCTTTAAGCAATTGGTTGCAATCAAATGATCTACTCTTAAATTATGAGAAATGTAGTTTCATAAAATTTTCTAAAAGTAAATTGAATTACGATGTTAGCCAGTTGATTAAAAATAAGAAGTCTGTCATTCAAGTTGCATCTGCGAAACTTCTGGGTATTCATCTGGACCAGCATCTTACTTGGGATACTCAAATTGACTTTTTGTGCAAAAGAATGTCCCAAGAATGTTGGAAACTAAAAATTATATCCAAAACATGTAGTAAAGAAGTAGTCAGAACCTATTACTTTGCAAATATATATTCTATACTATCTTATGGTATACTTTGTTGGGGTACAGGTTCAGAACTCATCAGATTGTTTCGGCTACAAAAACGTATTCTACGTAATATGGTTGGTTGCAGCCAAAGAACATCCTGTGTTAATATATTTAAAAATCTAAAGATTTTGACTTTACCAAGTATGTATGTGTATCAAGCCTGTGTATATGTACGACAAAATTTGTCAGATTATGAAAGAAGGTCAGATATTCATGCATACAACACGAGGCAAAAAGCACATTTACAAGTACCTAAAACTAAATTTGCTATTACATCTAACAATCCGACCATATTATCAAAGAAAATTTACAACAATTTGCCGCAACACCTGAAAGATTATGGATCACTTAAAACATTTAAATGTCAGCTTGTTGACTTCTTAATAAAAAAATGTTACTATAATCTTAATGAGTATCTTTTACAACGTCATTAAAACGGACTAATTCATGTATTGATATTTATAAATTTTACTTTTAATTTTATTTATTTATTTTTTAAAATTTATTTATAAACTTATTTATTATTTTATATTTGACAAAAACTGTTTTATCAGTAATTTTTTATTGAAAGGACGAAATTAATAAATTATTATTTGGTTTATTAATTAATTAAATACTAACGTCTAATAGTATTTCTATTAGTGATGTAATTAGAATGAGTAATAAATAATAAAAAACAACTGATAAGTTTTCTATGACAACTGCACTGATGCAAGATTTTGTATATATTAAAAATATTTTCTGTATTTTTTATTTGGAAGTAATCATAAACTGTTTTGACCATAATAATAATCAATTGTATTGAAATATGAAAAATAATGACTTGTCCAATATTATGTATGCATATAATCTTCTGGACCAATAAAATTATTATTATTATATTATTATTATTATTATTATCTCATTGGTCCTAAAAGATATTAAGGAATGCCTGAATTCATATTTCACCCCATTTCAGCCTTAAGGGATGCAATTTTAAAAAACTGTCAATAGCATTTCGAGATATTTTAAAAATACACATATGTGCCAAAAAGTAATTTTATATCTCAACAAACACAGGAAATACAACGGGATGTATAATTCGCCCCAATTGTAGATTCACCCCTTTAGGGATTGATTAGGACAAAATCTTCAAACAAGTTTTTCGGCAATTGTAAGAGTGATCTTTGTAAGCAAAAATCAAGTTATCTCATTGGTCCCAAGAGATATTAAGGAATCCCTGAATTCACATTTCACCCCTGTTCACCCTTAAGGGATATAATTTTAAAAAACTGCCAATACCATTTCTAGATATTTTAAAAAGACACATATGTGCAAAAAATAAATTTATAACTCAACAAACACAAGAAATACAACGGGATGTATAATTCGCCCCAACTGTAGATTAATGTAATCTTTGTAAGCAAAAATCAAGTCATCTCATTGGTCCCAAGAGATATTAAGGAATCCCTGAATTCACATTTCACCCCTTTTCACCCTTAAGGTATGCAATTTTAAAAAACTGTCAATAACATTTCGAGATATTTTGAAAAGACACATGTGCCGAAAAGTAATTTTATAACTCAACAAACACAGGAAATACAACGGGATGTATAATTCGCCCCAATTGTTGATTCACCCCTTTAGGGGTCGATTAGGACAAAATCCTGAAATAGGTTTTTTGGCATTTGTATGGTAATCTTTGTAAGCAAAAATCAAGTCGATATCTCATTGGTCCTAAGAGATATTAAGGAATGCCTGAATTCACATTTCACCCCTTTTCACCCTTAAGGGATATAATTGTAAAAAACTGCCAGTATCATTTCGAGATATTTTAAAAAGACACATATGTGCCAAAAAGTAATTTTATAACTCAACAAACACAGGAAATACGGTGGGGTGTATAATTCACCCCGACCGTAGATCCACCCCTTTAGGGGTTGATTAGGACAAAATCCTGAAATAAGTTTATCGGTATTTGTATGGCTAATCTTTGTAAGCAAAATGCAAGTCGATATCTTATAGGTCCTAAGAGATATTAAGGAATCCTTCAAACCACAATTGATTAGGGGTTGATTAGGATAAAACCCTGAAACACATTTTTCGGAATTTGCATAGGTAGTCTTTGTAAGCAAAAACCAAGTCAATATCTTATTAGTCCTAAGAGGTATTATGGAATCTTGAAATCACATTTCACCTCTTTTCACCCTTAAGGGGTGAAATTTAAAAAAACTGTCAAAATTATTTCAAGATGTCATAAAAAGACACCTATGTGCCAAAAAGGAATGTTAAAATTCGACAAACACAGGAAATACGACGGGATATATAATTCACCCCAATTGTAGATTGACCCCTTTAGGGGTTGATTAGGGCAAAATTCTGAAATAAGTTTTTTGGTATTTGTACGGGTTATTTTTCTAAGCAAAAACCAAGTCGATATCTTATTGGTCCTAAGAGATATTAAGCAATTCTTGAAATCACATGATACCCCTTTTCACCCTTAAGGGGTGAAATTTTAAATAACTGTCAAAATTATTTCGAGATATTTTAGACACCTATGTGCCAAAAAGGAATGTTGCAACCAAACAAACTCAGGAAATATGACGGGATGTATAATTCACCCCGATTGTAGGATCACCCCTTTAGGGGTTGATTAGGATAAAATCCTGAAACACGTTTTTCGGAATTTGCATGGGTAGTCTTTGTAAGCAAAAACCAAGTCGATATCTTATTGGTTCTAAGAGTTATTAAGGATTCCTTTAAATCACATTTCACCCCTTATCACCCTTTAGGGGTGAAATTTTAAAAAACTGTCAAAACTGTTTCGAGATATTTTAAAAAGCACCTATGTGCCAAAAAGAAATGTTACATCTCAACAATCACAGGAAATATGACGGGATGTAAAATTCACCCTTTTAGGGGTTGATTAGGATAAAATCCTGAAATAGGTTTTTCGGAATTTGCATGGGTAGTCTGTGTAAGCAAAAACCAAGTCAATATCTTATTGGTCCTAAGAAATATTAGGAATCCTTGAAATCGCATTTCATCCCTTTTCACCCTTTAGGGGTGAAATTTAAAGAAACAGTCAAAACTCTTTCGAGATATCTTAAAAAGACACCTAAGTGCCAAAAAGGAATGTTAATACCCGACAAACACAGGAAATACGACGGGATGTATAATTCGCCCCAATTGTAGATTCGCCCCTTTAAGGGTTGATTAGGACAAAATTCTGAAATAAGTTTTTCGGTATTTGTACGGGCTATCTTTGTAAGCAAAAACCAAGTCGATATCTTATTGGACCTCAAAGATATTAAGGAATCTTTGAACTCACATTTCACCCCTTATCACCCTTTAGGGATGAAATTTAAAAAACCGGTCAATATGAATTTGTATTCTACCACGGAAAGAGCAAAGTCTAAAATAAAACACGTAAATTTGACACACAAACTGTTTTATTCCAAAGATCTTCAGTTACCAATTTTTATAAAACAATAGAAAATTATTGAATAAGCATAGTCAACAGTTTATATCTTACTAATTAAACACCAAATACAAAGATATGTGTAGAAAATTAGGGCGGAGCTTAAGACTCCCTCTACTATGACTAGATTAGTTTAAAACCACGCTACCAGATGGATACATCTCTCGATGCTTGTAAATGCCAGTATTTCATATAAATAGTGTTTCAGTGTGGGTCAAAGAATTGGTGCTAAATATTAATTAATTTTCATAAACAAGGGCTCATTTTAAAGATAAAAGTACAATTTAGAGGATTTCAGCTATGGAATTTGCAATTGTTATTGATTTACGGAGTAACAGTGATGTGAAGTTAGACAAAGTTTAGGACATTATAAAACTGAAAATTAAGAATAAAACCAAATTTTAACTCTGAAATCCAACGGGGCCAATCTTTATCTTCAAATTAAAAAAAAAATCAAATTGATCCGACAACATTTGGTCCAAATTCTTTGGCCCTTCTAAATGCACGTTTCCGTTGCGCGTAACCTAGGTACATTACGCTCTTAAGTGGGCCCTTTTGTCTAGTTTTTTACTAAAGATTTTTTTGTATTTCTTTAAATAAAGGAGTAATTCGAGGTGCGGCGTTTCAAAAAAACACCCTGTATATCGGTGGCGTAATTCTAATACCTCATAACTCAAAAAACTCAACTTTTCAGGAGAGCAACAAAACATTCTTAATGATTGAAAAACTGATAAATTTGTTTGAATTATTGGTAATTTCTTTTATTATATTCAAAGTGACAAATGTATTTCTTTTATTCCGTAATTTAACGTGTTTATGTCAGTAAAAGGTGGGTAACGAGGTACCAGTACAGGTACCAGTACCAGTACCAACAACTGTACCAGTTTTGGATACGAGGTTTTTTTTTTCACAGGGTACAGCACTAAAGTCAATCCCCTGCGGCTTACGAGGTATTTTCCAATAGATTCAGCGCACTTTTTACCATGGGAATACCTCATAACCCCAAAATGTATTTGTAGCGTAAAGACAGACAGACTAGATCCTAAATACTAGGTGGTCAGGTTATGTTAAAAAATCAGCTGTGGCCACCACAGGACCGACCGACATCATAAAGTACTTGTATAAAATAAATTCTAGCAGCACAGTAGAAATAACTTGGCCTAATATTTTCTAACAGAGATATTATTTATCATGACCATGGAAACGTTATATACATATAAGTATGAAAAAATTGACTTTTTTTTCGTTTTATCAAAAAATGTTTCAAATAAAAGTTGTTAGTTATTGCTTTTATAGCAACTTTTGTTCAATAAATTTTTTCTAAATATTTTTTGTTGTGAAATATTCGCAAAAATCTTAAAATCGACACGAGTAAACTCCATTTTTAGTCAACCGATTTTTACTAAAAGTAGATCAACTCGTGCCATTGATAGCAGCAGCTTAAATATGAAGTTTCATAAAAATCCTTTCAGCCGAATTTGCTCTGCACGTGTACACAGACAGACGGACAGAAGGACGGACGGACAGATGGACGGACGGACAGACAGACCGACAGACATCATGTTAGAAATAGTCAAAACGTTATGTAGGGACCTCAATCGTGGAGATCCATCGAAATCTCGACATGTTAAAATCGGTATGATCACAATACCTCCCTTATACCATATTTTTCGGACGATAAGACGCACCAAAAATTTATGAGACAATTTTAAGAAAAAATATTTATTATTACTATAACTTGAACAAGTAACATTTTGTTCATCTTCAATGTCTATACTA
The DNA here is from genome assembly GCA_963971575.1 of Liopterus haemorrhoidalis. Classification (NCBI taxonomy): domain Eukaryota; kingdom Metazoa; phylum Arthropoda; class Insecta; order Coleoptera; family Dytiscidae; genus Liopterus; species Liopterus haemorrhoidalis. The sequence goes on along the minus strand of OZ020619.1, from coordinate 24,206,307 downwards.
TCACTCGTCTCGTTAATGTCACTGTTCGTATTATTTTCGTCTGAACTATTGTTGTCAATCTCTTCAAAACCCAGTCATCTTTGATACTTATACGTTACTTATACCGCATTTCATAAAAACTTTATAATCGTCTTTTCTTTTACAACTAACCACGAATTTTTTACCCAAGTACATACTTTTGAAATTACCGGCCCTTTCATACGTCCTGTTGCTGTACATCATGTTTTGGCTTTATCATTCATTTGTTCCACTCTTCCCGTATAAAATTATTAAATGGTTTATTAATCGACACATCCAAGAGCTGTCGTTGACTTGTAAGGCCTCCAGAAATGACAGTTAATTCTATATTCATTTCCTTGGTTGATTCTGTTTTATGCGTTCTGAATTGATTCCATACTAACATCGCTCACATTTTAAACAACTCGTATACCTTCAGACCATAAGACGCACCCCAATTTTAAGTCGATTTTTCTGTGTAAAAAGGTGTGTCTTATGGTCCAAAAAATACGGTGTATGTTGACGGTCGGTAAAAATGGTAGCACCGGGTAATCAATATTGATTGTTTTGGGCGCTCCACTGCAATATATTTTTGCCCACTTACCAATAATGGTGAACTAGACTAAATGTATAGCCGTGCGTGATACATACATATATAATTTTGACATTTTATTTAAAATATTATTCAATACACATTTGATAACGAGCTCGGGATTACAATTTTCAATATAAATGTTGATTAATACACATACAGCAAATCTATTTAGTACTGGCGTGTGGGAAATCAGTTTCGCGCATATGAAGAACGCATTCGGAAAGAAAGAGAGAGTCGAGCGCTTGGACTGTACAGTACGAGACACAAGTTTTCATCAAAATATTAATTTTTTCCACAATTTAATGGATTACTTTTTTTATTTCATATTTTCTGTTCACTTCTTTCTTTCTGTTTTCTAGGTGACGAAAATGTGGAACATTCACCTAAATTTAGAAAATAATAATGTATAAATAATATAACAATGAAATAAAAATGAAAAGCCTGTTAAGAACTGAACTAAGTTTACCAAACAAAATAAATGTTTTTGTTGAACAGCTTTGTTGCGTCTTATAACAAAGATATTTATTATGATTGTTAATTTAGAACGTGAAATTTCGGATTCTTTTGTTCAAAATATTTGTTCCGTCCGTGTCTCATCTTTGTATTAAAGTTATATTGTATTACAACTTTTAACTTGTCTAACCTGCAGACACTTTTTTTTCATTGTTAAATCTACTTAAACTTCTTGCAGAAACGCCTGTGCACGCTGAAACTCGATCCAAAATATTCTTCAAAGGTATAATCACGTTCCCTGCTGCAGCTCACTTAGTCATAAAGTCAATCACATTACTAATAATCTCCTTACACTGACTTATTGTTTACGCGCCCGCATAATTTCGTCTTAAATTCCATTATACTTTTTCATCCGAATGTACTTTCACTGATACTTGCAGCAAGACAGTCTGAAGTCAACGGACGTCCCCACTCCAATTTCTAGTGATTGCTACTGCGCACCCAAGGTCATCTGCCAGGCTTAAATAGATGGACTGTACATGAAACTAAATATTGATATTAAACTGAACAGAAGTTAAACAATAAGTTATAAAAACATTAGGTACGCCGCTCATGCATATCTTCGTGAACACATGTTGCTTGCTCACAGGGGCGGATTTAGCTTGTACGAGGCCCCTGGCTGAAAAATTTGTCGGGGCCCTAGTATCAAATTACCCTAGTTTTTTGCCCTAGATTTTTGTTTACTAGTAAAAAAGGATCATATTCTTGTCATATATATGCACATACTTATACCGTTCAAATACAGACATTACAATAACTTAAGACAATGAAAAAGAAAAAATACATTTTATGAATGTGATTTTACAAATTTTTTCTTCATAAACTATTATTTTGCTTTAATAAAACCTGAAATGTGTAAAAATATATTTATATTTTAATAGAATATAAATAAGACCAAAGGGGGTTTAAAATATATTAGTAATTCATACGCAAACAATTTTTTGAATTAATAACATTACTAAGCCTATAAAGTACACATATATACATACACATAAATAATTGTGCTTACTGTCATACTTATTATAGTCGGATTGCTGATAGGTGACTGTTCGTTGCTACAAGTATCGATATACAATACTATATGCTTTCTCTGTCTATATCATTATAATTATTTGCATACCCATAGTAACGTATAGTGACGCAAGTTGACAACTAACCATCCAAATTATTTTAATAAAAAACAAAGCATTAGAAAGAAAAGGCATGAGTCGTAGATATCTTTACTAATTAGAGCACGAAAATAAATTCATAGCAGTACTGAAACAAACAAAATTATTAATTTTAAGTTAATAATTATAAATAAGGAAAAACTTATACTCATGCATTACGCATGATATCGTCGTCATCTGAACTATCACTGTCATTTCTTGTATTTATTATTACTGGATTACTGGATTTTTTTAACAGATTTTGCCCAACTAATTTGATCACAGGCTACTTGTCACATTTTCAAAACTTCGTTATCACTTTACCCGTTTTGACCAATATGTCTATCATAATAATTTTTTGTTATACCTACCCCAAATTAGTTCAATGGGGTTAAACTGGCAGAGATAAGGAGGTAATCTTAGTACTTCATGACCATACGTTTGTGCCAATATATCAATAAAATAAACTGGTTCAGATTTTAATTCCCTTCATTTTCTCGTGATTTTGTTAGTGATAAGTTCAGATTTATTACATTTTATAATTCTACGAATTGTTGATTCCGAAATCTTTAAGGCAACTGCTACTCTTTGATGGACACAAGATAGAAAAATAAGTGGCCCATTGTCCTCTTTTTCGGAATTAAAATATTCCAGCAGATTTAAAATTAAAGTTTGTGAATTTAATAATTGGCAGAAAGCTCTATTAATTAATATTGTTACTAGAAACTGACAGCTATGACAAATAACAAAAAACATTTTTAAAATCGCTGAAAAATGGTAACTAGATTATATGAATGCACTACTTGACACATACAGGTTTCTATGTGTCAAGTAGTGACAGTCACTTATCAGCAATCCGACTATATTAGAAATTGGAATTAGGCAGATATATATATATATATATACAAAATTTTTAGATGGCTCGTTTGCGAAATTTTCTTTGAGCAAAGTCATCTATCAACTACGAAAAGTTTAATGAGCTAACAATTTCATGTTCTATGCTCATGAGACACAGTAGAGTGAGTCTCCGCTGTCCCATTGAACTTCGAAGTTCATTTTTTAATCTCTTCAACTTCGAAAACGAACGCTCTCCACTGCAGTTGGATACCATCATGGATAAATAGTTGATTTAGGTAGTATCTCTACAATTTAGATTTCCCTCCAAAAATGTTTGTATTTCAACCTTTTTTAAACTATTCAGTTATTTAGGTAAGTCTGAGGATGGCATAAGAGGCAAAATATTTATCAAGTTAAAATTTTGTGAAACAAATAATTTCAGGGGTGTAATGGTGCCAGGTCGCCTGTTCTGGTACCTTTTTTGAGTGGCAGGGCGACGCTCTGGCACTTTTCTTAATTCAATAACTGTAAATATTATATAATTTATTTTTGTCAGTTTGACATAATTTTATCGCTTGTTATATAGTAAGGAATATTTCTGAATATTTGTGTAGTTTGGTTAAATATGTTGATTTAAATATTTTCAAATAAATATTTCAAGATTTTGAACTTTATTGTTTTTTTTTTTTTTACTAACGCTCTGCCACTTTTTTTTTTTTTAGGAGTACACCCTTGATTTTTTTTCTTATTATGATGTTTTAGCGAGAACCAGCAACAGAATCTACTCAAGTTAGTTAACGTGTATATTGTTTAAAAATATAAAGTTTATTTATTTAAGAAACAAATAAATAAATAAATTAATCATCTCTTAAAGTACATCCCTTTCCATAAAAAAAATTACGTCATGTAACTATTAATGAACTTTGACTTTATTTTTCAGGTAAAAAAGCTAATTATATTAATTAACAAAAACTCAAATAAAGTACTACTTATTCTTAAGATTTTTTTTTTAAGTCTGCTACATACTACTTCCGACATAAAGTGACTAAAAAAAAAATCAGAAAAACGTAATTATAAAGGCAAACAACTTAAAAAGACCCACAGCTGTTTTCTTTTACTACTACACAAATTCTAGTAATATAAATCAAAAACTCAATTTTTTTTGTATTTGACGTACGCTTCAACAGCAATTTGTATTTCCGTGACTAAATTTGACGTTCGTATTTGTAACATTGCAAATGTGACCTTGCAATGTACAGCCCAAGCGTCGCCCAGCGACGCAGTAAGTACAGTCGGCCAAACACAGTAGAGCCACTCCGAACAGATTGATCGAACATCTTCATAATTTCACAAATTCAGTTCTTCATTTAATTGCATATAAATTATTTTCAGTATTAACTTTTCAATGGTAGTATATTTTTTTATTACATTATTTGGAAGCCCCTTAATATCGTAGGTCCCTGGCTGTAGCTCAGTCAGCCCTCCCCCCTAAATCCGCCACTGCTTGCTCATTAGCATAAATACCATTTCGCATAAAATTCAGTCCTGACCTTTTTTTTTTTATATAAAATAGAATAAAATTATTAAATATAACGATAAATCAATATTGATCACCTAGTATAAGTCTCCAACAACTGGAATTGCGTATAAAAAGCCTTGTAATATTATTTTTAATTATTGCAATGACTGGCATTTCTCTTAAATAAAAAACTTTACAAATATTAACATACCTGAGATATCTATGAGCATAATGTTTCCATATATTAAACTTTAATTCTTTTTCATTGGATTTCAGAAAATTATAGGACAGCAGTAGGCCGCCAATAAAAAAGAACGTCTCAACGGCAGATAAAGTTGCTAGAAAAACTGATCCTGAATCCTTAAAATTCTATTAAAATAATAAAAAGTTTGAAAACATTATTGAATAAATTGGTACACTTATTTTAAGGGTCACCAGATGTCCTTATTATAAAAAAAAAAACAATTCTGTCTGTTTTTCGTAAGTTATAGGCCTGTAACACTTGAGCAGTTCCAACTTGAATAATATAATAAAACAGACAATTTTTACTTAAATATGAGAATATCGATATTAGTTAACAGGAGTAGTACTTCTAAATGGAAATAGTTTTCTCTATTGCATAAATAAAAACATATATAAATACCTCTGCTTGAAAATTGGTGTTTGAAGTATGGATAAATAAATATATAATCATCGAATGGCACAAAACAATTTGCGTTGTTGCCAGGAATCTTATCCCATTGATGCAATCCAAACTGCCTGGATCCGAACGAATTGAAAAGAGTTTCGACCAATTTGTATAGACCGAAAATGCCAATAATATTTTCTTACTGGGCACTGCAAAAAATGCATTAATTATTTAAATCATAAAACATTTTGTAGAAAAGATGTAAAATAACGGGGAAAATATAACGGGATGAAGAAATATGTAATCAGTATGATAAATTATGTAACTATACCGACAAATGATCACGACAAATTAGGTTCTTTGCACGACGATGATATTTGAACTATAAATATTGTAATCGTTAGTGAGTACGTCAATATAAAATGCAATTAGCATTAAATTAAATCTGAACATTCGGATAAAAATCACAGATAGACAAAATAAAAATTTACGGAAAACATAAACATTATAAGAATATATATATATAATTCCTTATTTCCCCTAGGCCTTGCCGCGTTTAGGGTTTTAGCTACTACATGAGAATAGAAATAATCATAATAGTACAATAAAATACATGACAAATTTGATTATATACAATAATTTTATATGAATTTCTTTATTCTTCATTCTTCTTCCGGTGTCCCTCTCTTTCTTCCTATTCTCTTTTCGGCTTACGTTTCAGGTCTCCTTCCTTCTTGACTCCAGTTCTTCCACCCTTCTTTCGTCTCTTTTTCGCTTATCTTCCCACTCTTCTTTCTTCCTCCTTTGCCTCTCTCTTCTCCCATCCTATTCTCAGTTTTGCCTTACCTCCCGCATTCCTTCCTTCTTTCCTCGAGTACTCTCGCCCATCTTTCTCCCTTTCTTTCTTCACTCAACAGCTCCTTTATCTCTTCCTCCCATTTTATCATCTTTCCACATCTTTTTGCTAGATGTTCCAAGGATTTTTCCTCCTCCCTACACATTCTGCATAGCCTATCCTAATAATAAGGACTCTGTGGTTTTGCCCAATACCTGTTGCTCCATTCTTCATTTCAACATCTTAATCTGGCAACCCTCCTAACTCTGCCTTCCCTCTCCTCCCTTTCAAATATTTAGGTATTCCTACAGTCCTTATCTCTCTATATCTTTGCACATTCCTTGAATTGTCTATTCTTACTGTTCTTTCCTGCTCCTGTACCTCCTTGTTTCTCCTCCCCAATTCTTCTACTGTGTTTCTTCCTCCGTTTCTCTTTTGCTCAGCTTGCCTTGTTTCCATCCCACATCTCCAATAGTACTCTTTCCTTTTTTCTCCCCTTTCCGACAGTGTACCCTTTTGTTCTTCATTCATTCTTTCTTCCCAGCATTCTCTTAATATCATCCTTCTTTCGTCCTTTCTCATTTTATCCTCATACTTCGCCACCCTCGCTCTGGCTCCCACTCTCAGCTTTTCCCTCTTCATTTCCTCCCTCACTATATATCCTGGTGTCGTTATGTCTAATCCCATAATCCATCTCATCTATCCCTCTTGTACCCTTTCTACTTTCTCCCATTCCTTCCACTCCCAGATCTCAACTCCGTACATGAGGATACTCTTCACTATCACGTAAAATAATTTCACCCACCACTTATTATCGTCGTTAAACCTCCTCTCTCCTATGCTCCATAGCTTTTCCATAACCATTCTTGCTTTCTTCACTCTTTCCCTAACGTGTTGCTCTGCCCTATTGATCCTCGTTAGAACGTATCAGAGGTATTTCATACTTTTCACTTCTTCAGTTTCTGTCCCTGACCATTCCCATCTTATTTTCTTTCTCTTTCCTCCCCCGTTTCCAAACACGATCACTTTCGTCTTATCTCTGTTTACCTCCAGTTCTTTCCTTTTAAAGTATTTGTCCACTTTGACCATCATCCTCTTTAATCCTAGCTCATTCTCTGCCATCAGAATCAGATCATCAGCATACCCCATTGTCCAATACTTCTTCTTTCCTACCACCACTCCTCCGTCTTGCACCTTCCTCGTTATTTCCTCCAGGTCAGCTACGTATATGTTGAAGAGTGTTGGGCTCAGCGGACAGCCTTGACTCACCTCCATATTTACCCAGAAGCTGACTCTTCTTCTCCCACCTTCACCTTGCACCTCGTCTCTTCGTATATTTTCTTTATCCTTTTTATCATTTCCTCCCTTACATCCCTTCTTTCCAATACTTCCCAAAATTCCGGCCTGTCCAGCTTGTCATCTTCCCTCTTTTCCTCTTGATTCTCTCAGCAATTATGTGATTTATCGTGTATATGTATCTATCGCCCCCTTCCCTTCCTAAAACCTGACTACGTCTCCTCTAATATTTCTTTTTCCTCTATTTCCTCCAATAGCCTCTTATTGAGCACTGTCGCTCTGTGGATCGGAATTATTATTCGTTCCCTCCAGTCTTCTGGGTATCCTTCTCCCTTCCATACTCCTCGGATTATTTCTGCCATCTTTTCCGCCACTTTCTCCCCTCCATATGTCTAGGCTTCGTTCTTTATTTTACCAGGTCCTGCCGCTTTTCCCTTCTTCAGGCACTTAATTACGCTGCACACTTCCTCCTCTGCTGTTTATTCTTCCTTCTCTTATAAAAAAATATAAAAATACTTAAATATGGATAATTGAAGATCTTAGTCTCTTAAATGCTGGGCAGGAACAAACATGTTCGTCATTTTGCGTTTCAATCACCGTCTGTTAGCTACGTCACTGGAGGACCGCCGCCACTAGCTTAAGTTACGCTTTAAGAGGAACATCTGTATAAACATCTTGAGCAACATTTCAGAATACACATGTGTTCGAACAACACATGTAGCCTAGCCTATAATACACTCCGCACCCAACAGTTGGATGGTAAAAAAGGGAGGAAATCAGAGGGATCAGCCGTTAACCATCGCTTGAACGAGCAGTCCCAAAGTAAGCTGAGAGACCGATCCGGTGGAGCGGGTACAGCAGGCCACCAACTAGTGGAATACAAAGACAGACCCGTCGTGAAGGCTACTTTTCATTTAGAATACGGGAGAAGAGGACGCCTCTTAAAAGGTTGAGTATACGTTACCCCGGTGATGGCGGAGCTGCTTGAAACACGTACTCTCTAGAGCCCGTGTCTCTTGGGTGTTTTGACATAACTCGCGTCACTCACGACAGTCGGTTTAGGCAGGTTGTCATGCTCTGGACCGCATGCCTCAACTTCGGTTGGAAAGCCGTTAACAAGTGCCATCATGAGGTAAATCGTATGCTCTGCTTTTCTAGGGCCCCTATACCATAAAAAACCTCCGTCCAGTGGCTTTTCTGAACACGCGCTCTGTGGGATCCGTGTTTCTTGGGTGTTTTGTCTTAAGCCGCGTCGGCCAGAAAAAGTTGGTTTTAACCGGTTTTCCACACACTGGACTGTTCAATCTTGTCTCCGGTCAGGATGTAGTTCTAGGATCTAGTACAGCCACAAGATTTGTTAGAGGCAACAAGACGTATATCCACGTTACCATAGCTTCACAACGCGCAGCAAAATGGGTGAACAATTAGAAAGTCATGAGGACAGAAAACTTTCCCCACTATATCTGCTATGAGATAAGCTGTGGATCAGGTTGGGAGTCGGGTGCAAAAAGGACCATGGAGAGTAAGCGTGGTGGATTGGGACGTATACCGGTCGACCCTTAACATCGTATAACTACGTATCAACAATGGCAGTGAATGAAAAGAAATGCCACTTTAAGCGCTCCGACAAAATACATAGCTAAGGCATACTGGAGCAGCCAAATAACAGGGCACGGTGGCCAGAAAACACTACCGTACTGGTGGAAATAAGCGAACTAAGGGCCAAAATGTACGAGAGCGATAAGGACCTTAACAAGAGAGAAAACAAGAGCGGGGATAGCAGTAACAGCAGTGGATACGAACCAACTCCACCGCAATTACAAGGACGCTCGCAAAGAACTAGCAAAATTCTCAAGCACCTGTTCCCCAAGCAGGACGACAGAGAACCATTAGAAGCAACTAGTAAATAGAAAACCGAACCCTTCACTACGGAGGAACTACTGCAGGCAGTTTCTTCTATGGAGGCAAGAAAAGCAACTAAGCCAGATGGTATTTCCGCGGTAGCAATAAAGATTACCCATCAGATGGAAAGAGAATGGCTCCTAGGTATCTTTAATGAACTTCTTAAGCAAGAAATATTCCCCGAAGTGTCCGGTGATGGAAGTGACACGAATGGATGCACGAATTTTTTGGAGCTCGTGTTTCTTGGAAACTTTGACGTAACCCGCGTCACTGGCGAGAATCGGTTTGAGCAGGTGGTTACATTTTAGACTGTTCAATCATGGCTAAGGCTGTTATCAGGTGATGTTACGGGATACGGAGGTTTCCCTAACATTTTTACCCTACATCGGTGTGAAGGGACGAAAGTCCCCGAGCGAAGGTGTTAATTGTTTGTCGCCAACGAGAGGCTGGAAAATGTTGATACTTAGAATACTATACTGAGAGCACATGACCTAAGGGTCATAAAACTATTACTTATCCGGCTACAGACTGACATACGGTCTGGACTGGCTTCATATACGACGAAAGCTTCAAGTACTTACCGCGACCTGGGCTCACATCACGGTTTCGTGTAATCATAATAATTTATTACATCTAATAATAATAATTTATTACGTCTTATGACGTAATAAATTCAAGTAATGTTAATGTTCTTCTTTTATGTACAGCTATTCATGTGAATCTTCGTACTTAGATAAGAGGTCCCGTTTTGTGTCACATGGCAGCTAACATAACCTTACTGTGAACCACTGAAGAGATTATAATATTTCTGTCATATGGAAAATGACAGAAATATTATGATTATCAGTGGTTCACAGATTCACACCAGGCTTTACCATTTACTTGAATATTTTGTCGTTACTTGAACAATTTGTTGCGCACATTTTCTTCAGTCGTTCTTAAAATCTAATTTGTCGTTAATAAACCTTATTTTTCAGGCCCTAAATGGAACCCGAATACATATTTATAAATTAAATATTCATATTCCAATTAGTTTCTAATGAGGTTTCCAACTTTGTCCATTTACCCTTAGGGGGCGTTATAGGGAAAACCATAATTTTTCACTCTCTGTGCAGTTTAGATTGATTAATAATATTTTTTTTTTTTTCAGGCTAAATTATTACGTAGGTGTAGGCGTAGTGATTACGTAGGTTAAACCTTAAGAGATATATCGATATAATGTAGACAAAAAATGTAGATCTTAACTAGATCTAAGAAAAATCCGCGAGAGCATATACCTATCATTCACCGATATCGTGTATAGGGCAATTTTCTGTTTTTAAACGTAAGAGTTATTGTATTATAAAGTTTGTGGTTGCATAGCATCAGAGTTTTATAATGATGTATCAATTATTTTAGAATAACAAATTATTAAATCAAAGATTAATAATAACGGAGTTACCACAGTGTAAGGTGTAAGCATGCAAATAAATGCTTAAAGTTATACTTTTATGTCGCTATTTAGTGCGGAACTTACCAATAGATGGCAGTGCTGGAGATTTCAGTATTTCCCATCGTCAAAAAGTTAATTTCAAATTATATTATTGTTTTATATATTTAACTTTAACGTTTTAAGCTTTGTGTTCTATTTTCTTCGTTTTAAAGTAGTGAAATGCTGTAGCGAAGCACGGGTACACGGTACACCCACTAGTAATATATATTATTTACTTACTTTTATTGAAGTAGTTGATGTAAACATCATAGCCAGTACTCAAGACAATCATTAGCCCTATGACGATGAAGAATAATCTGCAAAATTAAATATGTAGTCAATTACATAGCCAAGGGGAAAAAAAACATAATTATTTGTGACCCGTCAAGCATTAATGAAAAAAACTGATGTGATGTGTGAATTTACACACATTGCAGGATTTCGCAGGTATATGATAAGTGAAGGTGAGTATGTAGGACAAATTTTGCTTTGTAGTAATCATGCAAAAATTTTAAAATAATTTATCATCTGTTAATCTTAAGAGCTTTAAAAACAAATTTGATGTTAACATAATTTTTGTTCATTTTAATGCGAATACCTAATTCCATTATTTAGGTTTCTAAATATGTGCCGTATTTTTATATATACATATATTAGAAAGGTTCATTAAGATTTTGAATATTGCGCCTATGGCTTCCATTGGTTGTTTTAAGTCATATGCTCCGCTCCTCTGGTTTCGTATACATGACACATAGATTGAAAATATAATTATTTAAATAATTAAAATAAATATTTGCCAAAATATAACTAGAATTTATACAAAATAATTTAAACAAAATAGGGATTCGTTTGATACCCTACTTAGAATTAAAAAAAAAATTTTTTTTCGGTGAGCACATATTTGTTTATATTTTTAGGGGGATATGTTTTTTAGATGTTTTAGTATTTTTGCTATGTGCGGGTTAAAGAGTTATATAATCATGCCAAATTTCAATTCTCTAGGTTTAACCGTTTGGCTACAATTTTTACCGAACAGACAGAGAGACGACAAAATGACTGTCTACGAATTTTTTGGTTATACCTACAAAACCCTAAAAATGAGCTTGTTTAGAATAAAAATATATTTAAAAACGTAAAATGCCGAGTAAAAATATCTATTATTTGAAGCGAAATCGTACAACAGTCTTACAACGGTCACTGTTTGAATGTTTATAATGAAACTAACAGACCCGTTGCCAACAATGTTGGCAAACTGATATCGAATAAAAATCAATAAAAGCATGAATCAATTATTAAAATTTGCATGATTCTGCGTATATTAACAAAACAAAAACGTTTCTTGATTATACCTAGGAAATTCTAAAAAGCTGCTTAATGCGTGTCGTTTAAAAATTAATATCGGGCCGGGTACGGCCCGCGGGCCATATCCTAGACATGAATGGTATAACTGTTTCTGATTATACCTAGGAAATCTTAAACAGCCGCTCAATGCGTGTCGTTAAAAATTAGTATGCGACCGGATACTGCCCGCCGGCTATATGCTGGTCATGAATGGTATATTTGTTTCTGATTATACCTAGGAAATCCTAAAAAACTGATTAATGCGTGTCGTTCAAAAATTAATATCGGGCCGGGTACGGCCCGTGGGCCATATGCTGGACCTCAATGGTATAGCTGTTTCTGATTATACCTAGGAAATCCTAAAAAGCCGCTCAATGCGTGTCGTTTAAAAATAAGTATCGGGCCAGACACGGCTCGCGGGCATAACGTTAATTGACACAACATTCTTTAATTAAGCCAAGGTATATACTGACTGGAGAGCTAAGAGCTATATTTTCGCTAAGGCTAAACACATAGTGAAGCAGAGAGCAAAGCAGCGATGAAAGCGGAGAGCAAAGCGGCGAAATTAAATAAATGAATTCCTGTTAACACGCGCATAGTGGAGCGTACTGCAGCGAGGTTATATCATTGTTATAGTCGAGCAAAGCGACACGTTCGAATTTTGATTTCTCTGCTGTTATCGTTGCTAAAATAGTTGTTTAAAATGGATATTGAGGTATTTACAAGTAGTTCTCATTTATAAGAGGTATTTATAGTAGGTTCCGATTGAAATTTGTCCATTTTTTACCAATTTATGTTGAATTTTTTCCAAAATATAATCAAACGTTGAAATACTCATGCGAAAATAAGAATGAAACTTTTCTGGATGTTCGCGGAGTTGCATATAGAAATGATGAAATTCACCATATACATGGTGAATTTCTACTTTTATTTATTCTGTGAACATTGCACCTTCTAGTGTGTTTATTTTTATTTTTTAGTAAATACCAAATTTTCAGGGAAGAGTTTTCTGTTAGTAAAAAATCCATTATAATTTTGTGAACTTTCTGCTCGATTTTAAACGCGTCACTATGTGTAGACACTCTTTTATAAGCGCGACATTCTTTCGCTGTTTTAAGGATTCCGCACACCAACGCGGCCGCGGTAGCAAGCGGTTAAACAAGAAGAAGTCTTGATTTTGGCCGCTCTTCTTGAAAACTTTTCTTATTTCGTCCCACACTTTATTTTTTTTCCTAATATTCTTGTAATCAGGATGTGCTAAGTCATACAAAATTAAATGATCCTTTACTGATTCTATGATTTTTTCTGTTAAATTATCTATTTTCGACACTATTTTCTTAAATATATTCACTCTGTGGTATATAAACAATGAATATCGCGCGGTCTAACGCAACTTGTCGAGTTCGGCCGCCAGTGTTTGGTGATCGCTAGATTGAACGCTGCATTGTATTATATAAGTTGCGTTAGGCCGCCGCCGTAACGCTACCGCGGCCGCCACTGCGGCCGCTTTGGTGTGTGGAATCCTTTACTCCCCGCTTTCATAGCTGCTTTGCTCTCTGCATCACTATGTGCCTAGCCTAAGTGAGCTGTTGTCGGAGAACGTCGCTTTGACTGGTGGGGAGCGACCGACCACACACCTCAAGCCCCGCTAGCACCTAGGAACTTAGCGTTACGAGGATACACAGAAATTAGGGCTTTTATATATATATAATTCTGTAAGTCCGAGGTTTCCGCCAAAGCTAAAGCTGAGGCTTAATAATTATCACTTTAGACGGTCGCTGTACACCGAGTTGTTTCCATCTTTTGCTTAAAATTTGAGCATCGCATGCCTACGCCGACGACCTTTAAAGTTTTTGAAGAGTCATTTGGACTCTGTAAGACCGTTATATGCCGCTGTAATACTAAGCGGACGTTGTTCGACCATTGTAAAGTCGCAGTTTATTTTTACTCGGGATATACTATCTTCTCTCTATTTTTTATCAAATATTTTCAAGATGCCGTTCAAGTAGTTTGTAGTTCTGTGGCTACTTATTATTGTTTTGTATGAAAAATGGCCCGCGACCCAAATGAGTTTAACATTGATGTCTGACCTATGGGCTATTGATGTAAATATCCAAAACAAAATAATAATAAAAATGATAGTTTAATATTTTATCGATAAAAAAAAATTGTAATTGTTAATCTGCTTATCAAGAGCCATAACCCTCAAAAATTAAAAAGCAATTTTCTCGTACATTTGGTAAAAAAAAAGTTATACGCATGTTAAGTTTTATTTCTCTAGATCAGTGTTCCTGAAAGTGTGTGCCACGAAATCTTAAAAAAAAAAACTGGCGTCGTTTTTATTTTAAAAACTTGTTCGACTATACGTACAATACCATTAATAAGAATAAAGTATACGAAGGATCTTTTTATGACGAATTGACATATCCTGAATACAAGGATCTTCATTCAGGAGCCAACACTATTTGAATAAAGACCATTTAGACTTCTTCTATGACTAAATAGGTGTGCCGCGAAATTTTTCTTCTTTGGAAAATGTTCCACGAGAGTAACAAGATTGAGAAACACTGTTCTAGATCTAGCTATTAAGACTAATAAGCTATCGACTGCCGCCTCTGATTCAATTTTTATCAAGGATGAGAACAAACCAAAAACGAAAACAAAATTACGATATTAGTAGAATTTTTTATAGCATGGAAACGGGAACGACATTTTTTTGTTTTTTATTTTTTCAAGAACAAAAATGAAAATATTCAATATCATTTCCTCCATGTTTTTTAGTTACAAATTTGATTAATTGAGGGGAGCGGGGGCTTGTTGTAAAAGTTTTTAGAAAAAAATGTGTAAAAAGATATCTACAAAATATTTCTTGATTGTAAAAACATTTCTTGCAAGATTAACCATCTATCTAGATTTTCAGAAATTAATATTTTGAAAATAGTCAACTGTATTTAATCAGACAAGGATTTAACAAAAACAAAATTGTCGCGTGTTACAACTTACTCGATTACGGGGCTAGTTGTAACTGCCTTGGGGCATGTAGTAATAATAAAAACTCTAAGTATCTGCTCAAGTCATAAATTTTTATTAAACATTTTACAAACGTAATAAAATACAAAAGTATGTTATAACCTTAAGATGAGCTTAAAACTAAACACAATTCGTACTTTAGGTACTAGGAAACAACAATTAATATTTTTAATCATAGTAACAACATATTTATATCTTATAAGTAATGAGGCATTTTGAGGCTCACAGCCACCCATACTCTTGGCACTAATAGTAAGCTCTTTTTTTGGTATCTTATACTGTACATATGCAATAATTTTTATGTTATCTATACTAAATAAAACTTCTAGGAATCATATAACAAAATAATAAATCCGTCTTCATCTGAATTACAATTAACACATATAAATGAGAACGTATCTCCTATTGTGAATTTCACGTGTGCCCACATTTTACATATAATACACTCTACCCATTCTTCATCTTTAGAATCTCCATAGGCTTCACTACAAACCAAACAAAACCATTCGTCTGGCTCTGATTCTGTATCAGATATAAAAAAAAAAAAAAAAATTTCTATCCCTTTTTTATTTATTTTTTTTATTTAAACAAATTAGGTACATCGACTACGAGGTCATTAGTACCTCATGTCGTTTGTTACAATTATTTTATTTATAGTTAAGTAATTGTATATATCCCTTTTTTAGTTGCTGTCTTAATTTTTTTCCCTTTCCTTTCTTTTTTAACTCGATATCTGTTTTTTTCTTGCTCATTTTCTGTTTATGTTCCTTCTTTAATGCTTCCTTTTCCGGTGTATCGGTTAAAACACAGCATTTTCTTTTGCGTTGAATGCGGTTAAATTGTTTTCGTGGTGGAGCTTTTGGAAAAGGCTTAATTTTTGAAGGTGACCAATTATGTTTGCTTTGAAGACCTGATGGGCCAGGAGTTCCTTCATTAGCGTGTGTAATCACTTCAGCTGGATTATTTGAAGGAAACGTGGTTTCACAGTGTAAGTTATTAATGTCAGTGCCTGGTGGACCTGAAGTGGACGCGGTAGATTGTTCAATCACATTTATTATTTCAAAGACACTGAAGTCTATTTCTGGAGCAGATTGCAACAGCTCTAGATAACCGAAATCCAGCGTCAAATTAGCATTTACAATTAAACATCTGCTTCATTCTCTTTGTCATTAGCAGGGTTTGGACGATCTGTTACATATGATGGTGCGAAGTCTGAATCTTGAAATATGTCCACATTCAATGGCCAAATACCACTTGCTTTGAAACCGCTCATCACATTTGCAGGATTTAATGCCAATGACAAGACATCTTTAACAATACCCGGAATGTCGTAAACTGTCATTGTCTTCCCTGGATTACTGTGCATCCAAGCAGTAGGTGTTCGGTTTAAGTAATTTTTAAACGGACCGTAAACTCCCACGTCCAACGGTTGTAAATGGTGTGAACAGTGTGGTGGAAAAGAAAGCATGACAATGTTGTTTACTTTAGCTTTGTTAACTACTCCAATATTCACATGTGAGCTGTGCTTATCTAGTAATAGTAATTCAGGATCATCTTTGGTTGGTTTTACGTATTTAATAAAATGATCCATGAATAACCTAAATTCTTTCTCTGTCATCCACCCTGAAGAGTTCCCGGCTCCAATACAATCTGGGGGTCCACATCTAACAAATATCTCTGTATACCTCAGTATAGGAAAAACAAACATGGGAGGAATAAAATTCCCAGCTGCATTAACAGCGCAAGCAAGCGTCACGAGGGTACCTCTTTCGGCTGAAGTGATAGCACCTACTTGCTGCTGCCCACGCGCAGCTATGATTTTTTTCGGTTTTTGCACGGTAGTGACACCGGTTTCATCTGTATTGTAAATCCGCGATAGTGAAAATTGGTATTTATGGAGCAACTCTTTATATTTTATAAAAAAATCTTCTACGTCGGTCTTGTTAAAAGACGTAGCCCGGCTTAAAGATGTTGCTTCTGGTGTACTAAGTGCAAGTCTTTGATTTAGTTTCATAAAACTTTTGAACCAATCAGGTCCTGCTATTTTATTTTCATGCCACGAGGGAGGTATATTTTTTGCGTCAATTTTAATAGCACATTTATATACCAACTTTCTGACTTCTACTGGAAGCAGTCCAAAATAAATATCCGCACATGTCAATAAGTATGAAGATATCTTCTCTTCAGCTTGTGCTGAAAATACCAATCTAGGTTTTACAAAGCCAACGGATGGCGATTCATTGTTTTTGCGTTTTTTTTACGTATCTATATAATGATAGCACAAATTGAACATTTCAGCTGCTTTTCTGACACTGGTCTTCTTTTCTATAACTTCGATGGCAGCTAACTCGTAAACTTCTTTACTTTGAGTTGCCCGTTTAGACTTTCTTTTGTAATTTCTCATTCTGGAATGGAAACAGAAGAAGTTGGTAGAAACACTAATTTATAGATTCGGCACAGTCTTCTACAACGCACATTCATGTGGGGCAAGTTGTAACATGTTACAACTTGCGCCACGATTTTTTTACAACTTGCCCCACGGTATAATTATTAGCACAAACTAATATTTATAAAAAACGACATAATTTGCATAAGAATCAAATGTACTTTTACAAAGTTAAAGAAATTGTCTAGAATTTTGAATAAAGATAATAATAAAAAGCTTTTAAAACGCTACTAATAAACAAATATTTACGAATAAGATATTTTCCAATACCTGCTATAATCGGAGCGCGTGCACACCGACCACTTCATACGCCGTTCGGCGAGATACTGGAGTTGCCCGTGCAATAGAGCACCTTATAAAAGGTAGATTAAATAAACGTTGGTTTAAATAAACGTTGGTTTACTAGGCAAAAATTGGGTGTTAATACTTGCCCCTGGTACAACTAACCCCCCGCTCCCCTACGTACTATAGTAAAGATTTTGGTTTTCACTCGTATCCATTATATCTTTTTCTGTATACTCTGTGTATTATGTTTAAGTGGAACTAAACTCGATTTATGTTTTCTCAAGTTGTAACGAGTTCAGTGATTATTTCATGTTTCATGTTGGCAGCCATGTTTGTAAAAGTGAAATATTATGAAAAATAAAGTAAATAAAATATAATGCAACTTTGATCATTAAAAAGTAAACTCGTTATAATAAAAATTCCAGTTAGTTCCGCTTACACATTTGGAATAGACTTTACGATGCACGAGGTGTGTAAATTGAGTAACCGGAATGATTAAAATATATATATATATTCGAATAGAATTACAATTCAATATTGTCTCCCTCAAAATAACTTCCTTTGGAAGCCACACAGCGTTGGAGACGGTTCTTCCAATCCTCATAGCAGTGCTGGAACTTGGATACTGGAATAGCTTTCAGCTGGTCGGTTACGAACATTGGAATGTTTTCGAGTATACCAAAATGACGTCCCTTGAGTTGATTTTTCAATCTTGGGAAGAGGAAAAAGTCACAAGGACTCAAGTCAGGCGAATAAGCAGGCTGAGGAGCCACAGGAATGTTTTTACTGGCCAATAACTCGTTTATTGAAATTGCTGTGTGACAAGGCGCATTTTTCTCATCCCCAATTCATTGGTCAAAATCTGATGAACGTTAGTGTGAGTCAAATTCAACTTTTCCCCGATCATTCTGACTGTCAACCGACGATCCCTACCCGCACAAGATCCTGGATTCTGTCGACATTTTCATCGGTTCTTGAAAGTGAAGGCCTTCCGCTGCATGATTCATCTTCAATCAAATATCTTCCTTCTGAAAATGCCTTAAACCACCAAAAAACCTGGGTCCTTGACAAAACACTGTCTCCGTAAGCCTGCTGAAATTTTGCGAAAGTTTCCGTTGCACTGTGCCGAAGTCTGAAGCAAAACCTGATATCACACCCTTGCTCGAAAGGAATGTCACTCATTTTTAGAACGCACTAGAAAAAACTTTTTCACGAAAAAAATCGCTACGTACAACAAAATTACTCTAGCGCGGTCAAACTCGTACTGAAGGCGTACCATATGTTCACCTGCCGCCCCTCCAAATCCCGCGTCTCAAATGTTGCCAGATCAAACGCTATGTTGTCAGTCCGGTTACTTAATTTACACACCTCTTATGATTGAAAGGAGCGGGAGACGGAGTCGAATATCGGAAGTCGAAGTCGGGAGTCTGAGTCGGGAGTCGGAATCGGGAGTCGTAGACTGTTTTCAAAAATACTAACTTGGGAATCGGGAATCGGGAATCTTTAATATTTTTGCCGACTGCTCATCCCTGGTCTATTTTTTAAATAAAATTTTTAATATATATTAAGTGTACTTACACACCGATCCAGCCTTTATTATCAAATTGATAAGATTGATTCCTGGTCTGACAGTTATTTACAGAAACATGTAGATTTTTGAAGTCAGGAGACTGTTTAACAATGTAATCGATATCTTCAGCAGAACAAGAGTGCGGTACACATACGGACATCATCAGTTTTGGATTATCAAACACAGTTTTTAGTAATGTGCTCTAAAAATATATTTATTGTAGAGCATTATGCCTATTAATCCAATGAATGTAACAAGAAAATCAAATACAAATCAAATCAAATAATTAAAAATAAAAACACTTATCTGTAACTATCAATAGTATCAAGTAGTAGTCTGTTCAAAGAGTATCGCGGATTTTGAATTTCCGCGGGTTACGTATATTCGACTTTCGATTTTTTTGTGGCGTTATGTTGGTACTCATGTCTCTCACTTATGCCGACAAGTTCGGCCATTTTGAATGTTCAGTTAATTTTTGACAGTTGCTTTGCTTGCACGTGTTTTGGCTCGTCTTCGATTTTTGCCTATACCAAAAAATGGATCAAAGAATCTGTATCAAATTTTGTGTGAAAAACAAAATTAAGTGCGCGGACGCATTCAAAATGTTGACTGTGGCATATGGTGAAGCTACCTTGGGCCGAAGCAACGCTTATCGGTGGTACAAAATGTTGTCAGAGGGCCGAGAAGATGTGAACGACGAAGAGCGTGCTGGACGCCCGAGCACGTCAACAACAGACGAAAACATTGATGAAGTGAAGAAAATGGTATTGGCCAATCGTCGAATCACCGTTAGAGAAGTTGCTGAGGACCTAAACATATCGATTGGCTCGTGCCATTCGATTTTTACCAATAATTTGGGCATGAGACGGGTCGCCGCGAAATTCGTACCAAAATTCGTCGTGTTTTTGGCCAAAAACAACACACTAATAATGCCGCAGCCACCGTATTCCCAGATCTGGCCCCTTGTGACTTTTTCTTGTTCCCGAAACTGAAGAGGCCCATGAAAGGACGACGCTACGCTACGAGTGAGGAGATAAAGACGGCATCGAAAGAGGAGCTGAACAAGATCACAAAAAATGATTTTTTCAAGTGCTTCGAGGATTGGAAAAAACGTTGGCACAAGTGTATAATATCTGGTGGGGATTACTTTGAATGGGACAAAATAGATATTCGTGAATAAATAAATAATTTTTGAAAAAACACAAAATTCGCGATACTTTTTGAACAGACCTCGTACATTATAAATCCAACTCTAAATATATAAAGCTGCTTATGTAACAAGCTGTGGAATGTTGTAACTATCTTATTCCATACAGTTCTGAAGTTTTATAATTGACAGTTAAAATTTCTGTGTTTATATTAAATTGCCTATATTCTAAAGTTACCTAGTTTATCAAAAAATATATTAGGTCGTCACGGATGAAATTTGTAGAAAAAAAGTTTTACAGCATTGTCGGAATTAAACTGTTTTCCTATTAAAAAGTTGTCCAAATTGCGGAAGAAGTGGTAGTCAGTGGGGGCTATGCCTGTTGAGTATGGAGGATGATGAAGAAGTTCCAACTCCAATTCCTGTAGTTTTGGCACAGTTATTTGTACAGTGTGTGATCTAGCGTTATTATGCAATAAGATAGGAGTCGATCTGTTGACCAATCTAGGCTGTTTTTCTTTAAGTTTTTGCATTATTTCGTCCAGTTGGTTGCAGTATATTTCTGCTGTGATCGATTAGCCAGTTTTTTTTTTTTTTTTTAATTTTTGTTTTGGTTTTTAAGTTACCTGTATGAAATTTGGCGAACCAAATTGATATTGTCTGCTGCGTAGTAACACTAGAGCCAAATACATAATTAATGTTTCACGCGGTCTGTGATGCCGTAGTTCCAAGTAAGAACTCATACTTCATAATAGTGCAAATTTCCGACCGTTCCATTTTCAACAAAATTAATTTTAAAAAAAGTTTTTGATATATTTTAGGTCATACAATGATTTCTTTAAACAAGAGAGTTGTGTAACTTTCCAACAAAAAATAATAAGCTGTTAAAGTTGGCAATATTATTAACTACAAATTTCATCCTTGACGACCTGATATATACTCTATTTCAAACAAGAATTCAGAGTGTACATGATAGGCTGTTTGACCATGCTTCTGATTAATTTAAAACGTCACCACATTAACAAAACAAAAAATGTATTTTTAATCCACGTTCGGGTCTATTCTTTATGCAAGACGTTAAAATTTTAGCGTCAAAAACAGACCATTTTAAACGCTAATGCTATTCGCTAAGCATATTTGTGTTAAAATTTTAATGCCACCATGTTAAAATTACTTGTTAACGTTCTACAATAAGCGCCGACCAAAACGGTGGCTTTAAAGATAACACTGGCGTTTAGTTTGCAAAAATGGGTGATCCTATTTTCGTAAATGTCATATTATTAAAAGAAGTTGAATAAAATGTAAAATTGTAAGAATATTATTTATATAACACCAAATTAAAACTTCACATTACTCTTTTAAGTGAATTCTTTAAAGAAGAGCTAAGAATGATCCTTCGTTATCTTTATTATACAAATAACCCTTTTGAGTTACAAAGACGCAAGTTCAATAAATTGTATAGAAAGGAAGTAAATGTAGATTTGAAGAGCAGTTTTGGTTTTTGTTGAGACAGAACTTAAATTAAAATCCTCCGAAACCTAGAAAAATCACTTATGCCTGTGGCGTGTAGAGATGGCAATAAAACCTAATTAACCGATTAACTGATCATTTGATTAATCGAAATGTTATAATCGATTAATCGATTATGAAATAAAAATATATATACACTCGCCGGAACAAAAATTGCGGGTTATCGATTTGAGTTGCAGGGGAGCCACGACGTCAAAAAGTTTAAGAAACACTGCTCTAATGCACCCGGTTGTCAGTTATTCAGCGTTGTACATTTGAATGTATTAATATCGTTGTGAATAAATTAATATTGCACATCGAAATATATGGGGTATATTTTATTATTATTAGTTATTGAGTTACATATTTTAGTTGTTTATTCATATTCTTTGCCTAGATTTTAAGGGATAATTTAAGGATATTTTTTTAGTTAGGTATTTTTTAAGTTATCTCTATGACAAATGTTTTGATAAATATTTTAAGTACACTCATTATTTATATAAGAAACTTTAGCTTTGAAGATAAATTGTATTATTGTTCTATTTAAACCCTTTTAAAGAAATCCCTTTTTTACATAATTTAAAAATCAATATTTTTTAGCATGATCAAATTTCCTTTTATCCTGAATTTATGTCGTATAAATAACTTGAGCGTATTATTTGTCTTAATTATTTCAATTCCTTATCAACCAATACCTTCTTTATACAGGGTGTTTGTTTGAAACGCCGCACCTCGAATAATTTCTTTATTTTAAGATATACAAAAAATTCTTCAGAAGAAAAGTTAAACTAGACAAAAGGGCCCACTTAAGGACTATAATAAGAATTCTGCGTCACTTCCGATTTCAACGGAAATTATTTCAACTTTTTATCCAGCATATGGAATCGGTACTTTATTTTTTTTTTACTTGAAAGTACATTAATCAGCTTTACAAGGATATCAAAATATCAAACATTAATTTTAACCATTTCAAAACGGTGACCATTTATTTACAAAATAATAAATAACATAAATCGTACAAAGTTAAACATAGCAAGGTTTGAAAATGATTTTGTGACATAAAAAAACCAAATAAAACCTACAAATTTTCATAATTTCTAGTTACATAATTACATCTTTTTATAATTTAGTTTCTACGATTATGTTATTTATTATTTTGTAAATAAATGGTCGCTATTTTGAAATGGTTAAAATTAAAGTATGATATTTTGATATCCTTGTAAACAGTGGCGGCTCCTGAGTACGCGCTGCGAAGCTGCAGCTTTTATTTGAAAATAATAAAAAAACAAAATCTTTTTTTGAACGCAAAATGCATTTAACATAGTAATTGTGGTGTGAAAATGCTTTTTTTAAATATCTTTTGAACATTGAATGCTATTATTTCATAAATATTTAGAAGTTTCTTAGCTTAACAAATACGTTTCGTATTTTAGATTATAAAACAATAGGTTTAAAAAATGAATACTGTCAAACCATTTTTGGAAATAGCATTTAACAGAGGAAGGTTAGAAGAAAAAATTGATATTAAAAAATTGAGGCGACACACACCAAATTTAAATATTTCGGAAAGTGCAAAAAGCAAAAATTATAATTATAAGAGGCAATTCAAAGTGTCTTATATGATAAAACGTCGTGGTTAAACACCTAAACTTATCCTTGTATTATAATTTGCAGCTCTGAGTCCCAAAAAGTCACGAGCCACCACTGCTTGTAAAGCTGATTTAATGTACTTTCAATAAACAAAAAAAAAAGAAAATAATAAATAAAATAATGTACCGCTTCCCTATGCTAGATAAAAAGTTAAAACTATTTCCGCTGAAACCGGAAGTGATGCAGAATTCGTATTATAATCTTTAAGCCGGCCCTTTTGTCTAGCTTTTTCTCTGAAGAATTTTTTGTATCTCTCAAAATAAATGAGTTATTCGAGATGCGGCGTTTCAAACCAACACCCTAATGTATATAAAAAAAAACTTAAATTAAAATCACTATGGCTAACCTGGTTACTATGCCCTTGCCTAAATTTTTAAGTTACCTCCTATACTGTGTTCATACTTGGTGCGCAGCGCTAACTACTTATTTCTTATTTGAAACAGAGTATAGCTACATATAAAATGTTGTATTCGACTCCCATATAGTGGCTATATTATAGTTTTTGATTTACAAACATCAATTTTCAGGATTTCGTAGGTATCTATTTTTGATGGATAACATTTTTAGGCACATTTTTTACTGTAATAGCATTGAAATCATTTTAATGTTTTTCTTTTCTTTTAATCAATTTACTTAATTCTTTTGCAATCTGCAAAAGTAGTCAAGTAATTAAAATACTATACCTATTGTAGTACTATCCATGGACGGTACAGTACAGTAAGGGACATGGAGGACCCCCCCCCTTGTAGTCTTCACTTTTAAGTGTTTTATTTCCAACCCTTTTATTTTTATATTTTGTATTTGATATTAAATGTTAAACAAATTCTAATTCATGTGCATTTTTCTCATTTGAAGATTGCATGTTCCTGGTAACACTGGAGTGCCTCGGGCCTCGGAAAGGATAAAGTCGCCGCGGGAGGGCCCGGGATCCAGTAATATAATAATTCCAGACCCAAGAAGACAATGATTCCGTCCCTATCCCCAGAAAACGATAGTTACGGGCCCGATGACTGATAAAAAGCTGCACATAGATAGCAATTGCTCTTTATTTTTTCTAAATTATAATATACTAGGTTATTACCCGTCAACAATGACGGATTTATAATATAAAAATTTCAATTGTTTGTATGTGTATTATGTTTTATTTTTTAACGTATCTTCATTTTTGGGATCATTATCACGGGACAGGATATCACCCATTAGCCAATCACGGGAGAGTGTGTTCCCAGTTAGCCAATCATGAGAACCTTATAAAATATAATGTTACCGACACTACATACAGACACTTGCTAATTATATAGTTAGATTATTTATTCATGAACTTTTTAAGATGGAAAATTTTTACTCAGTACATTACATTTATATTGTTAAAACTAAAAATAATTTGAGACGTTAATTTATGCCTACGAAATATAGATATTTCTATATATAATTATATTCGTAGATTCTTAGAGAATAAATCTGCAAAATATTGTTCATATCGGTTAAAGGATATAGGCGTGTCTAGAGTTTTTCTTTTATGCCTACGAAACCCTAAACATTTCCATGTATAATTATATTTGTAGATTCTTAGAGAATAAATCGGCAAAATATTGTTCATATCGGTTAAAGAATGTAGGAGTGTCTAGAGTTTCTTGTTTATGCCTACGAAATCCTAGACATTTCTATACGTTATTTTATCCGCAGATTCCCAGGAAATAAATCTGCAAAATATTTTTCATATCGATCATAGGAAATAGGAGTGTCTAGAGTTTCTTTTTTATGCCTACGAACCCTAGACATTTCTATATGTTATTTTATTCGCAGTTTCGTAGAATATAAATCTGCAAAATATTGTTCATATCGGTCAAATCGGTAACCGACGAGTTCATCGAAAATCAATTCATCGAAAGTAAATTCATCAAAAATCAATTCATCGAAAATCAATTCATCGAATAATCAATTCATCGAATCATCAATTTGTAAATATTTGAGAGGAATGCCGAGGGGATCGGAAAGTCAAAAAAGCAGTGGTCAATAAAAGTAGACAGATTAAGAAATAATTGCATAAATTTTTTTATATGGTTTAAAAAAAGGTAAATAAAGTGACATAGTGTTTGAATATAAATAAAGAAATATAATAAGAAAACTTATATAATAAAACAAATAATTTTTTTGTTTTTAATATTTAATAAGACAGGTTATGGGCAATTGCACGCAAATAATTTTTATAAATTCATAAGCATTTTAATTGGGCTAATATGGGGGAAAATAAAGTACTATGCACCTAAAAACAAGGTAATTAGGTTAGGTTTAGTTAGTAAAAGTCTAAAACAGAGCGGAGCGAGTTACCCATCTTATAGTTTAAGGACAAAGCACTATTTTAGGTTAGGTTAGGTTAGTAAGGGTTTGGTTAGAAGAAGTCGAGCGAAACGAGCTACCCATCTTCTAGTTTAATGACAAAACACTATCTTAGGTTAGGTTAGGTTAGTAAGGGTTTGGTTAGAAGAAGCCGAGCGAAGCGAGCTACCCATCATTTAGTTTAATGACAAAACAAACTCACACTAACCTAACAATGCCACCTGTTTAGAAACACCGTACATTGAACAAATCATGTGTGGTATGACGCGGTGTGACACATGCGCAGTTGCGTTGTTTTTAGTCTGTCAACTTTCATTGACCACTGCTTTTTTGGCTTTCCGATCCCCTCGGCATTCCTCTCAGATATTTACAAAATATTTTTTTTTCGATGAATTGACGATTCAAAGAATTGATTTTCGATTAATTGATTTTCGATGAATTGATTTTCGATGAACTTACCGTGAATCGGGTAAAACGACCAGATGTACAGCATTCTACTGTATTGTACAGTAAAATCAATTAACTTCAATTTGGAGATTTTTAAAAACCTGTTTTCTTTTTGGAACGTTTAAATCACACTATTCGGGGTTTAACTATGTTTTGTATTATTGAACGCTGAAAAGGTTCAATTATGTTTATAACTACAACTTCAACAAGGTTAATTCTGACGCTGAGAGCACGTGGCTAATCACAAAAATATCGATGTCATATAATTAAAAGCTACTCATTAATAATAAATTACATGGACAAATATAAATTTAAAACCAACAAAAAAACCATTACATAACAGTGAGAAACCTAAAAGGACATAGAGAAATAAATCATCATACAATCTGACGTACTAATTCCCCAAACAAAATTGTTTGGGGACTTTGTTGGGAATTTTCTCACTGTTATGTAATGTTTTTTTTTCCGGTGCTTGTATCGATGAATTTGTCGTCGTTGTTACAATTTATGTATTTTAAGAGGTGTTTAGCTCTCAAGGGGTTTTGAACTTCGGTCTTGATGTACCGTTTGAGGTACCATTCTCTCATTACCCTTGTGCGTACCATTAATTTTGGGGGATTGGTACGTCGAATTGTATGATTGTTCCGGATTTCATTTGCCTGTTGGGTTCTTTCAATGGTTTACCTGGATGTGGAGATTTATAATTTTTAAGATTGATTATTACATCATGTTGTACAGGGAGTGACACTGTCAAGCTTGCGATTTGTGCGTACCAGGTTGTCAGGGAGGATAGTGTGACTGCCTGTCATATTGATGCGGTAGTCGGTTTTACTATCATTCGTAATGTTTGAATTTTGTTAATCTTTGATATTATTATATTTATCACTAGTCTCTTGTTTAAACTTTAAAATTTGACTAACAGTCACTACCATTGGTTATTATAGTATAATATTTAAATTTATTTCCTGTTTTTCCTATTTTCTGTATTTTTCAAGTACAAAATATATTGTCAATGTTAATTCTGCAATTTCACCATACTTGGAGATGACTGATGTACATGTTGTTAGAGTGACGTTTAACTAACATAGGTAAATTAATTTATAACTATATAAGATTGTTACTTTATTGTATGTTATTTTTGTAGCACCTGAAGAAGCCAACAATGTTGTTGGTGAAACGTTGTGTTGTTTAAAATAAACGCTTCTTGTCCAAAAAGCTGAATGAAATTATTTCCTAATTCTACCATAATAAATAATTACAATAAATATAATTAATTTTAACAAAAAAAAAAAAAAAAACTTGACAAAAGTAGCAGTCGTCAAAATATCAAATCAATCAAACAAAAAATATTTGAACCAAATATAAAATTATATGTTCAACAACTACTTTCATTCAGTCATTGCAGGTAACAAGAAAAGGTACATAAATATATTTTATTATTTAAAAAACATGTAAAAATATATTTTATTAAATAAACGGTTTCGAGTGTGTACAAATCTTAAATCAACAGTGTTGTGAAAAATTTACTTTCAGATTTAAACACAATTTAATTCTTTTTTTTTTTTGCTTTCTAATAAATGAAAAATGTATTTTCAAAGTTTACGTACCGAAACTTCTTGCAAGTAAGGAAAATCGTATATTCCTTTGTACGTTGCACTTATATTTGTGATTGGAACTTGCACCAAGCAATACTTTCCTTGAATTACATCATAATGTCCTTCGATATTAACTCTCTCTTCAATGTTAAGACACTGATCAAAAGATCCAAAATCAACAAAATTCCCTTCATATAAACCAGATGGCCTTTTCGATGCAGAGTTTGACACTGAAAATAATAGCACGATATAATATTAAAGTAACACTAAAGATTACATTGAATGGGATCACACCGATGGGGATCAAAGAGGGCACATAAGAGGAAAGGCAAAGAGAATCTAAAACCGAACATCCTTCAGTTCTAAAGAAGACCTAATTGAAGATGGAAATATTATAATGAAATAATTAGCACGAATATACCGGTAATGTAACAGGAAATGTGGACCGAACGCATTTACATGGAAAATTTGCTTTTCCTTTAGCAAAAACGTCCATTTCATTTTAGTGTAAAGAGCACTTCTGTGTGATTAATATTGTTGTAGACAGGGCCGGCGCGAGGGTCGTTGGCGCCCGTAAGCAAGCCTTAATTCAGCGCTCCTAGGCACGGCTGTAACTAGTTTTTTTCGAGCCCTGGGCAAAATTTTATAATTAGGCTTTCCAAAACATACAAAGTGATATCTCCTGAAAACAAAGAGATCCTTACTTTTAAATATAAGTGATGACCTAAAAAAAAATTGATGTGAAGTGACAATTTTCACACATTTCAGGGTTTTGCAGGTATTTAGTAAGTGAATGATGATTATTTGGGATGCCAAAACAAATTTTATTACTTACTTACTTAATCGTTGAGACCTTTTCTGGTAGAACAAATTTTATATTAAAATATTTTTTTTGTTAATTTTAATTCGATCGCCTAATACCATTATTTAGGTTTCTAAATATGTGCAGTATTTTTTTTATATATATATATAGCAAGGTTCATTAAGAATTTTAAAAATTGCGCCTATGGCTTCCATTGGTTGTTATAAGCTCCGCCTCTCTGATTTCGTGTACATTGAAACAGAATTAAATTATAATTTAAACAATTTCCACTAGTTATTAAATTTACGCTTTTAAAAATTAAATGCAACATTTGCCAAAATATAACTAGAATTTTGAAAAAATAATTTAAACAATAAAAAAATTTAAAAAAAAAACAAAAAATAATATTGTCTCTTCTCGCCGGGTTCGATCCCCCTTTCGATCGAGTTAGTTGGGTGAGAAGCCAGCATTCTAACCACTACACCAGGATATACCTTCTAGTTTACTGTGTTACAAAGCTATAATTTGTGTACATTATTAGCCAAAAAACACAAAAAATGCGTTTTTTTCCAAAAACATAATCTGAGCAAAAATTCCTGTTGTACTATTCCGGTTCACACTAATCTACATTACTTAGAATTTTTTAAGATTTTTAGTTTAAACCATCTGGGCTACAGGGTGTGGGACAAACATTTTTTTGCACAATTTTGGCAAAAATCGCTTCTAAATAATTTATTTTGCAAAAATAAAAATTTGATCGTTAATCCACGTACCAAGGGCTTCCATTTGATAGCCGACTCAGAATTATAAAAAAATATCTTTTTTTTTTTTGATGAGCACATATTTGTTTATATTTTTAGGGGGATATGTCAAAGAGTTGTATAGGCATGCCAAATTTCAACTCTCTAGGTTAAGCAGTTTGGCTACAATTTTTACCGAACCGACAGACAGACAGAAAGACAGACGACAAAATGAGGGTATAAGGGTTTTTTGGTCATACCTACAAAACCCTAAACAGATCCTCACTTTCAAAATATAAGTGATGACCACAAAAAAACGGTCCTCACAGTGATGACCAAAAGAAAAGGTCTTCACTACAAAATTTACATTACGCTAATTATTGTTAATTTGGCGCCCCTCTCACAGCGGCACCCACATGCACTGCCGATATGCCCTGAATGCCCGACTCCGCTGGCCCTGGTTGTTGAGTTCATTTATAAAATTACATATGTACCAATATTAATACCAAACATAACCAATTTGTGTTTTTTAATGATTTCCTCATCAAAATATGTTTGTATAATTCGAACCCCTCATGTTTGTTGGGGGTTCGGATTAAAGTGGCTGTCCATAGATTAAAAATAACAAACATATCTATCTATTGTATTAAAAAATACCTGCAATGGGTACTTAAAGTGACTTATATGATTTATTATTTATACGAGGTATAAATAATAACAGACCACCCATCCATATTTTTTCTCGAACATTCGATTCATGAACAAATTTCGAAAACAATTTTGATGATTAAAGTCTATCCAAATAATTGAATTCTGTGATGCGAGGGTAGTTTTCTGACTCTCCCAGGGTTGAGAGTGGGGGAGGTTTGGAGCGTATATAAGGTGATCGCTCTGTACCAGATGGCAGATCGTCTTTGACTTTCGCTTGAGAACTTGTTCTTATTTTTAACTTGTGTTTTCTTTCAGTCTCTCTCTTGGCTAGGGTAACACACCCTAGCCCGTACAGTGAGCGCTACTTCAAACTCTCTAGGAGCAGTAACGTGCCAGAGCCCTGACCCACAGTAAGCTCCGGTTACTAGCCCGCTCAACGAGTCCGGTGTACAGCCAGTACTCCTGCAAGGACCCTCTCGGCGTCCATTGTATGTTGGCCTGGCCCACCAGGAAAATCAGCTCTTTTAAGAGTTACACTACAATTTTACATTCGCACACCGTTCCCCATCACCCTCGCCACCTACCCATATTATCCTCATTGTCACCCATCCTCACCGTCACCAATCCTTCTTGTCATCTATCCACACCGACGACCGTTTCATCGCGGCATCCAGCGGTCACCCATTAATTTATATTTTTCAAATTTTTTTGCTCCACTAGCAACTCTCCCAGGTCGAGTCAATAGAATTCTGAGAGTTATACTTATGTTTGGTCCAAAATTTCATTCTGTGATAAATTTTAGAATCTTCCGAAGACACACAATTTGATCTAAAATCTATCTCAAAATTACCTAAAAAAAGACTGATAACTCAGCTGCAAGATCTATGGCCGGTTTCATAAAGCAATGCTAAATTTTAGCCTCGCTGTTAAATTATAATTACGTTGTTAAGTATAGTTTTCGGCCCATAAAGCAATGTTAAATTTTTAGCAAATAATTAAACCCTCTGCTATTATAACATAGGTCTGAGGCTGTATTAAATATTTAACATTGCATTGTTACCATAGTTTTACTAATTTTTATATCAAATATTTTAATTTAATAACTAAATAGAAAAGGTATATTATGATAAATATTTTTACATACAAAATGTCATATATTGGAAGATGTGTGTATAAGTTTTATTAATATTTAATAATATCATAGTATATAACCTCTTTAAATTGTTTTTCCAGCAAATTGTTTACCGAGTCATCAGATGAATTTTCAGACATTGATGTGCACCAGATTCCTCATCCGCGTATATTAATTGACTCTCTTTTAATTTGTTGGGCGATTACGGATAGTCCTGTAGTTGGTTATTAACTACTTTACTCAATTCAGATTCAGACACTGACCCTGAATAGAACTACAACGCAGCACACATATTGATAAGAAACAGAGCCGCAGTAAGGGGGGGGGGCCCTGGGCGCACTAAGGAAAAGGGCGTTGACGAGCTTGACTAAGGGGCGCCATTGCGAAGGTAACGACCTTTTTTTTATGCTCATTACTTGGATTTTGGGAGGTGAGGACCTTTTTTGTTTTGCTTATCACTTACATATATTTGCCAAGGGCGCCAAAACACAGCTTTGCCCCTAGCGCAAGTTTTCCTTACTGCGGCTCTGATAAGAAATATCATAGAAAAATCGTTCCAAGTGTTAAAAACACCATTTTCATGTTTGTCTATGGGATTAGAATTAAAAATTAACAAAAGTCGTGCAGTAATAATTGCATGTTCTGTTTTACATAATAAGACAATGTTATTTAAAGATGAAACTCCACCTATTGTACAAGAAACTCAAATACTTGGAGAGGCTTCTGATGCAATTCCTCTTGGACCAAACAGAAATTTACTAAACGATACTGCTGCAAGAACTGCAAATATTAACACCATTTTAACTAGGTTATAAGGGAAAAATAATTTTGTTTTCTTTTTTGTAATATCTATTCTTTATTATAAGATGTTTCATTTTGTAATACGTTACTAGATCTGATGATTTTGGTGATTTTTGTGGTGTAAACAGACTTCCGTGTAAACAAACTTCCGTGTCCGATATACAACATAAATAATGAACTTTCCCTGTTAGTTATGTATTACAAAATGAGACAGATAATACAAGCAATATATAAAGATAAAGAAATAAAGAATGTTTAAAATTATTTTTCGTATAAAATCATACGTTACATCTTTTTCCTACATTAAAAATGTTACGAAATAATATAGAAACTGATTTTTTATTGAAAAATAATACAGTAAATAATTCGAAGGGTAATTAAGGTTATAATAAGCCTGTTTTACGTTTAAGACAACTGCGAAGTTGATATTCGTACCAATCTACTTAATAAAAACCCTAAATGGACCACAGCACTGAAATTACTAAACACGAAGTTAAATCTGATGCTATTTCTTTAATTAATTTAATTTAATTTAATTTAATTTATTAGAATATAACAGCACAACAGACCGAAGACCAAAATGTTATATATAATCCGTTTCAATTTGTAATACGAAACTAGATCTGGTTACTTTGGTAACTGTTGTGGTGTAAACAGACTTTGGCGTATCCGTGTGAACCAATACTATTATAATATTATAAATGCATTGTTAATACACAACATAAAAAATGAACTTTCCCTGTTAGTAACGTATTACAAAATGAGACAGATATTATGCTGTTCACTTTTGTAAGAACAAACTAAGAGGAATTTTTGATTTCAATGGTTTGCACCTTTGAAATTTTATGTCATGCTGATATTAAAAAAAATCACTTTTTTAAAATTTCGATCCATTTGACATATGTCATAATGAAAAATGATATCTTAATTATAATGATCATAACCTAGAAACCTAAAGTCAGTTTTAAAGCGTAAGGAATATTTTTAATTGACATTTAAAGTCAGTAATACACTATAAAAGTAACCAAATCTAGTTTGTTCTAACAAAAGCGAATAGCTTATATATATATATATATATATATATATATATATATATATATATATATATATATATATATATATATATAATAAATGCGTTTCTTCTTTAATCATCATACAGGAAGGAAAAAAAAAGTTAATTTAACTCATTGGAACGTTTCGCATTTAATAGTTAATGCATCTTCAGCCTAGAATTACATATTGTCTTAGAAAAGAATTATTAAATCTAAAATACAATTAATATAAATGGTCTTAAAATTAACAAATTATGGATTGATGTTGATTAAAACATATCATAACGTTGGTACTTAAATTAACCAAGTGTGACGTCATCTCATATTTATTGTGAATGGAGTTTATAATGCTAATCTTACTAGAATATAGTACCCACAATAGATTTTTAATTCGATCACAATTGTTTAAAGGTATGATTCCTATTATTAATGTGGATAATATAACCGATAACACTTCCAATATATTTGTGTAAACAAGACAGGTGGCCATTTTGTGATAAAGCAATCGATGTAGGTAAAATGGCCACCTGTATTTTGGGCACTATATTCTAGTAAGATCAGCATTATATTAAGGTGCAATTAATATAAATGGTCTTAGAATTAACAAATTATGGGTTTGCCAAGATGGGTCTTGCTCTTGACTACCAATACTAATAACCAATCTTTACATAGAGCGAACATCCCAACCTTTCAAAAACTTCCAAAAAATTTTTTTGAAAAAATAAATAAATATATATATATATATATACAAGTTGAATTGTACATTTTTTCCACACCTATTTAATTATGTTGCAATTATTTGCACTTTTTTCGTGAAAAATAGTACTCATAAATAACTACAATGAATTATTGTTTCATAATTCACTGTTTAACGGCCAATCACAAACCTACATATTCATAATTCACACTCGCTCACTATTTGACAATGGCAATGGAAGGAGCCAAAACTGCTGTGGTAGCAGGCAACACGGATGACGCTATCACTTCAGTTAAAATTATCAATTTTGAGGCTAATTTATTTGTTTAACACGTTGACTTCCAATTCCGAGTTTTCTCGTAGTTAGCGTTCTTGCCCAGGACGCCGACTACGAGATTACTTGTAGTACATTAACTTAATAATATAATATGGCTATATCAAATTGACTTCAGAGACAAGAATCCTGAATCTTGCCTTGCCAGTCAAAAGTATAGTATTACATTCTCAATTATGGCCATTATTCACTCAGATGATTTGCGCCACTCGCCTGCGACTCGTGGGCTCAAACGTCATCTTCGTGAATAATGTTTGTCAGAATCGCTCATACAATTAATATACTATTACTAGCTGAGTACCCGTGCTTCGCTACGGTATATTGACGGTTTGCCATCATCGTGCAATTATTATGTCATGGTTCTTTATAGATCACATTGCTGACTCTTTCCTCAGGTGTAGATTCACCCCGTTAGAGGCTCATTAGTGTAAAAATCGCAGTTTGTTTCTAAACATGTGCACGGGTAACTTTTATAAGCTAAAACCTAGTCGATATCTCACCTGTCCTAAGAGATATTGAGGAATCCGTGAAAAAACATTTTACTCCTTTTCACCCCATAGGAGTCGAAAAATCCTTTCTTAGTGGGTTCTTACGTCATATCGAGAAATGTACTCTTGGAATTTCTTATTTCTAATCAAAAATTCTTTAGCAATGAAATTTAAAAAACTATCAGAACACTATCGAAAGATTTTAAAAAGTCACTTATATGCCAGAAAAGAATGTTATAACCAGTGGCGGCGCTAGCGGGGAGTCCAGGGGGGTCCGGGCCCCCCTAAAAGTTGCTCGGGCATCCAGTTGGCCCCCTAGCATTGCTTGGAAAAAAGTATATTTTAGAAGTGAGGACCTTTTTTTTTAGGTCATTACTTGTATTTTCATATGTAAATGATAAAAAAGTATTTCCTGGCCCCACCAAATTTTACTCAAATTTTTTTTGCCCCCCCTCCCAGATTTTAAGAGCTAGCGCCGCCACTGGTTATAACTCAAGAAGCACAGGAGATATAAAGGGTTCGATGCTTAGGTTATTGAAGGAATATGTTCAAAAGAAAAACGGTGAAAATGAAATGATCTTGAAACTAAATATATTAAAATTACACCTAAATGCGAAAAAGTACAACATAGTTATAGTACAACAAAGGCAGAAGCTACAAAGGGTTCTATAATTCACCCCGAATCTAGAATCGCTCCTTTAGGGATTGATGATTAGAGCAAAATCCTGAATTTAATCCAAATCAATATACCATTGGACCTAAGAGATAATGAAGAATCCGAGGAAAAACATTTTATACTTTTCATCCCCTAGGGATCGAATTTCGAAAAATTCCATATAAGCGGGTGCTTCCGACATGCAGGGAATATATTTCCTGGATTTCATATCTCTATGTCAAGGGACGTTCTTTCGAATAAAAAATACCAATTTACCCCTTTGGGGAAGAAATTTAAAAAACTTTCAAAACGCTTTCTAGATATTTTAAATAGAAAATTATGTACCAAAACGGAATGTTATAACTCAGGAAATACAAAGGGGTCTATAATTCACCCCAAATATAGATTCACCACTTTAGGGGTTGATTAGGGCAAAATCCGGAATTACTGTTTCAAACATTTGTATGGGTAACCTTTGTAATCAAAAATCAAGTCAATATCTCATTGGTCCTAAGGTATATTGAGGAATCCTTCAAATCACATTTCGCCCCTAAGGGCTCGAATTTCGGAACATCTCTGCTTTGTGGGTGCTTAGATCACGGAAGGAATATACTTCCCGAATTTCATGTCTCTATATCCAAGGGAAGTTCTATCGTATATAAATACCCATTTACCCCTCCCATTTACAGTTAGAGGTGAAATTTTAAAAGACTGTCAAAAGTATTTCGAGATATTTGAAAAAGACACCGGTATGCCAAAAAGGAATGTTATAACTTAATAAACACAGGCATACGACGGGTTGTATAATTCACCCCGATTATAGATTTACCCCTTTAGGGGTTGATTAGGAAAGAATCCAGAAATAAATTTTTCGGCATTTGTATGGTTAATCTTTATAAACAAAAGCCAAGTCGATATCTTATTGGTACTAAGAGATATTAAGGAATCCTTGATATCACATTTCAGCCCTTAGGGGTTGAATTTCGAAAAATACCGTCTTAGTGGCTACTTACGTCATACAGGGAATATGCTTCACGAATTTACATCTTGTCCAGAGGACGTTCTATCGAGTAAAAAATACCCATTTACCCCTTTAGGGGTGAAATTTTTAAAAACCGTCAAAATCATTTCGAGACATTTTAAAAAGACACCAATATGCCTAAAAGGAATGTTATAACACAATAAACATAGGAAATACGAAGGGTTGTATAATTCACCCCGATTGTAGATTCACCCCTATAGGGGTTGATTCGGACAAAATCCTGAAATAATTTTTTCGGCATTTGTATGGGTAATCTTTGTAAGCAAAATCCAAGACGATATCTTATTGGTCTTAAGAGGTATTTAGGAATCCTTGAAATCACATTTCACCCCTTTTCACTTCTTAGGGGTGGGATTTCGAAAAATCCCGTCTTAGTGGGTGCTTATGTCATGGCGGGAATATACTTCACGAATTTTATTTATCTATGTCGAAAGGATATTCAATCGAATACAAAATTCCCATTAACCCCTTAAGGGTGAAATTTAAAAAACTATCAATACCATTTCCAGTTATTTTGAAGACACCTATACGCCAAAAGGAATTTTATAACTCAACAAACACAGGGAATATGACGGCTTGTATAATTTATCCTGTTCGGAAATTCACCACTTTAGGGGTTGATTAGAACAAAATCCTGAAATACGTTTTTCAACATTTATATGGGTAATTTTTGTAGGTAAAAACCAAGACGATATCTTATTGGTCCGTAAAGATATTTAGGAATCCTTGAAATTACATTTCACCCCTTAGGGGTTGAATTTCGAAAAATCTCGTCTTAGTATATGCTTACCTCATGGAGGGAATATACTTTGGGAATATCATGTATCTATGTCCAAGTGATGTTCTATCAAATAAAAAACATCCTTTTACGCCTTAAGGGGAGAAATTTTGAAAAACTGTCAAAACCATTTCGAGATATTTTAAAAAGACATCTATATGCCAAATAGGAATTTAATAACTCAACAAACACAGAAAATACGTTGGGTTCTATAATTCTCCCTGATTGTAGATTCACCCTTTTAGGGGATGATTAGGACAAAATCATGAAATCAGTTTTTCAACATTTATATGGATAATATTTATAAGCAAAAACGAAGGCGATATATTATTGGACCTGTGAGATATTGAGGAATCCGTGAAAACACATTTTAACTTATTTCACCCCTTAGTGGTTGAATTTCCAAAAATCATTTCTTAGGGGGTTGTTAAGTCATAAAAAGGATATACTCCCCGAATTTTATGTTTCTTTGTCTAGACCAGTGGTACTCAACCTGGTCCCTACCGCCCACTAGTGGAATTTTTTGGTAGGCGGTAGGGGTTTTGTCCAATGCTGGCTACTTTTCGTTTTTTAGATTTAATTGACGTTTTAATAACATTAAAATGGAAATTTTTTAAAGTATTATTTAAAAAATAATGCAGTAAGTTGTTTTATAAAGATTTTTGCAGCTAAATTTTGCGAAAGTATTTGGTAAGTTATTATTATTATACAACAGGTGGGCGGTATGAAAATTTTTCTACCAATAGAGATGCTAAAGTGGGCGGTAGGTATGAAAAGGTTCAGTACCCCTGGTCTAGACGAAATTCTATCAAATAAAAAATACCAATTTACCCCTTTAGGGGTGAAATTTAAAAAAAACGGTCAAAACACTTTCTAAATATTTTAAAAAGACACCTATATGCCAAAAAGGAATGTTATAACACAATAAACACAGAAGATGCGAAGGATTCTATAATTCACCCTGATTGTAGATTCACCCCTTTAGGGGTCGATTAGAACAAAATCCTGAAATAAGTTTATTAATATTTACATGAGTAATCTTTGTAAGCAAAAACCAAGTCGATATCTTATTGGACCTAAGAGATATTAAGGAAACCGTGAAGCCACATTTTATCCCTTTTAACCCCCTTTTCACCCACTTAGAGGATGAGTTTCGAAAAATCCGTTGTTAGTGGGTGCTTACGTCATGGAGGGAATATACTCGCCGAATTTCATGATTGTAGGTTCAGTGGTTTGGGCTGGGCGTTGATTATGAGTAGGTTGCTTAGTTACGATTTTATATATATATATATATATATATATATATATATATATATATATATATAGATTATATTAATTATAATGCTATCTTAACTCTAACTAATAACAGCAATAATATAATATGATATTGAATATTTCATATTACATACAAAAAAATAAAATTAAAATAAAAAAAAAACCAAGGATAAAGACAAAATTTTATATTTAAGGCGGCGCACAACCCTATAGTTCTCAATAGTTTCTTATACAAAACTAATAAACGGAAATAAAATTAATAACAATCTATATATCAAAATTTGCAGCGAATTTTTATCTATCTAATAGGATATGTTTAATTGTAGAAAAAACTGTAATGTAATTGTAAATAAGCAAATTGCATTATAGACGCCATCTTGTAAACCAATTGACGCATATTTGCGTACGATGCGGCAATTTGTAGCTAAAGCTTCATTCTACAAATATGTTTATAGCTATTTTACTCTATTGTGAAAACTACTTATAGTTATTATTCTTAGTAGTCTATTTTTGCCACCTTCAATATGCCGCGGTTTTCAAAATAGGTATTACAAGAAAAATGATTTAATCTTCGTAAAGAATACGTGTACCAAGTGGAATTCCATTATCATCAAGTATAATATTTTTCAACGAAAGTTCTAAACTATAAGGAATCGAGTCGAAAAAAATGATGACGTATTATTTGAACATTTCTACACAAAACTATATAAATATAAAAGTTATTCGAAACCCACAAATATATTTAAAAAATTACAGAACAATATCGCTGATGTCTATTTTTAAGTTATTGAGCGATAATATTTTTACAATAAATGTTTCTACAATTAAAAATATCTTATTATATAGATAAAAATTCGGTGCAAAATTTGATGTATAGATTGATACAAATTTTATTTTAGATTTTTAGTTTTGTATAAGAAATTAGTAACCACTGGGGGTTAGACGCAGCCTTAAGGGAATATTTCAGCTCCAGCGCTTCTAAAACCAACATAGCTTATGTTAAAAATATCGATGTCTGTGTCACTGATCAGAAGAGAGTTATATAGTTGGGACATCCTAGAGATGGGACTCGTTTTACTGTAGTTTGTAGAGAACTAGGTTACATTAAACAAGTAGTTCCTACATCTCAAACTATTTTTTGGAACTTTAATGCCAAACTCAGCCAAAATATCCCAACAAGTTACTGTATTGTCAAAATTTTTATATAATAAAAGTAGGCTATGCAGATTACAACGTTTTTCAAGTGACATAACTCCATATTTATTTTGTAAACCCCACGAGATACATATTTAGGATAAGTATTCCTCATTCTAAATTCTAATAATCTTAAAAACTTTGTTTGAGTTTTTTAATACAGTGTATGTATTGTTTTTGAAATGGCGACCATATCACTGAAGCGTACTCTAACTTTGGTCAAACAAATGCATTAAACAGAGTTATGTAAGTTATACAAAACTTAGTTTTGAGTAAAAATCAACACCCTGATCTCTCATGATCTCCACTCTTTTCACTAATACTCTATTCAAATTATATGGATGAATTAATATGTCCCTTTTTCGGCTGAATGATATCATTTTGCATTTCTTAGAATTTAATTGGAGGCCCTGTAATTGAATTTTATGAAACATAGTTAAATTTTAACAGCGTGTTATTATAGCATCGTGTTATCTAACACAGGATTTTAGCATTTCTTTACGGAACCGGGCACTAGTCTGTTTACATCAGATGACGCTTCGTCGCGAGAAATATCCTTAACAATAATCTTACAGTTCATCCTTAGGCTTTCCATCTCATTTAAGCAATGGCCCCCTGTACATACGAGCTGCTAAGCTGCAGCACCCCTAAAATTTAATTAATTTAAAATTACAGACATTTATGATATTTTTCACACTTGTGGTGCCTGATGCGTAAAACAAATATTTTAAGTACAATCGTCAGTATCTCATTATATTTATAAAAAAAAAAAAAAAATCAGCTGTGGCCACCACAGGACCGAACGCCATCACAAAGTACTTGTATAAAATACATTCTAGCAGCAGAGTAGTTTGTACATATAAGTTTGAAAAAATAGATACTTGGAAAAATTTCGAAAAATTTTACAAAAATTTTTCGAAATTTTTCGTTTTATCAAAAAACGTCTCAAATAAAAGTTATTAGTTATTACATTTATAGCAACTATTGTTAAATAAATATTTTCGAAATATTTTTCTGTTATGAAATATTCGCAAAAATCTTAAAATCAATTTTTACCAAAAGTTGATATACATTGATGTCAAAAGCTTAAATATGAAGTTTCATAAAAATCCTTTTAGCCGAATTCGCTCTGCACGTGTACACAGACAGACGGAAGGAGAGACAGACATCATGCTAAAAATAGTCAAAACGTTATACTCATTACGTTACACTCATACATACATATTTTATATATATTTAATTTATATAATTTTCTTTACTAATCTTCTTTATTTTCTATTATATTAAGTTATTACGTATAAACACTGCATTTGGTAGTTACTATGATAGGAACTTTTATAGTAACATGTTACTAAATATTTATTTTTTTAATTTAATTTTATTTTTTTATTTTATTTTTTACATTAAGGAAGGCAACAGTAAAAACCAATGACTGGCTTCCACAGATTGCAAAAAATTTACATAAATACTGTATAACAACAAAATAAGAGACTAATACATAATTTAATATCGATATACAAAAACAAGTTTAAATTCATTTATGACATTCGAAGATAAAGTTTAAATTTTTGTAAAGGCAAGTTAAATATATCTAAATGAATATAATTATTATTGTAAGTTGAGTCTGTTTAAGAGAGAGTTTTTATAGCTAAAATAATTAAATTTAGTTAATTGAAACAGTTGTTTAGATCTAGTTGTTTTAAGGGGAGCTAATAGAATAAAATTATGAATAAAATTTTGTGAATCAATTAAGTTACTGAATACCTTATATAGGAATATCATATCAACATTCACTCGTCTCTGTTCAAGTGGACATAATTTTAATAATTGTAATGTTTTTAAATAATCTGAATTTACAATATTTAAGCCTATTGCATACTACAAAAGTGAATTTTCTCTGTATAGATTCCAGTAAGTTTATATTTTTGGTATACATTGGATTCCATACTATTGAACAATACTCCAGTTGAGATCTGACAATTGAGGTATAAAGTATAATTAATGATTCTTTGCTGTGAAAAGGTTTACTAACTCTTATAACAAATCCTAAAAGTTTGTAAGCCTAAGTAAAGAAGTAATGGTGTCGATATGATTATTAAAAAGTAACTTTGAGTCAAAAGTAACTCCAAGATCCCGTACAGTGTTTTTTATAGATAGATTAACGCCATTTAAATTATAGTTAAAATTAATTATACTCATTTTTCTTGCATAGTTTAAATAAATAAATAAATAAATAAATAAATAATAATTTATTGACAAAATTACACGTAATGTGTTTTAAGTCAGTCAGAAATACATATTTAGGTCATACAATAATAAAATTTATAAAAACACTTTGCAAAAACACATTTACATTTATAAGTTAAAAATTACCATTTTACTGTCTTAAAATTAAAATGAGTAAAATCTTCCACTTTATAAAAAGGATGCTGTATAAGAAAATGTTTCATTTTATTTTTAAATATTTCTATGGAGTTTGATTTGACTTCTGTTGGTAACACATTTAAGAATTTAATTGAGTAATAGTTGCTACAATTTCTTGTTTTTGATAATCTAGTATAAACAGGGTAGATTTTTGATTTATTTCTTGTGTTGTACGAATGTAACTGCTCAACAGTAGTGTACGATCCAACATTTTTAAATCCGTAGACGAGACACTGATAAATATAAAGGGATGGCAGAGTCATTATATTTAGACTGATAAAATGTTCCCTGCAATCTGCTTTATAGGATACTCCTGCGATTATCCTTATTACGCGTCTTTGCAATTTAAAAATACGTTCCGCTGATGAACTGTGTCCCTATACAAATAGAGCGTAAGATATCTGGGACTGGAATAGCGCGTAATAAGAAATACGTAAAATATTCACCGACACGCAGTTCACTAAATTCCTGAAAAGATATATAGTACTGCATAATTTTCTTGATAACACAGATACGTGTTTATCCCATTTAAGAGTTGGGTCTATTTGAACACCTAGGAAAGTGACAGAAGCAGGGTTATTGAAATTATTATTTCTTAAAGTTATAAGTAAATTATTAGTTTTACTAATATTTAGACTTAATTTGTTGGTAAGAAACCAAGAATGTGCTTTATTAATAATTTCCTCATTGTTCGGTAATAGGTCATCATATGACTGAGATCGAGTAAGAATGGTTGTATCATCAGCATATAAAAAATGAGAACAATTGTCTATAGAACAAGGGAAATCATTTATATAGATTAAGAATAGCAGCGGCCCTAAAATTGAGCCTTGCGGCACACTTCAGTTGATATAAAGCGGATCTGATATTATGTCATTAACTTTTACGTATTGTACACGATTAATTAAATATGACGTTATAAAAGCACAACTGTCATCTTCAAAACCATACTTTTTTAGTTTATCCAACAATATTGCGTGGGAGACACAGTCAAACGCTTTACTCAGGTCTAAGAAGGTCGAAAGGCAGTAATCCCCGGCTTCAAGTCCGTTCGATACCTCATTAGTGAAGGCCAGTATTGCATCGGTTGTAGACTTTTTTGGTCTAAAACCAAATTGGGCATCATTAAATATATTATTGTGTTCAAAATACATTGATATTTGTTTATATATTATTTTTTCAAATATTTTAGAAAAAATAGGGAGGAGAGAAATTGGTCGAAAATTATTTGGGTCGTTAGGGTTACCCTTTTTATGCAAGGGTAAGATAGAGGCTGTTTTGAGCGAATTGGGGAAGGTACTCGAAGCTATGCAAATATTAATAATTTTAGAGATAGGATATATAATTAAATTTTTTACAGTTTTTATTATATCAACATTTAAGCCGTAAATGTCCCTAACCTTACTATTATTTAACGAATCTATTGCGTTTCTCACTTGAATTTGTGAGACAGGTGTTAAACAGAAGGTTTTGTTGACTCTTATTGATTCCATATAAGATAGAGGGGAAATATTGTTAGTTGGCAATGAATTTAAGATGGTATTTGAAATATTCGTGAAGTAGTAATTGAAGGCATTGGCGGAGATATCTGTTTCAGGCATAGATTTTGATTTTTTTGTTTGTCTGTTGTTATTGATGACGTCCCAGGTAGATTTAGAAATATTATTTGAAGTTTTAACATAAACAGAATTCGCTTCTATTTTAGCCTTTTTAATTTCAGAGCGATATTTAGATCTAAATGCATTCCTGTTGATCCGATTTTCTTGACTAGGATTATTAGAGTAAGCAAGGTCCAGTTCACATAGAGTGTTACGCATATTTCGGAAATTATTATTAAACCAGGGAGCAATGTCTTTTATCTTGACGGTATGTTTTTTAATAGTCTTTTGGGGAAAACAATTGTCAAAAATAGATAAAAAAAAATTAAAAAACATTTCGAAAGCGTCATTTCCATTACTTATATTATTTAAAGAAGACCAGTCAAGTTTTTCTATTGATATATAAAATTTGTATTTACCTACTTGTGAAATTGGTCTGATAATCATAGGGTCGTTATTTTTTTCATAGGATATCTTATTGGATATAAGTTTTCCAGAAAATTTTATACCAAAGTGATCAGAAATCCCCGACACAAATTATTGAACAGCAACATCTTTTGAAAAGGCAGAATTTAATTTATGGAAAATATTATCTAAACGATTCGGGCCTCTAGTATTAAAGTTAACCAAAGAAATCAAATCATAAGAAAGTAACAGGTCAACCAATTCTACAGCATTCTTTTCATTTGAGTTAAATTTTAC
This sequence comes from Liopterus haemorrhoidalis, assembly GCA_963971575.1. Lineage (NCBI taxonomy): Eukaryota > Metazoa > Arthropoda > Insecta > Coleoptera > Dytiscidae > Liopterus > Liopterus haemorrhoidalis. The sequence continues at coordinate 24,161,841 of OZ020619.1, read as the reverse complement.
ATTAAAGTCACCGCAGATAATAACATTTTTTGAGAAATCTATTACTGATAAAAGCAAGAGTAGATTATTCATAAATAAAGTGAAATCTCCATGAGGAGATCTATATATACATACAATTATTTAAATTTGAATTATTTAAAAATACAGAGCTTATCTCGCAGTGATATTCAATTGATAGTTTATTTAATTTCGGCAAGAGAACACCTTGGCAATTCGTTTTTGTTAAAATCATGGAACCGTCGTGTTGTATAATTTTTCTGCAGTAAAAAGAGGAAACTTTATAATTTTTTAGATGCAGTGCTTCAATTTCTGTGTCTGTAAGCCAATGTTCTGTTATACAAAGAACATCACAGTTTTCATCTATTAATAATGCATCTAATGTGTTGATGTTATTTCTGATTGACTGAATGTTAAGACACAGAAGGCTTAGAGAATGGTCTCCATTAGGAACAAAAAAAACTGGACTTAGCTTGTGAATGAGGCATATTTCGTATACTCGGCTGCAAACAATGGAGATATAAGTAGTTGAGTAGCTTAATTTTTCCATTGTAATTTATATGTAGTTCATCTTTGGAGAAGTCGAGATGGGATAGAAGTAGACTGGTGTTTATAATTGTTGCGTAGTTCTTGAATTTGGAACACAGTGAAACATTATTTTGTAAAATAATGGAGTTAAATTGTAGATCGTTGAGACATAGAGGTGTTAATATTATAATTAGGTTTCTGTTTATTAATTTTTCCCTGACTAGATCGAGAAAAGCTGGTTTTATATAATGATTTTTACTTGCATTATTGGATCCAGCCATAATTATTAAAAAATCATTTTTTGTAAAATCTTTCGTTAGTGTAATTGCGGTTTCTACAATGGCTTCAAAATCGGCGTTAGGTTTGAAAATACACATTGGATCAAAAATATTCCTGTTGAACATATCATACATTATTGTTCCGCACTACATTCCGTTTACTACAAAGCATTTATTTAAAATACCCCAAAGTTACTATGATAGTAACTGACCTTGCTCATAGTGACAAATTTAGTTACTATAATCATAGTAACTGATTTACAGAATTGGTCTGACTGTATTTTCAGCATTCGTAATAGTGGCGCCAAAATATTCGAAACGGCGCATCTGGGACACTGACCACCGGCGCTTAATATCCTCGTTACGGCCCTTATCATCCGTTTTCGTTTCTTCTCTTATTTTAATTCTAAATATCCAATATTTTCATTACAAAATTCCAAAAATCACGTCTCTGATATAAGAAAAATATCGTTGGAAATAATATGCAATATCACGGTACAGACACGGAACTGACACTGAAGGCGCCGGACGAGTGGCAAGAGATCACACCAGTTTTTCAAGTGAAAGATCGGAAATCCCTTCGTAAAATGTTTATTATCTACCTATTATTGTTTTCCTAAATTTCCTAATTCTGCTGTCCTAGATTTTTAGCAACTAAACCTAACCTAATTACCTTTATCACCCCCCAAACATTAGCCCATTAAAAATAGTGTAATAAACTCTAGTCAACTGATCAATTTAGGAAATTAGGTTAGGTTTAGTTCGTAAAAATCTAGGACAAAAGAATTCGGAAAACAATAATAGATAATAAACATTTTACGACAGGATTTCCGATCTTTCACTTGCAAAATTGGTGCGTATATGAACTCTTGCGGACGAGTGTAGATAAGTCAATTCAAATTCCGTACAAGAATATTTTTCATCACTGACACTAGAGCACTAATACGGTACTGAGCGGGCACGTCACTTATTTGTGTGTAGACCTTTAATGTCGTCAAAATGCTTTAAGAACTAACAGAACATTAACAATGAAATGTTAAATTAATTTAAATTATATCCTTACATTCAGGAGCGGCTCAAGACGGTATGCAGACGATGCGCCGCATCGGGGCGCCGAGTCGAAGCAAAAATGTATAGCCTATTACAATATCAAAATAGCTTTAATTAAAACAATATTCATTTTTGTAATAAGTATTGTGACCTTTAATTTATCTAGATAAAACTACTTTTATTTACTGGGCGGCACTTCAGGCTTCTAGTAAAAGGGGGCGCCATGCAGGGAAATTTAGAAAAAACTATCTATTTTACTGGGTGGCATTTCAGGCTTCTAGTAAATGGGGGGACGCCATGAAAGGAGATTTATAAAAAACTACTTTTTTTACTGGGCGGCACTTCAAGCTTCTAGTAAAAAGGGGGGAAGCAAATTTAGAAAAAAATAACTTTTTGTAAGTATGATCAAAAAACCCTTATACCGTCATTTTGTCGTCTGTCTGTCTGTATGTCTGTCTGTCTGTTTGTCTGTCTGTTCGGTAAAAATTGTAGCCAAACGGCTAAACTTAGAGAGTTGAAATTTGGCATTTGGAAAAATATAAAACATCTAAAAAACATATCCAACTAAGAAAAAAAAAACAAATATGTGCTCATCGAAAAAAAAAAATATTTTTTTTAAATTCTGAGTAGGGTATCAAAGGAAAGCCCTTAGTGCGTGGATTAACGATCAAAATTTTATTTTTGCAAAATAAATTAATTATTTTGACGCGAAAAAAAATTTGTCCCACACCCTGTAGCCCAGATGCTTTGAACTAAAAATCTGAAAAAATTCTAAGTAATGTACATTAGTGTGAACCGGAATAGCACAACAGGAATTTTTATCAGATTATGTTTTCGGAAAATAACGAATTCTTTATGTTCTTTTGTTGATGATGTAAAATATTTAATACGTCATGTAACACACTAAACCAGTAAGCTTACATAGTGTAATAGTTAGCGTTCTTGCTTCCTAAGTTACAAACTTATTGTCCCGGTCTGGAGACAATTTTATTTTTTCTGCTTTTTTTCAGTTTTATTTTTTTAAATTATTTTGTCAAAATTCTAGTTATATTTTGGCAAATGTCGCCTTTAATTTTTAAAAGCGTAAATTTAATAACCAGTGGGAAGTGTTGAAATTATAATTTAATTCTATGTTTCAATGTATACGAAATCAGGGACGGAGCTTATGGCTTAAAACAACCAATGGAAGCTATATGCACAATTTTCAAAATCTTAATGAACCTTGCTATATATCAAAAAAAATACTGCACATATTTAGAAACCTAAATAATGGTATTAAGTATTCGAATTAAAATTAACAAAAAAATATTTTAGCATAAAAATTGTTTTTAAAGCTCTTAGATTAACAGACGATAATTTTTTTTTAAAATATTGTTCATTTTACCGTGATTACTACAAAGCATGCCGCCTACACTTATCATATACCTGCAAAACCCTGCAAAAAATGTGTGAAAATTCACACTTCACATCATTTTTTTTTTTTTACTGGGCGGCACTTCAGGCATCTATTAAAAGGAGAGTGCCAAAAAGGAAATTTGGAAAAAACTACTTTTTTTACTGGGCGGCACTTCAGGCTTCTAGTAAAAGGGCAAGGAAATTTAGTGAAAAAATAAAACGCTAAAATGCTTCTAAAATGAGATATTAGTAAACAAATGGAAAATTAAACTTAAACTACGATATTAGAAATCAAAATAGTCGATAAGACCTCTTTGTTTTAGCTACAAATATATAGTAAAAAAAAAGTTTCATTCCGTCTACGTAACGCTATGAGATATTCCCGTAATATTTCGGGTTTGCGCGTATGCACGTTACTGGGTTAAAAGAGGAGTATTAAAAGATGGTCCCAATCTTTTAAGCAGATAAATCACATTTTGAGAAAAATGCCATTTTTATGTATTGATCTTTAAATAAAATTCATTGCCCTTAATTTTGGTCATACATATCTTATATGAGAAAGTCACAAACAAAAAAATCAAAAATTGGACAAATTATTTAAATTTATTGCTTACCAATCATGACAATGTCATTGAATTAAAATTTTTATTAATTTAAACATTACCACCACACTTTATTTTGAATATCACGCATATTTACAAAAAATTTCTCATACATCCTTTCGCCACATTATTACCAAGTTCTTCTATTAGTTCATCCTCTTGCAAATTTTAATCAAAATCATTAGAGCTGTTTTTGAGATTATTTGATTCTCACTTTATAGTAAAAAGTATATTTTGATCTAATCCTAGGTTTCGATATGTTATTTTTTTAAAATATGTTTTTTGTTACTATACCAAAGATGTAAATTATGTTTTTTAGACTAGAAAATATTTAATATTATATTAAAAATGGGAACTAAATATGATTATTTTATTTAATAATAATAATAATAATTGTTTATTGATGTTCAGACATTACAGGAATGTTTACATAGGTCATAGTTTACATACATAATCTACAAAATATTGAAAGTAAAGAAATGTTCTAATAATTGAATTAAATACAAATACAAGGTGTCTCAAAAGAAATTTTATATTTATTTAGCTTACTGCGTGAACGCAACGTATCCGAGGGGCGCGGGGGTTATGTCAATCGGTAGCCTGGCTCTTGGGAATTTAGTCGCTATGGAGCGTTTCTCGGGAGCAGACCGCGCGTTATGCGTGCGAGAGTTTTACAAAAACGGTGATTCGGCGACTGTAGCGCGTAGAAAATTCTGCAGTATTCGAGGTTTTCGCCACTTAAATGATGCGCCAAGGATTCCTCTCATTCGACATTGGGTTAAAAAGTTTGAAGAGACTGGTACAACGCTGGATAATTTAAAATCCGGGCGACCTAGGTCATCAAGAACGGTAGAAAACGTGGAGAATGTTAATCAGTCTGTTCGTGACGACCCGAACCTTTCAATTCGGAAGCGCGCAAGTGCTTTAAATGTGCATAGATCATCATTACATCGCATTATGCACAAAGACCTAAAGCTGCACCCCTACAAAATTCAATTGGTGCAAGAATTAAAGCCCCAAGATGCCAGTCAGAGGCTTAATTTCGTAAATCAGGTGATTGAGCGATTTTCAACGTTTACCAACATTTTGTTTTCGGATGAAGCTCATTTTCATCTTAATGGCCACGTAAATAAGCAGAACTGCCGCTACTGGAGTGCAACTAATCCGAAACGCAAACATCAGAAACCCCTACATTCGCCTAAAGTGACCGTATGGGCTGCGATGTCGGCGCGAGGAATTATCGGCCCTTACTTTTTTGAAGACGAAAGGGGGCGTGCAGTTACAGTGAATTCATAGCGTTATGTGGAGATGTTAGACAACTTCTTGGTACCTGAACTGCAAAACTTTCCTGGCTATAACCAAAGAACATGGTTCCAACAGGACGGAGCAACTTCACACACGTCCAATATGTCTCTGCCACGTGTTCGTGAAATTTTCTCAGGCAAATTGATCTCCCGGCGAGGTGACATAAATTGGCCTCCACGCAGTCCAGATTTAACCCCTATGGACTTTTTCCTATGGGGTTATCTTAAATCTAAAGTTTACGCCAATAAACCGACTTAACTGGCGCATTTGAAAGAAAATATCCGGCACGAAATGGCAGCCATCCCTGAGTCCACCTGCCGAGACGTCATAAGTAATTTTACTGTTCGATTAAATGAGTGCCGAGAACGCGAGGGTCTACATTTAGACGATATTATTTTTAAGAAATAAATCCCCAAAAAGTGTATTTTAATAATTAATAAACATTTTTTCTATATACGGCTTACTTTTTTTTTAATCGATCCACTAAATATAAAATTTCTTTTGAGACACCTTGTATAATAGATATCAGCTGACATACAGTGTTAATACATATTATAAAACTTCAATCTTAGGTTTAGCTACAAATTAATTTTTATTTCCAAAAATTTATCTCACTCAGAAACACTTAATATTCAAATATTCACAAATACTATAAAAAATGTTTTTTTAATAAAAATTTTAATTCATATTTAAATTTAATGCAAGATAATTTTTTGAATCTAGCAGGTAACTTATTATATAAAACAACACCCATGTAATTAGGATTAGATTTTTCTTTTTCCAGTCTAATTCTATTAACTAGTAACAGATCATTATGCCTGGTATTGTATTCATGAACATCTTTCATCTTATTGAATTTATTTATATTTTCTTTCACGCGCAGAAGACAATAATAAATGTACAGGAATGGCAAGGTAAGTAGACCTAGTTTAATAAAAGGTGGTCGATAATGCGTTCTATTTTTGACATTACACATTATTCTTATTATTCTTTTTTGTATTAAGAACATATTTTTCGCACATGGTAATGCTCCCCATATTATTATCCCATAAATCAAGTGACTCTCAAATAATGAATGATATATCATCTTTACAATATTGTCTGAAACATCAAGTTTAATTTTTCGTACTAGATATATTGTTTTTGATAATTTATTCCCAAGTTGTAATATGTGGGAGTTGAAATTTAAATTATGGTCTAAATTTAGTCCTAAAAATTTTATTGATGTTGAACCAAAATCTACGTTGTTTTGCCTTAAAGAAAAAATTAGTTTATCTGTTTTAGTAAGATTTAATAGTAATTTATTACTATTAAACCAATTTTGTGCTTCTGTAATTATATTATTGTATTTTGCTTGTATTTTGTTTTATTTTATAACAATTATGTGGGGGGGCACCCATCCTAATTTGCATCGGGGCGCCAGGTACCTTTGAGCCGGCCCTGCTTACATTGTAATTTTAAAGTATAAATACTACTTACTTTGCACTGCCCATTTCGATTTCAACTCCAAATCTTCTAAATATTTATTTAATTTGTTAAAACAGTCATTTTTAATTCTATTTAACTTAATAATTTCTTTAGACTGGTCTCTGAAGAAATCTGCACCAATAATTAAATCTGCGGTGACGATATTATTTATAATGAACAACAAAATTAATTTTGGAATAAACATGTTGATATTGCAACTTTCAACAGCAAAGTGAGCCCTTGATATATTACTAGTTAGAGGCCGAGAAAAATATGCATACATAACTAGATTATCGACGTAGACAAGTAATTATTATTTTTACTAATACACTGCATTCATTGCAAAGAGCCAATAATATCGGTAATTCAACCTTGTGTGGGAAAGTAAAAACTTGTTACAGTTTGCAAATCCCTTTCTCTCTCTTCCTGGCTCTACAGCCTTGGCCTCTCTCAGAATAGTCCTCTAGATCAGGGATCGACAAACTGCCCGTGGGTACCCGGCTGCCAGCAGAACATTTTTGAGGTGCCTGTTGTTAAATTTAAAAAATAATAGTGTAGTTTTATAAAATAAAGTCGTTTACCACAAAAGGTGGCAAAAAAATACTTACCTACTGTTCAGTGGCGCATGCAAAGGGAGGGGGGATTAGGGAATCAATCCCCCCCTTAAATCGAAAAGAACTTATATTATAATTACCAATCCAATCCAATCAAGTGCCATATCTGCTACAGACATCGGCTACCATGGAACGCCACTTAGTTCTATCGTCCACTACACTAATTAGTTTTTGAAAATTTTGAGTCCCTGTCTCACTTATAATACTAGAAACAACTGTTATTCTTCTACGTCCTCTTTCACGTTTTTTTGTCACATGGTCCACTACATAACTTCCACTCAATATTTCTTTCCCTCACTATGTGACCAAAAAATATTAACTGCTGTCTTTTAATTTTACTTAATAACTGTCTGTTTACTTTCATTTTATTTAATATCTCTAGGTTATTCACTCTGTCAGTCCACGGTACTTTTAAACATTTCTTATACACCCACATTTCACAGGCTTTTATTTTATTAATATTATATTTATTTAACACCCGGCATTCACTTCCATAAGTCAAAACATTCCAAAGATAGCAGTTGATTACACGATTTTTAGTACCTGAATTAATATTTCTGTTCGTTAACAATGAACTAAGTTTATGAAATGCAGCTTTAGTCATGCCAATTCTGGTATTAATGTCTGCACCTGATTTGCCATTTTCTAATATAATACTTCCCAAATATGTATATTGTTTCTCATGTTTTATTTCTGTGATATTTATTTTTAAGTTTTGATAGGTATTGTTCACTTTTTTGGGTCTTGTAGGTATGACCAAAAAACCCTTATACCGTCATTTTGTCGTCTGCCTGCCTGTCTGTCTGTCTGTCTGTCTGTCTGTCTGTCTGTCTGTCTGTCTGTTTGTCTGTCTGTCTGTCTGTCTGTCTGTCTGTCTGTCTGTATGTCTGTCTGTCTGTCTGTCTGTCTGTCTGTTCACTTTGACCCGCACATAGGAAAAATACTAAAACATCTAAAAAACTTATTATCTCCTTAAAAATATAAATAAATATCTGCTAATCGAAAAAAAAAATTTTTTTTTTTTAATTCTGTGTAGGATATCAATTGAAAGCCCTTAGTACGTGGATTAACGATCAAAATATTATTTTTGCAAAATAAATTATTCTGAGGCGATTTTCGCCACAATTGTGTAAAAAAAATTGTCCCACACCCTGTAGCCCAGATGGTATAAACTAAAAATCTGAAAAAATTCTAAGTAATGTACATTGGTGTATTGGTGTGAACCGCAATAGTACAACAGGAATATTTGATCAGATTATGATTTCGGAAAATTACGAATTTTTGTGTTTTTTTGTTGGCGATGTACAAAATTTATAGTTATGTAACCTACTATACTAGAAGGCGTATCGTGGTCTAATGGTTAGCTTTGTCGCTTGTTACGCAGCAAACTAGGGTTCTCTCCCTGGCAGAGGAGACAAGTATTTTCTGTTTTTTCCATTTTTATTTTGTTTAAAATATTTGGTCAAAATTCTAGTTATATTTTGACAAATACATATTGCATTTAATTTTTAAAAACGTAAATTTAATAACCAGTTGTAATTATATTTTCATTATATGTGTCATGTATACCAGTGTTTCACAACTGAAATCGTACCGCGGACCAGTAAAATATTTAATTTTCTACCGCGGACCAGTAAATTATTTTTTTTCTACATCGGACCCCTAAAAATAAATGTACTATTAAACAAATTGTGGGTCCGGTGTCGTATATATACACACGAATTTTCAAATTTTTCAAACGGTGTCTGAAAGTAGGTCATTCAAGTAGTATTTTTCAGAAAAAAAAATTGCGGGTTTCGCGAGTTACAAAGGTAAAAGTTTTGTAAAATGCATTGTTGTAATTACATTATTTGTCAAAAGATGGCAGCATAGAACGTGCTACACTGTTCCGTAGAATGTTTTTGTTATTAAACATACCCTAACCTAAGATAGTGTTTTGTCATTAAACTAGAAGATATGTAGCTCGCTCCGCTTGGTTCTACTAGCCTAATACGCTCCTAACCTAACCTAAAATAATGTTTTGTCATTAAACTAAAAAGTAGATCGCTCGCTCCAGTTGCATTTTACTTACCTACCCTAACCTAAAATAGTGTTTTTGTCATTAATTTAGAAAGTAGGTAGCTCGCTTCGCTCGGCTTCTTCTAACCAAACCCTTACTAACCTAACCTAACCTAAGATAGTGTTTTGTCATTAAACTAGAAGATGGGTAGCTCGCTTCGCTCGGCTTCTTCTAACCAAACCCTTACTAACCTAACCTAACCTAAGATAGTGTTTTGTCATTAAACTAGAAGATGGGTAGCTCGCTTCGCTCGGCTTCTTCTAACCAAACCCTTACTAACCTAACCTAACCTAAGATAGTGTTTTGTCATTAAACTAGAAGATGGGTAGCTCGCTTCGCTCGGCTTCTTCTAACCAAACCCTTACTAACCTAACCTAACCTAAGATAGTGTTTTGTCATTAAACTAGAAGATGGGTAGCTCGCTTCGCTCGGCTTCTTCTAACCAAACCCTTACTAACCTAACCTAACCTAAGATAGTGTTTTGTCACTAAACTAGAAGATGGGTAGCTCGCTTCGCTCGGCTTCTTCTAACCAAACCCTTACTAACCTAATCTAACCTATGATAGTGTTTTGTCATTAAATTAGATGTGTAGCTCGCTTCGCTCGGCTTCTTCTAACCAAACCCTTACTAATCTTACCTAACCTAAGAAAGTGTTTTGTTACTAAACTAGAAGATGGGTAACTCGCTTCGCTCGGCTCTTCTAACCAAACCCTTACTAGCCTAACCTAGCCTAAGATAGTGTTTTGTCATTAAACTAGAAGATGGGTAGCTCGCTTCGCTCGGCTTCTTCTAACCAAACCCTTACTAACCTAACCTAACCTAAGATAGTGTTTTGTCATTAAACTAGAGGATGGGTAGCTCGCTTCGCTCGGCTTCTTCTAACCAAACCCTTACTAACCTAACCTAACCTAAGATAGTGTTTTGTCACTAAACTAGAAGATGGGTAGCTCGCTTCGCTCGGCTTCTTCTAACCAAACCCTTACCAACCTAACCTAACCTACGATAGTGTTTTGTCATTAAACTAGAAGATGGGTAGCTCGCTTCGCTCGGCTTTTTCTAACCAAACCCTTACTAACCTAACCTAACCTAAGATAGTGTTTTGTCATTAAACTAGAAGATGGGTAGCTCGCTTCGCTCGGCTTCTTTTAACCAAACCCTTACTAACCTAACCTAACCTAAGATAGTGTTTTGTCACTAAACTAGAAGATGGGTAGCTCGCTTCGCTCGGCTTCTTCTAACCAAACCCTTACCAACCTAACCTAACCTAAGATAGTGTTTTGTCATTAAACTAGAAGATGGGTAGCTCGCTTCGCTCGGCTTTTTCTAACCAAACCCTTACTAACCTAACCTAACCTAAGATAGTGTTTTGTCATTAAACTAGAAGATGGGTAGCTCGCTTCGCTCGGCTTCTTCTAACCAAACCCTTACTAACCTAATCTAACCTATGATAGTGTTTTGTCATTAAATTAGAAGATGTGTAGCTCGCTTCGCTCGGCTTCTTCTAACCAAACCCTTACTAATCTTACCTAACCTAAGAAAGTGTTTTGTTACTAAACTAGAAGATGGGTAGCTCGCTTCGCTCGGCTCTTCTAACCAAACCCTTACTAGCCTAACCTAGCCTAAGATAGCGTTTTTTCATTAAACTAGAAGATGGGTAGCTCGCTTCGCTCGGCTTCTTCTAACCAAACCAAGTAACAAGTGTTTTATAAATATATATATATATATATATATATGTGTGAAGCAGCGGGTATAACTAATAGGTAACATATTTAGTTATAATATCTTCTGGTATTTCTTTTCGACCTTGAAATATATTAAATAATGTAGTCGCTTATTGGGATATTAGGTCAATAAAAAAAAAAAATTACTTATTCATATATTTCAATAGACCGGTTTCGACAATTTATTGTCTTCTTCAGTATCTCTGAGGAAAATCAGTGTCAATTTTCCTCAGAGATTTAGCAGTGTAATTCGTTCACAGCTGGCATTTAGTTTATAAAGTACCCAATGATAGCGCTGCGATAGATATCGAATTTAAGTTCATTTTACGAATATCTAACCTAAAATTGCAAGTTATAAAAGTGAAAAATAATTAAAACTGTGTAAAAAATTAACAATTTCCGTACCTAATATAATTTATTTAAGCTATTACTAACCAAACCTAACCTAAGATAGTGTTTAGTCATTAAACTAACAGGTAGGTAGATAGCTCGCTTCACATCCGTTGCATTCAGCAACCTAGCTAAACCTAGCGCTGTGGTAAGCGTTGATATATGGAGAAATCTAACCTAAAATTGCAAGTTAAAAAGTGAAAAATAATTAAAACTGTGATGAAAACTAACGATTTCCGTACCTAATATAATTTATTATTATCTAAGAAAGATGTCCCTACAAAAAAATCATGAAAATAATGTAAATTGAGTGTGTATATATACGGCACCAGAGCCCAAATTGTATATGTAAACTCTACATATATTTTAGTAATAAAAAATCACTGAAAAATTAACAAAATACACGGAAAATTAACAAGAGATTATAAAAAATTAACAAAAAAATCTGAAAAATAATGATTTATAAGCCTTTTGCGGACCACTAAAATTTTGCTAAGGACCACCAGTGGTCCGCGGACCACCCGTTGAGAAAGACTGATGTATACGAAACCAGAGGAGCGGAGCATATGACTTAAAACAACCAATGGAAGCCATAGACGCAGTTTTTAAAATCTTAATGAACCTTGCTATATAAAAAAAAATACTGCACATATTTAGAATCCTAAATAACGGTATTAGGTATTCGAATTAAAATTAAGAAAAAAATATTTTAACATAAAATTTGTTTTTAAAGCTCTTAGATTAACAGACGATAAATTATTTTAAAAATATCGTCCATTTTGCCGTGATTACTACAAAGCAAAATTTGTCCTACACATTCAGCACGCCGTCTTCACTTATTATATACCTGCGAAACCCTGAAATGTGTGAAAATTCACACTTCAAATCAATTTTTTATATTGTTGCACTTACACATATATCATATTAAATGGAAATAAATGTCTTATTCAAAATGCCCTCCCTTCGCCTTCACACAGGCCTTTAAACGTGATGGCCAATCATCAATAACAGTTAGCGGTCTGCACGGGCCTATTTTGGACCACCTTTGCCCGGCCCGGCCCGTTATGTTTCCAGTCGGGCCCGGCCCGAGCCCGAAAATATTAATACAATTATTGCATCTACCCGGCCCGAACCCGACAAAATTTTAAATTCCGCCCGAATAAACCTCGTTAAAAAATATTATGATAAAAAATTGCTTACAATTTTTAATAATTATAAAACTAGAAATTTCAAAACAAAATATATTATTTAAAGGTATTATTATTCTTATCCAGCCCGAGCCCGAATATAATACATGCCAGTCGGCCCGAACCCGGCCCGAACCCGGCCCTCGGGTCTGGGCTCACGAGCCAAGCTCGAGCCCGTGCAGACGTTTAATGACAGTACACACGATATCCATTGAAAAATTGGTCACTGCTTTCTTCAACGATTACTTTAGACCAGTGTTTCCCAACCGCCGGTCCGCGAGATTTTTTTGCTGGTCCACAAGATTTTTTGCCGGTCCGCAGGATTGTTTTTATGTGCAAGTTTATAAAACCAAAAATTATGTTAATTTATAAAATACAATAATAATTACTTTCCACAATAAACGGTACATATTTTATTTTTTCTACTTCTGTTAAAAAAACTGTACTATATTTTACTTGTTTTAGTGCATAAAATGCCTGTGTATATGGTGAGAGGTAAAAAATGTAAAAATCGTGAAAAACGTGGCATACCGTTTCATTTTTTGACTCCTGTCGTAAGGACAATGCAAAATAATTGGAGTTTACTCAAGCAACTTCAACGGATGCTTATCGGTACAGTCCGAAGAAGAATCGGAGAGTGCATTGAAAACAATTGAAATCAATTTGCAATTTGTGATCTTAAATATGGTGAAATCCATAAATATGGAATTAGATTCAGATATCGAAATACGAAATATGCACTCCAGAAGATATAATCGGAACGGCAAATGAGGCAGAGCAAAAATTATTGCCTCAAAAATCTAAAGATGTTTATGTAAAAGAATATAATTTGTTCATGGAATGGCGTAATCAAAAGAATATAAATGTACAGAACGAGTAATATTAGCTTATTTCGAGGAAAAATCAAGAAATTTTAAATCATCCACATTATTAAATTGAAAGGCATATTAATTATTAATAATAATGTAGATATTAGTAACTATTTCAAGCTTATAGCTTATCTTAAACGACAATCAGTTGGATGTAAAGCAAAAAAAATCACAAATATTTTCTAGAGAAGAAATTGTTTGAATCTAAATTTACTATAAATGATTCCAACAACTGAACTTTTAATATTACTATTATGAAAGAAAGTTCATAATTTGTTATTTTTTAAAGTTGTTATAAAATAAAAGGTATAGGTTGCATTTAATTTTTTATTTTTTTAGTTAGGGACATTCTCAGAAAAAATATTGTATTAAACACATGCATAAAGCGTCTTTTTTTTCACTCATGGTATCGCCGCACTCGCCTACGGCTCGTGCCGTCAAACTTCCCATTCGTGAAAAAACACTACTTTATGCACTTGTTGCATAAATAACTATTTATTCAGGGCCGAGATGGCCACCTCGTAATAAATTTATTCACTAAAAAAAATTCATTTTACTATGAAACTATTCGCCTAATAAGTTAATTACCCACTTAATTTTGAGATGAAAATCTCGGTCCTTAATCTGTTAATTGCTTAAGTAATAATTTATTTGTTTTTTCACTTATTATATTTGATTTTTTATTTGTTGTTTTTTTTGTGTTTGTAATTCAGTGCAATAAAAAATATAAAAACTTTTGCGACACATTACTTTCTAAACTTGCTGACCCGCGAATCTTTTCTAGGGTGCTTGCCGGGCCGCTATGAAAAAAGGTTGGGAAACGTTGCTGTAGACTCTCCAAGTTTAGATGTCGTCTGTTACAGGCCATGTAGGGTTTCTGTTAACTCGAGTTTTTTGGACTCGGCGAGTCCGGGTCCTAAATTTTGAAAACTCGTCAAGTCCGGATCTAAATCTAAACTGAAATTAATAAGCGAAAATGTTTAATATTTTGGATCTCATTAATGATTCTCATAGGTGAAGTTTTTGTAACAAAAAATAAAATACAAAATTTGTTAAAATTAAAATTATTTATTACATCACAAGATTGTCAACTGAAATTTGTGGTCGTTCCAAGAAATTGTATCAAGAATATGTACTGAAATTTATTTATTAATCAATTTATTTATTTTCAAAACTTAAATTTTAAAACTAGATATAACAATTTAATTGCTTTTTATCTTAAGGTAGAAATACTAACGAATTAAGGGACTCTATACTGACACAGCTGTTAATTGTACATACATCAAATATTGTGTAAAAACAATAAGTTGAATCTAATAAATTGCTAACGTTCAAGTGGTTTAAACAAATGTATACCAATTTTATTAGCGAAGATTTGATTTGATTAGCGAAAATGAGTTAACAGAGACTCATTTCCGTAGCAATGTGTATAATTCAAAACAATAAATAAAACATAAATCTAGAAATTTATCAAAACTTTTCTAGAAAGCACCTTTTGAATTTACTGGTTTTTACTTAATTTTAAAAACGAGTCGAGTCCCGTGTCAGAGTAATTAGCTAAATATTTGACGAGACCGAGTCCAGTCGAGTCGAGTCCAGAAACCCTAAGGCCATGTCATCCAACATTGACCACAATTTGTAGTTCAGCGGATTTAAATCCGAGTTTCCTGAAGCACAATCTTCAGCTCGAATGAACTCCGGTGTGTGAGTTTCCAGCCATTGCTGTATGGACTTTGCCTTGTGAGCTGGAGCATAATATTGCTGGAAGATCCAATGATCAGAATAATACATGGTCTCATCAAGAAGCTTGACGACCTTGTCCAAAATGTCATCTTGGTATGATTTTGCACTTGTCTTCACACCCTGAGCACAAAAATGTAGCTTAGTAACCCCTTCATACGAGACATCCCACCAAACCGTCACAGATGCTGGATGATGACTTCTCTGACCCCTGTGAATGATTTGAGCCGCCCCTCGAAAGCTATGTGAATACATTTGATTATTTTGTTCGATGTTGAAATTTTTTTCATTGGAAAATAGGATTTTGCGATGAATATTGTCTGCGTACCGGTGTATCAGTTGTTTAGCTCTGGTCTTTAAGCAAGTGGTCAGTGCTTCTTCGGTAAGCCCCCTCTTAGGTCTTTAGGTCTGATTTGGTAACGTGGGACAAACTCCCTGTCGAAATACCCATCTCCCTGGACATGATTTTTTGTTTACGGAGTGGATTTCTCCGAATTCTGTTACTGAAACAATCTAATAACTTTTTTTAGGATTTTGTAGGTATGATCACCAAAAAACCCTCATAACGTCACTCATGTATCTGTCTGTCTAGCTGTCGCCAAATTGTAGCCAAACGGCTTAACATAGAAACTTGTAATTTGGCATGCGTATACAACAATTTGATCCACATATAAGAAAAATACTAAGATTTAAAAAAACACATCCCGAAATAAATATGTATTTAATGAAAAATAAATATATTTTTTTAAATTTTGAGTGGCATATCATATGAAACCCCTTAATGCATGGATCAGCCGGCAAATTTTTGTTTTTATAATATCCTCCTTTTTTGGGATTTCCGCCAAAAATATGTCAAAAAACTTTTGTCCTCCACCCTATCTCCCAGAGGGGTTGATTTAAAAATCTGAAAAAAATGTATTTATTGTACATTGGTGGGAACCGGAATAATTAAACAGGCATTTTTTATCAGATTAGTTTTTGGAAAAATATCGATATGTTTGTGTCGTTGAAAAAAAATTATTATTTTTTTTTTAATATATATTGTATGGTATCAAAATAAAACTCTGTCTTTAAGACGTAGATTAAAGAACAAAAAACTGTTTTTTTAAATTAATTTTTTTAACACGATTTAAGCCAAAAACGTTCTTCTCCCGCCCCTTTTACCCAAAGAGGTTAAACTGGAAACTCGTATCGTTATTATTATGGATACCATTAACGTTGCGTAATATCGGTATTGGCAAAAAATATCAATATTTCGTGGTATCGAAGTACTACAATAAAAAATTCTTTATTAGCGGGCATATCTAGTGAACGGTGAAGTATTTTTAAGAAACATTTTAAAAACATTCATATCAAGCATCTAATACAGTTGATTCCGCTTAATTGGGACACATCGGGACTTAGGCATTTTGGCCCAATTAAGCGGCTGCCCCAATTAAGCGAATTTCACATAAAATTAAACAATGCATATTTTTCTTTCAATAATTTTATTTTATAAACTCTTGGACAAAACTATAAATTACATATAACCAAAAAATATAAACTTTTAAGAAAAGATAATAATAAATTCCAAAATAAAATAATAAATAGGTACATACAATTTAATTCAATGCAAAAATGCGTCAAGTATAGTCTGTATTTTGTTTTTGTAACATTTCACTTCTACAAAATCAGCACAGGTATTCAGTGTGTCCCAATTAAACAGGTAAATTTACTGTTGGTTCCTTGGTTTGGTTTCTGTTCTTTGAGATTTGGCCCAAATAAGCGACTGCCCCAATTAAGCGGTGGCCCAATCAAACGGAATCGTCTGTATATTCTAAAGGGTTCAATTAAGTATTATTTATTTATTTATTTATTTATTTATTTATTTATTTATTTATTTATTTATTTATTTATTTATTTATTTATTTATTTATTTATTTATTTATTTATTTATTTTGTTTATTTATTTATTTATTTATTTATTTATTTATTTATTTATTTATTTATTTATTTATTTATTTATTTATTTGGACACTACAGACTAGGATTGTACATCGAAGGAAAAACATGATGTTTCCGATACATCGATGTTTTATTAATATTAAAAGAAGCTATTTATTTATATTATATAGGTTTTAATTAATAATGTAAAGATAAAATTCGAAAAAAAGTAACAAATAGTACACAAAAAGCATTTAATAGATTTTTAAATAGAAATATTATTTTTCAATAGTAATCAATTTCACATTAACATTACAGAATATTTATTTATATTTATTTAGAGCTGCTCTCCGCGTGCTCTACTCTATCTTAGATATGCCTATGATATTGACCAAATACCGGTTATACCGTACGTCCCTTCTGACATAGAATCGGTGGTGGAAAATTCCAAATGCTTAATTTATTGGAATTACTCTTTCCCCACCTCGGGTTACTGACAGCCACTAAACCGGACATAACCCTCCTGAATATCCCTCCGAGACCAAACAGATGTTTGTGATCGAATTCTCAAGTCCAGCTGAGAGGAAAAGAGGTCTAAGTATATGGATCTCTTGTCCGAACTAAGAAAGCTCTATCCAGTGTATAAAGTTAAGCTTGTAGTCCTGATAGTTGGTGTTTTTGGTGGTATGAAAGCCTCCTATCAAAGGGAAATCAAGTCTATTTCCGCCTGCAGTCTTCTGCCACCTCTTTGGTGATGCAGAAAGCAGTGCTGCTCAGGTCACTCCGCATTGTGCAGCACTGGATCTGGCGTATTTTCCGCGGCTGCATATCAACAGGGTTTGGGATGTCGTGTGTATTTAGCTCCATTAGTCTCTAATATGACGCGGCTCAAAAGGTTGCTGAAGTTTGCGATTAGTGGACGCTTGTCAAGACCTGACAAACCCAATAATAATAATAATAATAATCCTAATAATAGTTGTATTAATAAATAAATTATAATTATATTTCCTAATACGTTAATTCCAGGGATTGTAATAACAATAATGGAAATAACAACTGGGAAAGTGTCAACAAGACTCAAAAAGCAAGTGTGTTGGCGTCGTTGGTCGTTGGCATTGTTTGCAAAAATTAGAAGTTTCTTCTTATTTTTTTCTTATTCTGCTAACTGATAAGAAGAATAAGAACTAACACTATTAATATTGTTATATCACAATAGATGGCGATTATATTTCGTGTACTAATTTTAATAAAAATAAAAACTTTAAATTCCAGCGCTTCTAGCGATAGTTTCTGGATTTCAAAGTTTAAACATCGACATCGGTAGTAGACATCGATGTTTTATCGATACTATCGCCATCTGAACATTTTTTTTTCCCATCCCTACTACAGACATAGTCCTTTTTGTGTCCGTAGACAAACATACAATATACATACATACTAACATAGTCAATCATCAACAAAATTTCTAAAAAAAAATTACAATTTCATATATCCAAAAATCAATTTGCTCTATTCATTCAGTTAAGTCCATTCTACATTATACTTTTTTCAATACTTTTTTCAATACTATCCAACTCTGACGTCATTTCAACTTTTGATACTACAGAATATAGTGAGGGAAAAAAATAAGAGACAGTGAAAAAATTTATATCTTCCATCTCTTATTACTTTTCATTGCCAACTTAAAAATTTTTAGGTTCAGATGGCAGACAACAATTTGGTTATAGTGAACCAATTTATAAATATTGTTTAATTGTGCTAAGTTTATATTTAATTATATGATTCAAATAAACTTCTTATCAACTTAATAAACTACTAAAAGTTAAGTTGTAAACAAAAACTAAAAAGTTGGTGTTGGTACGACTGAAAAGTACAGAACTGTCTGACATGACAGTTGAATGACAGTTCATCAAGTTATCCCGTAGATAGCTATTCTAATTGATAATAAAATTTTCGAATGTTTTTTTATGTTGGTATTAGTAGCACTATCTTAAACAAAGAGAGATATATACGCGACTCGCACGTATAAAAGGGAGATAGATACAACTGTCAAAATAAATGACAACTGTCAAAATTTTATACAGAAAAATGTGCGATAAATTCTCAAGAAGCGGAAATTTCAATATTACCCAAACAAGGCAACTTGTAAATCTTGTGTTAAAATGTAAAAATGTTATAGAAAATAAAGCTACTGATGCTGTAAATCTAAAAGATAAACAAGGGGCCTGGGATAAAAAATTGTATTAAATACGACCGTTTATTTCTCATCTCAATGGTTCATATGATTTGGTCCAACACGAACTATATATGGATGTTCTAAATACTCTACAATTTCTTCATCATCGTCTGCTTGCAAATCTTCTAAATCAGCATCCGTGATTTCTTTCTTTAAAAATAAATGTAAATTATCGAAAAATAATCGACAATATTTTTTTATTTCAGTATAAATTAAAGTAGATTACTAAATTATTTTGAATTTATTTTGATACAGGTAATTACACAATAAAATAGTACACATAATGGAAACAGTTGTATGTAATATGTATATAAAGTGTAGGTATGTCTAATATGTACATAGTACCTGTTATAATATATATTTTACGTATATATGCTTATATTATGTACATATATTTATCAACAAAATGTTTTTGACACCTATCTGTCAAGATCTGCCATTTTTATCCAATGGATAATATTTATCAGTACCTACACGTTGTGAATAACTTATCCTATAGATAACTTAGTTACTCTATAGATAAATAATTGGAAATACGCAAAAAATCGTTTATTCCCTTGATAACAACTTATCCCATAGATAGTCAATTTTATCTATGGTTCGAAATACTGGGCCTAAAACAGTTTTATCGTTTGACTGGGTGAATGGTTTAGTCCAGCGTTTCCCAACCTTTTTACATGGCGGACTGGCAAGCGACTTAGAAAAAATTCGCGAACCGGCAAGTTTAGAAAGCAATGTGTATCGCAAAAGTTTTATATTTTTTATTGCTCTGATTACAAACACACAAAAAACAACAAATAAAAAATCAAATATAATTAGTGAAAAAAGAAAAAAATATTACGTAAGCAATTAACAGATTAAAGACTAAAGGTAATAAAATGTACCACTAACATCATGTTTTTTATATATGTTTCGTTTATTGTGAAAAATAAATATTATTGTATTTTAAAAATTAACATAACACTGAGCAACAAAAAAATATATTTTGTCTGGTGCCTTGAATATTTCAACGAATTCTTAAGTGATTTTTCTTGCTAAATTCGAAAATGACTTCTGTTTTCTCTATCAGGTCTAGTTTTCTTACTCTCCTTATATTAAATTTTGGCTTTAGTGGATGCTAATAAATGCTCATAAAAATATTTTCAACAGTGTATATGTGTTGATATTATTGTTTTTAGAGGAGTTAAGTAAGACCCCTTTCTGTAACATAGTATTTTATTGATTCAAAGAGCATATAATGTGAAACAATACAGAGAACGTAATACACAAATAAAAAATAATAAAAATTGGATATGCACGTAAGCAGAAATGTTTGACAGAAAATTCAAGGAATAAATTTACGCTTCTTTGCGGACCGTGAATGTTGAGCAACAGGAGTATCTCGTTTTAAACACCAGCAATAGTCTGCCATCATCTCGGCGTCCCAGTGTCCTTGGTACCGAGTTTCCATCTCCTTGATATCCTGATGGAATCGTTCGCCTTGTTCGTCGCTAACATCTCCAAGATTTTGAGGAAAACGATCGAGATGACTAAAAGAAGATGCATTTTGATGGTCATATTCGCGCCAATATCACGAAAACTTGATAACAAGTTGGTAACAATGTCTTCACATAGTTTTCACTTTTGTGTTTCTCAAGAATATGTTGCATTATATCTACAAAGGCTCGCCAAGCTGATGCTTCCTTTTCACGAAATTTGTTTCCTTCAAGAGCTTATGGATCTGTGGTCCATAAAAATTCCCTGCTTTAAGTTTTTCAATCGTCAAACTTGGAAACACGCTGCAGATATACTTGAAGCACTCCCCATTTTTCTCAAGAGATTTGACGAATTGCTTGATCAATCCCAGTTTGATGTGCAAAGAGGGGAAAAGTGACTAATTTATAACATAACATATGGACTCGCATATACACACAGGACGTACATTTGGACTTTAACTCACATGTACACATGTACTAGTATGTTCAATAACTTAAAAACTTTACCTGATAGGTCAAAATGAAGGTTAATTTTCAATTCAGGAAACCGATTTCGTATAGGAATGATGTTTATATTCTAAACACCAAAAATCTTGTTGACAATTTTTTATTTTATAAACTTGCACATAAAAATAATCTGCGGACCGGCAAAAAATCTCGTGGACCGACAAAAAAATCTCGAGGACCGGCGGTTGGGAAACATTTTTTTATTCTATGTGTCATGGGGGAAAAGGATCAAGGCCGCCCCCCTTCATATAATTCGGTGGAGCATATTTGGAAAATGATGTATTTTCACTTGAACAATAATTATGCTGCTTTATCAAGAGTATACAATCTTAAAAAAATGTTTATTGAAACGAAAAAAAAATGCCAATATTGTTTATAACGAAGTAATTTACAAAAAAATTACTGTTGTGGTTAACAAATTTTATCTTCAACTCCCCGAGCATCGCCGCATAATCCGCTAGCCCTTTCAGCCCTGACGATCGCATATGTGTATATGCCTTTCATGCACCAAAAACTAATAGTACAATAAAATCAGAACCTTAATGTTCACATATGTGCTTAGATTCTTCACAAGACTAGTAATGACATCTATGAACTACAAATTGCAACTTTTCCATGTATTATGTTAACACGTATATGTTGACGTCTTACCGAGGTGCTAGTACGGATAAGTTAGTTTTATGATTAGTTTTTTATATGAAACGTTTACTTTTCAGTTTTTTTTTTTTTTTTTTCTTAAATTTATAATCCAATACATTGTTAGTAATATAGTATCAATTTAATCTTAATTATTACAATTTGCATGAAATATTTCTATAACGGAATTTGATGGATACATGTGAGTACATCAGGTTCGAAATCATATTTTTAGCAAAGTGGTCACATATGTTGACATTGATAATTTTTTAGCTATTAGGACGTACTAAAACCAAAATAACCAATGAAAAGATAATCAATAGTTAATCAAAGATTAACATTAAAAAAACTGTGATTTTTTTTATAATATCTTTGAAATTATTTTGCAATGGTCCAATATTAATGCGGACACCTTTATTTTGGATGTTTGCCATTGCTGATAGTACTAGGCTAGAATAGTACAATATAATGAGTATTAGTATCAAAAAGATATAATACTTCAAGCGTAATGTAAAAATAAATTCGGACGTTTCGGAAACTGCTCAACAATCTGTTTCCGTCTTCAGCGATCACGAGAAGTGACAAACATTTCAGTTTTTATACGGAGAATTGTAATAGTTGGAGCAGGTTATAGGTGCGTTGCTATTGGTTGGGTGGTTGTGATCAGGTATGGGTAGGGGCGGGACTACCTGCGGAGGATTAACGACCGGATTAAGGTTGTTTGTCACATTATTGTGTGGTAATGAGTTGTTTGTTACCGGATTAGTGACTTGAGGATTAAAAGGATTGTTTTGAATAATGGAAAGCCAGAGTTGAGGAAATTCTATGCTGGTTTGGCTGACAGCATCTCCAGAGTTTTCGATCAAAGCAGACTCTTTCAATTTTCTTTTATCTTTCCATTGGAAATGGTGTTCATTTTCCCAAGCATGTTCAGCCAGTTTGGAACTGTAAATTTCGCCCTGCTGAACATTCTTCTTATGCTCGTTTACCCTAACATGTAGAGATCTGCAAGTCTCGCCAATTTATTGTTTCCCGCACTGGCAGGGAATAGAGTAGACACAGTTTTTGTTTAGGACAGATTTGGGTTTCGTACACGATAGGATAGATCTTAAAGTCGAACTCGATTTGAAGGCTACTTGGATATTATGCTTCTTTAGTATCTTACCAATTTTCTCAGATACTCTTTTATAATAGGGCATAGAGACATATCTCACTTCGTCAGTTCTAGGTGCGTCATTTTTCTTATGATTGATAGCATCAGTAATAAGTTTATGACTGTAGCCATTATCCTGTAAGGTGGAACGGATGTTCTTCAATTCAACTTTTAGAAGCCTTTTAGAAGAACAAATTACTTTAGCTCTATTAACTAGACTCAGTGCAACAGCTCTCATAGTGCTATTATGGTGGGATGAGTTGAAATTAAGCTATAGACCTGTGTGTGTTGGTGTTCTGTAGACTGTGGTTGCTAGAACCCCCATGCCATTTCTGATTATCAATACATCTAGGAAAGGCAGTTGATTGCTAACTTCCAGTTCAACAGTAAACTTAATGTTAGTGTGTACTGAATTTAGGTATTGATGGAATTCGTGGAGTTTATCTTTACCATGTGGCCATATGACAAAAGTATCATCGACGTATCTTAACCATTTATTCGGTTTGTACTTGGCTTCTTTTAAGGCTTTCGCCTCAAAATGTTCCATGTATATATTAGTAATAATATGTGACAGTGGAGAACCCATAGCCATGCCATCCTTTTGTTGGTAATAATCGGTGTCCAGTTGAAAATAGGTAGTTTTCACACAAAGTGTTAATAACCCCATAATGCAGTGAACAGAATGATGCGTTCGAGTAGATAACGTCTGATCACACTCTAGCCTTTCTCTAACAACTAATAGAGCTTCATCTACAGGCATATTAGTAAATAGACTCTCAACGTCAAAGCTTACCAGAATCTCATTACGTTTTAGTTGTAAATTCTTTATAACACTAACAAAATGCTCCGAGTTTTTTACAAAGCTCTCACTCTTGCCGGCTATAGGTGTTATTATTGACACTAAATATTTAGCTAATGTATAGCATGGTGAGCCAATGGAGCTGACAATAGGCCTCAAGGGGACGTTTTCCTTGTGCACCTTAGGTAATCCATAGATGTGAGGAGCTTTGCTATAATGCGGAGTTAATTTAGATCTCATTTCATCAGTAAATTCACTTTTGAACCTCCTAAGTGTAGTGTATACCTTAGTTTACACCGATTTAGTAGGTTCTTTCTTAAGTTTCTCATATTTGTCATCCGTAATATTCGACAAAAGTTTTTGCTTATAGTCATCGTTGTTCAATATGACTGTAGCATTGCCTTTGTCTGCTGGTAGAATCTTGCAGGATAGCAGAGCTAAGGATCAGCACTGGGTTAGCAGAAATTGGGCTTTAAGAAATGTCATGATTCAAGAAAAACAAAACGTAATTAAAGAACCTTTGGTTGCGAGAGAGAAAAACATATTTCCACCCTTGTATATCAAGTTGAGGCTGATGAAACAATTTGTGAAGGTTTTATATCGAGATGGGCTTTGTTTTGGCTACTTCACACGTTAATTTCCTGGGATTAGCACGGAAAAACTGAAAACCGGAATATTTATGGTCTTCAGATAAGGCAGCTTATTAAAGATCCACAATTTACCTAATTGAATTCCTAATGAGATTGAATCTAATGCTTGGTGTTCATTTCTTCATAGTATTTCAAAATATTCTTGGAAAACATAAGGCAGAGAATTACATAGAATTAGTGGAAAATATGTTTTCCAACTTTAATATTCTCGGTTGTTACATGAGCATAAAAGTTCATTATCCCCACAACTACTTAGATCGGTTGCCAGAAAACCTAGGTGATTTTAGTGAAGAAAGGGGGAAAGATTCCTTCAGGACATTAAAACTATGGAAGATATCAAGGAAGATGAGATAGCCACATGATGGCCGACTACTGTTGGATTCTTCAGCGAGACTGTCCTGGCAAACTCCATGCTAGAAAATCGTATAAAAGAAAATTTTTAGGTGATAAATGATGAATATATATTTATCTACTTTGTGAAATAAATACCTTACTTTGTATTTTTTGTTTTTAATTAGCAGTTGGAACAAATAGTAATAGTAATAACGTGAAATGTCAAACAATAAGATGATTTTATTTTATAAGAGGCCAATATAGCGTATCTCAAAAACTAGATCTGATAGGCCAAATCTGACGGCTATTTTGGATTCTGCACCAAAAAATTACCTAGAAACAGTTAAAAAATCGCAGGCACCAAAATGGCTGTTGGGCTGTGCTATGATTCCCAAATTAAAGGAAAAAAAAAATCACTTAAGGCAAGAGTTTCCAGGGCTGAAAGGGCTAGTATGGTATAATACTTGATAAAAATTGTGCCAATTCAGCTGGCCGGGGGGGGGAGCCTCCCTTGGCTGCGCCACTGATGAATAGTATTCTGCTGCAGGGTAAGTTAGAGTCAAAGCTAATATACGTAGTGTTTGTGCATCACCGCCCCAAGATGTGTCGGTAAGTTTTCTTATTATGATATTTCTTATGACCATTTTTTATTTTTTGGCTTACACCTTGTAGATGGGATTTATAGTTTAGAAATAATACCATATTAGATGTATTTATACACATTATGTAAACGTTATAGCTAAAACTTGTGACGTCACTGTTTTTATAAACAAATCTAATTATAAAAATCTTATTCCTGTCAATAACACTAACTAAAAATATTAACTAAAAATAAAAACAAATTTAACACTTAGAAGCCGACATAATGAGGCACCAGGAAGCCACCAAAGAAACCTTTATATTTCCTTGTTCGATGAAAGGCAGTTTTTATCGAACTCCGATATACATATTGTTTTTAAATTTTATCAATGCCGGTCAAATTTTCTTGGATACATAAATTATTCATTTATTGTCGTTTTTCTGTTTCTGTAGAACCACCTGGGTTTTTGCCATTTTTAGGGTTTTGTAGGTATGACCAAAAAACTCTTATACCGTCATTTTGTCGTCTGTCTGTCTGTCTGTCTGTCTGTCTGTCTGTCTGTTCGGTAAAAATTGTAGCCAAACGGCTAAACCTAGAGAGTTGAAATTTGGCATGCTTATACAACTCTTTGACACGCACACAGAAAAAATACTAAAACATCTAAAAAACATAACCCCCTAAAAATATAAACAAATATGTGCTCATCGAAAACAAAAATATTTTTTTTAAATTCTGAGTAGGGTATCAAATGAAAGCCCTTAGTACGTGGATTAACGATCAAATTTTTATTTTTGCAAAATAAATTATTTTGATGTGATTTTTGCCAAAAATGTGCAAAAAAAATTTTGTCCCACACCCTGTAGCGCAGATGGTTTAAACTAAAAATCTAAAAAAATTCTAAGTAATGTATATTGGTGTGAACCGAAATAGTACAACAGGAATTTTTGATCAGATTATGTTTTTGGAAAATAACGCATTTTTTGTGGTTTTTGGTTCACAAAGTACAAAAGTTATACCAATGTAAGACACTCACATGCATGGCGTGCGATGGCTACATGCGTTAGAGCACTCTTAAACTAGCTGAAAAACGAAGGGTTTCGAGTTCGAGTACGGAGTGAATTTTATTTTTTCTGTTTTTTTTTGCATTTTTATTATGTTGAAATTATTTTGTCAAAATTCTAGTTATATTTTGACAAATGTTGTATTTAATTTTTATGAGCGTAAATTTAATAACCAGTCTTATTATATGATTAACAGACGATAAATTATTTTTAAAATATCGTTCATTTTGCCGTGATTACTACAAAGTAAAATTTGTCCTACACACTCAGCATACCGCCTTCACTTATTATATACCTGCGAAACCCTGAAATGTGTGAATATTCACACTTCACATCAATTTTTTAGAGGACCTTTAAATTTACTATTTTGGTTTACATCATTATAATCCCTAAACGGGTATGTCATTTCTGTAGGGGGTACCGCAAGCGTACCCACCACCCAGGTGCGACTTTCATATTGTTGTCCTTAACAAAAGTGGCCCGAGTTTAAAAGTTGCATTCGAATTTCCCATTACCATTATTCCGCGCACTGACAGCTCTGCGCAAACAGTTAAAGATAATTTGCGCTGTTCTATTTTGTATAGACCAGTGCAGTGCAGCACGACGTATTCAGTCTGGATCAGATGTTATTGGGTGCGTTAAGCGAACATCGGGTGAATTCTGTAGTACATTAAATTAGGGTCAGGTGAAACAAAAAATTTTAGCACCATGTCGAACGTCGTTATCGAAAAATGGTATTCTGTAAGAGCTTGGTATCTTTTTTATTTTAATAAAAAAAATTCCAAAAATGTACTAAAAACATTACTGTACCGGAATTTTTTTTAAGTAATCTACTTTGTTCTAAAACGAAAACTTACAAAACGATCAGTTTTTGTGTTTTTGGCACAATTAATTATTTTTTAATTCATAGTTAAATTTTGGCTAGAAATGGTATGGATTTTTTGTATTTATTGCTAAGGTAGTGTGGGTGTGTGTGTGTGTGTTTTTTTTTTTTAATTAAAAATATAATGCAAATTTTTTACCAGTTGAGAACCGAATTCATGTGTGAAGAGTGCAGTGTTCAGTAGCTCCGCTATTATACGTCGTGATTCAACCTATTGTTTGAATTACTTTATTTATTGGTTTAATATTTAGATATCAAAGAGGAACAAATCGTATATAGTTATGAAATATTTATAAATCAAATAACACTTTGTTAATTGTAAGGAATACATTTCTGAAATTGAAAAATTAAACCATGTTTTGAATATATTTCTTCTTAATTTAATGAAGACTTGAAAACCAAGCAAATATAGAGAAAATAGAGATTTTTTAATTAAAATTTAGTGTGACAAAATTTTCGCAAATTATTGATTTTTAGTGTTAATAAATGGAAGCTCTTAGTACTCAAATAACGAATAAATATGATTATCAAAGAACTGTTGAATTTGATGTGATTATAGAAAAAATATTCTTAGACATCCAGCATTATGTTAGCTTTTTACACTTATTAAATACCTGGAAAATCCTGAAATGTGTAAAAAATAATTTTTCACATAAACGTTTTTAATAATTATTATCATCATCATCATAATCAACTATGAAAACCATCGTGGGCTGTAAGTCTCCCCTAGTTTTTTCCATTCCACTCTACTGTACGCTCTTGCCATCCAGTTATGTCTTGCATGCCTTTTGATGTCATCGGATCACCTAGTTGGAGGTCTACCTATGGGTCGCTTATTCAGTCTTGATATCCATTTCATTAATTTTCGGGTCCAACGGTTATTTGTAGTTCTGCTAATGTGGCCGGACTAGCCCCATTTTAGTTAACATATCCTTTCGACATCAAGGACAAACGAGTGGCTCCGTAGTACATCAGACTACTATCAAGCCATTTGTTTGTCATTTTGTCTAGCCGAGTAATGCCTACCATATGTCTTTCCATTGCTCTTTGTACTACCTGCAACTTGCTGATCATGTTTTTATTAAAAGCCCACATCTCAGCACCGTAAATACTGATCAAAAGTTGTGGGCATTTAGAGTGTTGGGTATTTCAGAGTTAAAAACATATTTCATCCCATTGCTCGCTGCCCACCCCAGTGATATTCTTCTTTGTAGGTCTGCCTTAAGATTTTCTATTGAGAGACGTATTTCTTGACCTAGATATACAAACGTGTGTCCTCTTTTCACAGTACAATCATTTAAAATCAGTCTTCAGGGTCGTGACGTGGTAGTGCATCATTGGACATGTATTTTTTGTTGCCTATGTTAATCTTAAGGCCAATTTCTCTTGATTTTTCTTGTAGTTGTACCAGCATTTCTTGGAGTTCCTCAACACAATAATAATTATTCTTCGAGTAATTAAATTCTTTTTGGGCATAATGTGTTTAGTATAGAAACACAACGTTTTGCCAATAAATTGTCTTCTTTTTTTTTTTTATTTAAATAAAGCACTTCGACCAACTGGTCATTTGTGCTAATAAGCATTTACATTTTTATATAGCATATTTACATTTTATTATACATAGTATTATTTCTAATTTTATTTGCCGGTTTTGTGTTATAATTTTTTATAATTTGTGTTTCGTGTAAGTATGATGCTATGTGTGTTGTTCTCTGATAGTGAGTCTTTTATGTTTTGTGGTATATTGTATTTTGTGCGCTGTGTATTGTATTTTATACATTCTAATATTAAGTGTTGTACTGTTACTTGTTTCTGGCATGTGTCACATATTTCGGATGGTGTTTTTTGTAATATGTATTTGTGTGTTGTGTTTGTATGTCCTATCCTAAGCCGTGTGAGTGCTATTTGGTCTTTTCTGTTTTCGCTTATTACCAATCTTCTTGTATCTTTCTTTATGTTCCTCAAATGGTTGTTAGACACCTCTATCCATTCTTCTGTTTTTTTCATCCTTTGTTTATTTCTCGCAGTGGTTTTAAGATCTTCAGTAGGAATACGTGTTTTAATTATTTCTTCTTCTGTTGCTTCTTTAGCTGCTTTATCGACCTCTTCATTTTCTTTAATTCCTACGTGGGATGGTATCCATATGAAACGAATGGATTTATTTGCATTTTTCTGTAGAGAAAATATTTCTTGTTGTATTTCCTTTATTATTTCTTTTTTGCTATATATATTCCTTATGCTCTGCAAGGTACTTAGAGAATCTGTGCAAATGAAAAAGTTTCTTTCTTCCTTGGATTTAATCTGTTTAAAACTTTGTAAGATGCTGTAGGCCTCTGCCGAAAATATGCTCATTTCGTTAGGTAAATGGTATTTATGTTTTTCTTGGTAGTGGTTGTCCCATATGACTGCAGCTCCGGTTTTATCATCTAACTTTGACCCATCGGTATAAATAAATTGATAATTTTTATATTTTTCTTTTATTTCTAGAAATTTAGCATGTGGGGTTTCTTGTTTTATGAATTTTGACAGACTAATATTTATTTCAGGGGGGTGGTATAGCCAAGGTGGAGTACTATGATATTTTATTTGATATGTTGCAGAATAGGAAATATTTGTGATATTTATTAACTCGTTTATTTTATTTTGTAACTCTGTTATTTCATATATTCTTTTGGGTTTTTCCGGGTTATAAAATATGTATTTAGATACCGGATTTTGTGGATTTTTTGCCAGCGTTAGAAAGTATGATATTGTTAATTGGTTTCTTCTACTGTCAAGATTTTGCTCTCCAGATTCGTTCAATATACTTATTACTGGGCTAGTTCTAAAAGCTCCGGTTGCTAGTTTCAATGCTTGGGTATGGATCGGGCCTAGTTTTCTAAGATGTGTGTTTGCGGCTCTTCCATATACAACACTTCCGTAATCCAGTTTAGATCTAATGAGAGCTTTGTATATACTGATCATAGTATCTCGGTGTGCTCCCCATTGGTGACTGGCTATAGTTTTTAGGATATTCATTTTTTGTAAACATTCTTTTTTAAGTTTTTCTATGTGAATTTTCCATGTTAATTTTTTATCAAATATAAGGCCTAAAAATTTTATATGGTTAACATATTCTATCTTTTGTTGGTTTATTTGAAGCTGCGGTGGTTGTTGAGGTATTCTACTTTTTGGAAAATGCAGAGCTTTAGTTTTTACGGGTGAAAAACTAAAACCTGGTTCTTTGGTCCATTCTTGAAGTTTATTTATTGTTTTCTGTAACATTCTCCTAATTGTAATTAAATTTCTACCTTTAAAATAAATTACTAAATCGTCTGCGAAAAGTAATATTTTTACAAGTTTTGGGATGTAATTTGTAATTTTATTGATACCAATTAGGAAAAGTGTTGGACTTAGAATTTCACCTTGGGGGATTCCATTTTCTAGATTTTTGCTTTTAAAAATACAATTATTGATTAAAACACGAAATTTTCTATTCGAAAGAAAATTTTTTGTATACTGTAACATGTTTCCTTCCAATCCGTATTCTTTCATGCATTGTAATATGTAGCGTTTCCACGTTGTATCATACGCTTTATTTATGTCCATGAAAACGGCGATAAGATGTAGGTCGTTATGAAAAGCTAGTTCGATTTCTTCGTTTAAAGAAAACAACATGTCAGTTGTCGATCTATTATTTCTGAAACCACTTTGTGCTTTATTAATAATATTCTTTGATTCCAAAAACCACAGCAATCTTTTATTGATTATTTTTTGTAATATTTTACTTAGTGTATTGGAGAGGGATATTGGCCGGTAATTTTGAGGGTCTGTTTTGTTCTTTTCTGGTTTTAAAATCGGAACTATAATAGTTTGTGTCAATTTTCGGGATATGTATTTTCCATCCAGATTTTGTTATATATTTTCAATAATAGGTTCATAGCCGATGGTGGTAGTTTTTGAATAAATTCATATGGAATGCCATCTGGACCTGGACTACTGTTATTTTTAAGTTTATTTAATGCCTGATTTAATTCTGTGTTAGTAATTGGGTGATTTATTTCATCATTATTATTGTTTTCAATATTTAGCTGTTCTTTCTCTATGTTATTCTTTTTAATACGAAAATGTTGCTCGTATTGGTCAGAACTAGAATTTTGTTCGAAAGTTTCAGCCAATAAATTTGCGATGTTCTTTTGTGTTGTAATTTCTTGGCCATCTTTGATTAGAATTTTTGTACTGTTTGCTGGTTTTTGCCCTTTCAGTTTTCTTATTTTGTTCCAAATATCCTGCGCTGGTGTGTTTGGCGTGAGTTTTGATACATAATTTTGCCATGATTTTATTTTACTGGCTTTAATTATTCTTCGACTAATAGCTCTTTTATGTTTAAAGTCAATAAAGTTTTCGATTGTTTTATTTTGTTTATATTTAAATAGAGCCTTTTTCATGTCCTTTGATGCTATTTTGCAGTCTTCTTCCACCAGGGCACTAAATTTGTTACATTTTTTAAATTTTTTTGTTTGATTGATTCACGCGCTGCATTGTTTATGTGTTCAGTAAATTTTTGGACCACCATATTTATGTCTGATATGTTGTCAAACTCGTGATAATTTATGCTAGCCATTTTTATGAATTTTTCCCAGTCAGCACTTCGGATGTTCCATTTCAAGTGATTTGGGGTTTCTTCCATTGAATTTGTGTCAGGAAAAGATATTGTTATAGGAAAGTGCCCACCGTTGGACATTTGTGGAATTGTTTCCCATATTAGATCTGGAGCGATTGAGGGGCTGCAGATGGTCAAGTCTATTGCTGATAAATTACCGGTTTTAGAGCATAAATGTGTTGGTGAATTATCATTTAACAACACGAGATCATCATCTAGTAGAATTTCTATTAGTCTTCCCATGCGGTTTGTATTTATATTTGGTCCCCATAGTATGTTGTGGGCATTGAAATCACCTGTCAGTATGAAAGGCTGCGGTAGTTGTTGTATCAAATTTTCTATTTCTTGTTGGTTTGTATTTATATTTGGAGGTAAGTATATATTACAAATTGTGATGTTTTTTGGTACGTAGGTAGTGATTGCAATTGCTTATAGATTTGTATTTAACTGTAATTCATCACTGTAGGTTGAATTTTTTGCTAATATCATTACTCCCCCACTAGCGTTTGTCGGATTGTGTCGATCTTTTCTGTACGCGTTGTAACCTGTATAATTTACTTTATAGTGTGAATGTAGTCTCGACTCTTGGAGACAAATATAATCAGGGTTTGTACGTTTAGTAATAATCTGAAGCTCAGCTAAGTGAGCGAAATAACCGTTGCAATTCCACTGGACTATTGACATTGTAAGCTGAAGTGTTTTTATTAAATAATTTATTATAGGCCGTAGTTTATAATATAAGAAAAATATGTTAAGTTTTTAGTAAATATGTATTATATAATATATAAATTAATTTTATTGTTTTCCTTTTATTTTTATTTTACTATTTAAATTGATAATTAACTTTAATTTTGATTAATTTATGTTTTATTCACTCTCTGAATTAATTTGTGCTTCTTCTTTAAATTGTTTTCTTAGTTTTATCATTAATGTTATGTACCGGTTCAAAGATGGTTTGTGTTGAATTTGTTCCGTTAATTCTGTCATCATTTCTAATAGTCCCTTGATATCCTGTGTGTATTCTCTTGCTATTATAATAGGATCATTAGATCCTAGTCCGTTTTCTATAAAATCCAAAAATGATTCTGCATCCATTGTATATTTTTCTTTATTTTGTTCTATTTCCTTTTTAGTGCTTATTATAATTTCTCTAATTTGGATTTTAAGGTTTGGGCTGATTGATCTTTTTCTATTTTTGGACTTTTTTTTCTATCTTTTTTTGTTTTACTTCAGAGTCTGAGGAAATGGGTGGGATTCTTTTTTGGGATCGGGTATTTGAATCATTTTTATCTTTTGCTTCATTTTTTAGTTTCTCTATATTTTCGATTTCTTCTGTGGGATTTACTATATTTCTTTTCATTTTGTATGAGGTTGTTTATATCATTGTTTTGTAAATCTGGTTCTGCATGAACTTCCGGTATTTGAGTCCAGTCCTTGAATTGATTTTTGTCAGCGACTTTTTCTTCATTCGTTTTAATTATTTCTTTATTTTGTTCATTAACTGTGATTGTGTTTTCCATTTCCTTGTCATTTTTGCATTGTTTTGCACTATGTCCAATTTTTTTGCATAAGTAGCATTTAATTTCTGCGGCAGTTAAAAAAATTCTGTAATTTATCTCGTCATAATTTAAAAGAAATGTTCCCGGTAGAGGAGTTTTTTCATCAGGACTGATGAATACTTGTCTTTTAAAACTTAATACGTGCTCATAACCTGGTTCTTGTATTCCGGCTCTCATGAAATTAATACCTGATACTAATTTCATTCCCATTCTTATAAGTTCTTGCGCTATTATGTTATGTGGTATGGTGGGACACTCATTTGTTATTATTATTCTCTTTGCAGGCATTATTAATGGGCGTAAATCTATTTTATAATTCATTATTTCAATTGTTTTATGTTTTGTAACAATTTCGTTGACCAGTTCTTTGTTCTTTAAATAAATGCAGAATCTGTTATATGATATTCTCGATGATAAGATTATATTATGGGGTTGTGTTAATTTTCCCATTGCTAGGACATATTCTTTAGCTGGTATTTCGGATATTCCTGTTAATACAATGGCTTGCTCTTTCTTCAATTCATTTTGCGGGGTATTTTGTTTTAGGATATTTGCAAATGTTTTTGGTTGGCTTTGGATTTGGTTTGTTGGCATGTTTATTTCGGGTGGATTCATCATTTTGGGTTTTTATAGCAAAAACGACCTCTAGTGACAGAGGTGTTTTGCTTTTATTATAAAGGTTTACAAAATTATTATTAATATATAAAAAATATATAAATTAGTTATATATGATATTTAGGTTAAAAATTACTTTTGTTATTAGTACCTGCCCGTAGGCAGAAAACTAAAAACTACTAGTTTATTGTATTCTGTATTACCTTATATATTACAGGTACTTATTTTCTTTATTAAATTTAATTTTGGTTTATGACTTATCTTTGATTTTACTTCACTCACTAAACGTCACTGTTTTTCTCTAAACGTCACTATGGAAACTGTCTTCTTTTAGTCTAGTGCCTACGCACCTTATTTTACATTGATACAGCACTTGATGATAATGGAATGCCTTTTGGTACAAGTACAGTACCTAGACAAAATATTATAACCACTTATGAATTTTTAAAAATTTATTGTTTTACTCAAAATCAACATAATAGTAATATACCAATTTTATTTTTATTTTGTATTTTATTATTTCAATTTATTTTAATACATTTATAAAATGTTTTTTAATATTATTTATGTTGCCCCCCTTTGCTTTTATTACTGCCGCAATTCTTCGAAGCATACTCTCAATACAAGCCCTAATACAATTTTCATTTCTGCCATGCCATACTTTTTTAATATCATCTATTAAAACTTGTTTATTAGTATTATTTAAATCATAAACAAGTCTTTTCAGGAGGTTCCAAACATTTTCGATAGGACTGATATCCGGCAAGTTACCTGGCCAGGACAAAATCGATACTTTTTGTTCTTGCAAATCAGTCTCAGAATAAAAATACAGAGTTGAAGATGTTTAAAATAGCTTATCTTTTAGTAAATACACGATATGTTAAAGAAATAAATAAAGTAGCATATGATTATATGTCGGCATTTTTAATAAACAGTTGTTTTTGTAAGTGGTTATAATATTTTGTCTAGGTACTGTATTCCTTATAAAAATTAAATCATTTTGACCCGCAGCACCTATTTCTGAATCGAGGCAGATTCAAGATGGCGGCGAAACTAACGCGCCAATTACGATAACAATAACTAATTTTTATGATAGAGCGAAATAGCTAAATACATATTTATACAATAAACCTTTAGCTACAATTTGCCGCGACGTACGCGAATTTCCGTCACTTAGTTTACAAGATACCGCCCATAATTCATTCTCAGACGCAAAAAAGTGATTTCCGAAATGGCTAACGAATTTCGTATGATATGGCTCGATTTCTATTATTATAATGTCGTAGATTACGAATCTGTTATCAAAGTCGCGAAAATTTAAAATTTTGATAGATTTTTTTCCCAAATTTGAGACATGATGATATACTCTATCACTGCAAATCTACGTATATTAACATGTTTCAATGTTTCAATTCTTCCTAAATCTGTTGAGAATATCCTTGGCTATAAGAATATGTGCGGAATTTTTCTCTGTGTGGCGCCAAAATTAAGGTAACGGCCGAAATGTGTTAAGTCTCAACTTCGTACTATTTTGTCACTATTTATTCGTTTTCGACCAAATCGGACCTGTAAATTACAAAAATGAAATAAAAAATGGCATATGACTTGTTATTATTCGGGTTTTGCCCAAAATGAAATAAAAAATCTGACATATCCAGCCGTAACAGCTTTAAATTATGACATTTAAGTAAGATACTCCATGTATATATGGAATGCATCAATTTGCTTAGGTTTGTTCGCAACACCTGGTCCCAAATGAAGCCGCTTTCGAAATAACGCTCGAAAATCGAATTTTGATATTTACATCATATTTGTTTAGTTGTATATCAATTTCGGGTATATTGAAGTCGTAGATTTCGAAAGTGGAGTTAATTTAAAGATTTGCTACACGTAAGACTGTATTTTGCCCGAAAAAAAAAAATTACATGTATTCTTTACATAACAGTGAGATTCATTACACGATAATTAAGTGCCTCCCAATCCATAAGAGTAGTATATAGTAGTTCTGATAAAATAATATAGATTACTACACACTTAATACGATTCTAATGGTGGCCGAAAACTATTCTTTCGAAAATGGTTATAATATTTTCCGATATTTTTACTAGTTATTAGGACAACATTTTAATGTGTTGATAGTTCCTCTATATTTGCTAATAATACTGATTTCCGTTTTATAAGAAAATGGGTCATTATTAATGAAAACTAAGTTTTTGAATAAATATTGTTGCTATTATGATGATCAATTTATTAAAAACTTATGAAAAATTATATCCACACAAGTGGGGCAGTGAACCGTAGTTTTGTAAAGCTTTGGGCAAGACAAACTAAAGTCCTTCAAAAGTATCCAGTGATTTAAAGTACACTTTGATAATTTTTTTGAGGCATTTCATCCCTTGAGGCCTGGCTCTAGTCCGCCTCACCCAAGGGCCGGCCATGTTTGTGTGGATATTAAGTTTATTTCCTAATTGAAATCA
Organism: Liopterus haemorrhoidalis; assembly: GCA_963971575.1. Classification (NCBI taxonomy): domain Eukaryota; kingdom Metazoa; phylum Arthropoda; class Insecta; order Coleoptera; family Dytiscidae; genus Liopterus; species Liopterus haemorrhoidalis. Next base: position 24,125,109 of record OZ020619.1, on the reverse strand, counting down.
GTAAGGTAAGTAGGTGTGTTTCCTAAATGACGTAGTAAACAATATTTTTTTGATATTACATATAAATTTAATTTGTAAGCGTCAGAATGTCAACTGAAATTTTGTTTATAAATTTAATTTGTACGGAATGTCAAAAAAAAAAAAAAAATACTCACATATTTCTTATCAGTAACTGTTTATTAGTGATAAAAAATTAGGGCTAAAATTTGATTTAAAGGAGCATCCCAGTAACAAGATCCTAGCTGCTTATCTATAAGACAAACATTAATCTTATAGTTAGTGACTAACATAATATAAAATACAGACGTTATTTAGTACAAAATTATTCCGTAGAATAGTGTTTTACTTTGAAGTTAGTGAGTTTTTTGTGACGTCACCGTTATTTTTGAACAGCCTGTATAATACTGATTAACATGCACTATTTGTTTAATTATAATGCATTGTTATGTATTTCAATAAAAATTAATTTCTTAAACAGGTTTTTATATGGTATTTTCATATTTCAGTGTTTTTTCAAAAGTTTCTAGCTGTATCTAGATACAAAATTTATGGCATGTATCTGTATCTAGATATTTGTATATGTATTTAATAAATCAATAAATAAATAATAAATTTATTTGCCATATTTTTTTTTGTTACATATAAATATGTTACGGGGAGGGGCCTCGGAAGAGGTCCAGAGGTGCCTTCCCGCCGTGAGAGTCGAGAGAAGTGGTGCAATTTCCCTCTCGTCTCACCCGTAAACACCTTTCCCAGGTTTCGCTCAGTCGGTGTAGAGTACAATATGCGGCTCGCTTGAAGAGCTGGAGAACCTAAATAAACCCTCTCTGAAAACGTGTAAGCGGGCCTGAGTGCGGCGGCTGAGGTTGGAGGCGGCTGGAGCTGGACCTGGAGGCCTGGTGGTGGCAGTGGTTGGCGTCACGCGGTTGGCGACGTGGTTCTGGTTCGTTTGAGACCCAACAAGACTTTTTCGACAAAAATCGAGGAATTTCGACCCTGGTGGTCGAATATGCACCTTGCCTGCTGGAGCTGTCTGCCTGGCAGCTGGGTAGACCTTCAGAACACCCTGGTGGTTGCTAGCACGCAGGATAACGGATTTTGGCCCTAGGTGCCTTGCGGGAGCTGCGGTTGGTGGCGCTGGCTTCCTGACGTCGGGGCGAGTTATTTGAGGGGTCGGATGGTCGTTCCGATCTTTTTGGCGCAGGCCGGCGTATTTTGGACCTGGGAGCCCTGCGGGAGCTGCGGTTGGTGGCGTCGGGGCGAGTTATTTGAGGAGTCGGATGGTCGTTCCGATCTTTTCGGCGCAGGCCGGCGTATTTCGGACCTGGGAGCCCTTGCCACGTCGACACGCCAGGATTGCGTTGTATATTGGATTACTTTTATTGGATTGGATTGGATGAATTTTATTGGGGGGGGGGGGGTGCCGCTGATGATAGTGGTGTGTGAGTGAATAAATTCTTTTAACGTTGACGGTGATTCGACGCACTCAACAAAAAGCGAGTGATCTCCACAGAGAGCGAGATATAGTTTGGTGCGAGTGATGAAATTCCTATGGCGTTGATGATTATTCGTTGCACTCAACAAAGAGCGAGATTTCGTTGGTATTTGTTCGACGCACTCCATAAAGAGCGAGTGATCTCCACAAAGAGCGAGATTTGATGTTTACTGGATGAGAGCCTGTAGAGACTTGTTCTTTGGCTTGTCTTGTCTTGTCCAATCCTGTGGAAGAGTACCGGGCTGTAAGCCCTCAACTCGTGTCTTGAGTATTCCAACTTAACAAGTTGGAATAAAGATAGACCTTTCCTGTAGGTCAAGATACTGTTCAACTGTGACCTATCATAAGAATGATATAATCACAGCAGAGCGAGTCCAAGATGAAAGACGTTTATCAACAGTCTGTCAGGAAACATTGCGGTCTGCGATGTTTCCATACATCGGCCGGAACGTAGTCGACGGACGATGCTATAGTAGGATTGGGGTGCACTTGAGCGATCTGGAAGAACTTCTCCGCGCTAGCGCGAATAAAGTCTTCCACACTCGGCACGCCCAAATCGTTCCTGATGTCGACGTTGTGCACAAACCAGGCAGCGCCGGAGGCCCGACGTAAGTACTTGTTTTGGAACACCTGTAACCGCTTGATGTTAGCGGTACTGGAGTAAGCCCAAACACAAGAAGCGTACGTCAGTATAGGTCGGATCACAGAAGTGTAGATCCTGGTCTTATTAGAAATGCTTAGACTGCTTTTTCTGTTGGTGAGAGAAAAGAGCATGCCTAGTGACTTCCGCGCTCTGGTAATAGAGTCATTAATATGCTCCTTCCAGACCAATTTGGGATCATAAATGAGCCCAAGATATTTGACCTTTTTACACCAGGGAATGTCTTCACCGAACAGTCTAACCGCACCCGACGGAAGTCTAGACTTTTTAGTGAAAAGCATTGCCTTAGATTTGGCCCCATTCACCGCGACACGCCAGCGTTTGCACCAATTCTCAAGACTCGAGCAGGCGTGCTGGAGTCGTTGAGAGATTAGAGCTGGGTCCCACGAGCGAGTTAAGTACGCTGTGTCATCAGCGTATTGGCACTTAATTGTTCCTTCCGATGTCGGCATGTCATTGGTGTACAGAGCGTACAACAATGGCGACAACAGAGAGCCTTGTGGCACACCGGCTTCAACCGGTCTCCACGATGAGCGAATTTCATCTATCTTGATTCTCAGTACCCTGTTGGTCAGATACGAGGCGATCATCATGATGAGAGCAGGTGGAAAATCTAAACAGTGCAGTTTGTAGACAAGACCTGCGTGCCAAACGCGATCAAAGGCCTTAGAAATATCTACAAAGACTGCACCGGTAGAAAAGTTTCTGTTGAAACCGTCAGTGACAAACTCAGTGACGCGCATGAGTTGATGGACAGTAGAATGTCCTTGTCGGAAGCCATGTTGCTCGTCAGGTATCAAACTGTTTGAGTCAGCATGGAACTGAAGCCTGCTTAGAATAAGCTTCTCGAGTATCTTGCCAAGACAAGACAACAAAGAAATTGGACGATAATTCTTAGCGAGAGAGCGATCGCTCTGTGCTTTAGGAAACAGAATTACGTCCGCTTTTTTCCAAGGACTTGGGAAGTGGCTGAATTTCAGAGATGAGTTAAAAAGCAGTGTAAGATAGAGCAGTGCCTTCCTACCCAGGTTCTTAATCATCTTGTGAGAAATACCATCCGGAACGGGAGCTTTCCTGATTTTCAGACGTTTGATAATCGCTGCGACTTCTCCAGGAGTGCAGAAGTCGTGATTATCGGGATTGAAATCTTCATCGGCTAGCGATTGAAGTTTCTCACCCACTTCTCGAACAAAATCAGGTTCAACAATATCCTCGTTGGGGCTGCACTGTGCCTGCAAGCTGTTGGCAAATGCCTCAGCCTTGCTCTGGCGATCGTACACCACCCCTGTCGGTGTGATAATGGGAGGAATCCTACCACGCTTTCCTACCATTTTCCAGAGGGAGCGGTCGTCGGGTGACAGCTGCTCGAGAACACGAGACCATTCATCGTTGCGGTGATCAGCCATAGCCAATCGAACTAAACGGTCCAGCCGGTTCATTCTGGATTTGTCCACCGGATCGCGATTACGCTGCCAGCTGCGGCGAACGCGGTTCCGATCCAGAATGAGCGAAAGGATACGTCCAGGTAGACGCTTGGCCTGAGGACGAATGGTCTTCTTAACGGTGGCTTCCTTCGCTGCTTCGCTCAGCATGACGGTAAACCGTTCAACTGCCGAGTCCAGCTGTTCAGGAGTAGCGATCTTAATGTTCAAATCAGATCGTTCTTCCACCAGTCTGGAGAAAGTAGGCCAGTGCACTTTGGAGAGAGTTATCTCTGCAATGTGATTTGACGGTCCATTCAAGTCCAAGATCACAGGATTGTGGTTTGAACTCAGTTCGGAAAGTGTGTAAACATCACAGGGGTGATAGATGTTTTTAAGAATAAAAACATCAATCACGTCCGGCTTGTGAGTTGGCACACGCGGGTAGTGAGTAGGATCCTTAGGAGCCGTAACAATCACACCCATGCGGTCTGCAAAGCGCCGCAACGTACGTCCGTTCGTGTTATGAACACGGCTGTTCCACTGAGGGTGTTTGGAGTTGAGATCGCCGCCGATAATGACCGGACCTCGGCGATCGAGCAACTTCTCCAAGTCCTCGACAAGAAGTCGGTTCTGTGGCGGTTTATAAGCCGCCGTCAGAAACACAGGTCAGAAGCTTGTAGTAAGCTCGATCGTTGTTGCCTCCATCTGGCTTAGAGGGGGATCATAGGCCTGATGATGGTCAATACTGCATCTGACATAGATGACAGTACCTCCACACCGGGCCGTTAGTCGGTCGTTCCTATAGCAGCAATAATTGCGAAGATTCACATTCATCGCAGGCTTCAGGAATGACTCGCAAACTAGTATCACATCAACGTTGTGATCACTAGCGAATAGCTCTAACTCGTCCCGTTTAGAGCGAATACCATCCGCGTTCCAAGCACAGATGGTTAGGCAAGCAGGGCGCGCTCTAGTTCTGGTGTCTGCCATTGTGGGGTACAATAATGGGAGACCAGAAGGCAGGCTGAAGGGAAAGTTGATTTATAATCAACGCGGCGTTGCTCAGCAAAGCGGCTGCTTGCGTGAGCAACTCCTGCAACATCTTGAGCGCGTCTGCTGGCGCAGCACAAGAAGAAGGAGAAGAAGGCGGCACAGGCGCCGCCGACGGTGTAGATTTGCGAGGGCGAGCTGCTGGTCTCACCGAAGGTGGTGAGGTCTTGGCTGGCTGTCGCGAAGCCTGAGATACCTGTTGTTTGGTGGCTGTCACTGTGGACAATGAAACAGGAGGAACAGCTGAGGTAGAGGCAGTAGCTGCGCTACTCTGACGCCTCTCTCTACGCCTCCTCTGTTTTTGGAAGCCATCCGCGTCTGTTCCTGTGGCAGGAATAACAGGCACGGATGCCGAAACAACAGGGGTCGGTGTTGCATGTGTGGCAGGTGCCACATCAGGCGAAGACTGCTTGACACGAGCAGGCAGTGGTTTGGCGGCAACTGGAACAGGCTGAGCTGCCACGTATGGTAGTCTTTTGTTCCAGGCCGAGGTCGCTGGAGGAGGTGCCGGCACGTACACCGTACGTGCCACTGGCCTGTTAGCCGAGACAGGTCGTCTGGCTGAAACTCTGGATGGACAGGAGCGAGATCCAGCCGTGTGTGTTGCAGGCAAATCACGTGCCTTGCAATTGACACAGCAAGGCGGCTCGTCCCTGTTGGTGCATTTTTGTGATGAATGATCACCACTGCACCAGTTGCAACGCGGCTTGGCATGGCAGCCACTAGCCGTGTGATATAAACCCTGGCAGTTGTAGCACTGTCTAATCTCGTCAGTGCGATTTTTCTTCTCCACTCTGATCTTAAAGTGAAGAAGAGACTTCAGGTTGTAGATAGCGGTTTTCCCCCTCGCTAACTCAACCATAACCAACGGCAGGATTCGGCGTGCTCCAATCGGTCCCTTGTAGAGCCTTGTCAGTTTGGCTGATTCAAAGCCAAGCTGACTAAGCTCGTATTTGATGTCCTGTAGAGCAATCTCTACAGGCAATCCGCGAATAACAACCCGCAAAGGTTGTTCGGACCTGAGTGGAATGACGTTGTATTCAACGTCATGTAGTGACTTGTCGGCCCGCATGTCACCAAGCAACTTGGTGGCCTTGCGGTAGTCTGCAACACACGCTGGTTGCAGAACAATGCCGGATGGTAGATTACGCGCACTTAGGATGGTGATGCCAGCTTGGGCACACCGGCTCCTAAATAGCATGTAGTGCTGCTTACTAGTAAGTGTCACTGGTGGACACTTTGCTAGATTGGCAGCAGACAAAGTCGGCAAGGGCGACTTTGCCACCGGTGAGGCCTCCATGTCGTCCGGTTTGGCGACATTGGATACCTGGACCGGAGTTGGTGATGTGCTCTGAGGCGTCAGGGTCTTGGAGGCCCGTTTAGGTCGTTTCAAGGACGACACGGAACCGCCCGAGACCGTTGACGAGTCAGAGCGTTGACGCTTACTGGGAGTATCCACCTGGATCTCCATGTCACTCTCCTCCGCGCAGGAGGAAGTGACTTCTGACGCTTCACTGTAGAAGACGTCGGAGGCAGAGGACATCCGACCTCCCTGAGGACGGTTAAATCGGTCGGTGGGGGAGCGGCTTCCTGAAATTGAGGAAGCGCTCGACCTGGTGGACCTGGGGCCCGTGGAACGTCCTGAAGAAGGTCGTCCAGAGGCTGAGGTACCCGCAGAAGATGTTGAAGCGGTGCTGGTACGTCCGTTGGCCCCCTTCTTAACTGAAGGAGACTTGATGACATCACATACTGAGTTAACATCAGTACGTGATGCTTTACGAGGGCTAGACCTGGAGCCGGAGGCACCCGACGAAGGTTGGGTGTCTGGGGTCGCAGGACTAGCCGAGACCTCCACGGTGGTGCAAGCACGAGCACCGTGCGACTTCTCCATGGCTTTATGTGAAGCCCTGGATTTTTTAGGAGATCTGATGGCATTGGAAATGTTACCATCAGAACTCTGAGCGGCACTGGACCTGGAGCCGGAGCCACTCGGTGATGGTGAGTGCTCGGTGGCTGTCAGGGAGGCCGCGGCCTTAACAATGGTGCTAACAGCACCAGCTTTCGCCTTCTCCGAAGCTCCCGCAGGAACTTCAGGAGTGCGAGGAGACCTGATGACATTTAGCATGACATCAGGAGAAATGACAATTCTCCTATCCGTGGTCCCCGAACCGGCGGTACGGCTCGACCACTGTCGAGCGCCTGTACCTAAGGACGGGGGTTCCTCGGTAGGCTTCCCGGTGTCGCCACCGCGACCACCGGGGGCCATTCCCGGTTCGCTAGCAGAGAGCGCTGAACGGGAGCCCTATCCAATCGTTGCAGTTTCAACTGCTAACAGTCTGAAACCGATTGTTGCGGCTTCTCTTACGCGAAGATAACCGTTAATCGCGATCCAGACAGCACGTATCACTCTATACTCACCCAAAAAAGCACGAGTAGTCAGTAAAGTACAGCACCTGTCAATAATACTGTAGCACCGATGCTTACTCAACGGCGAACAGACTCAGACTTCTCTTGTTCTGTGGCTTGTTTGGGTAGCGATATTTATACCCTGTAACTGCGTAATAGAGCCAGATTTAGGGAAGGGGAACAGTTTAAACCAATGAGAAAATAAACTCCGCCCATTTATAGTGAATTTTACAATAAAACGCTATAAATGCGTGGATTTGATTGATTCGCGGTTTCTGAGTGTTGGCACGGATCATGCGATGACGTACAAGTGATATAGCGTGCGGTGCGGCCACCAGCACGCGTGCAATCGCGCGGTAACAAATAGAGTAACATAGGTAAGTATAATGTAACATTGAAAAATAATAACTGATTCACGGAAATGCAGTGCATTTGTGTGTGAATCTCTTGTAGCAGGTTTATTACATATATCACATTTGATTTATCACAGTAGTTATTTATTACATAATTTTTATAACAGAGCTTTAGAAACAAAATTTAGACAAATTAGTGAAGCAATTGAGTGAAAGTTTATGATTTAAATTTTAGGTTTAACATTTACAAAATAGGTAACTTATTTACAGTACAGAACCAATGATGAATTTTTCTTTTTAGTTTGCTAAAATAAACAATGTCTCTAAAATCTGTCGGCAAGCTATTATAGATTTTTGCCCCAATATAGTCAAACCAGCGTTTAGTCCGTCTGATCGGCACCTCAACTTCTTTATTTTTACTCGCTCTTGTAGGACGGTCATGTTGTATTGGTCAGAACTTGTTGAACTTGATCTGATCTAGAATGACAGCTTTGTAATGCAGACTTCTGGTATTTATCAGCTTCTCTTCTTGATAAAGGTGGCTAGAAGGATATGTTGAATTTTATTCAGTATTTTCTTTAATAATTTTCTGTGGAGAACTTCTACCGAGTGGAAAACATTATAATATGCCCCGCCCCACCAGTGTATACCATATCGTAATACTGATAGGAATAGGCTATGATACATCAGTAAGAGTGACTTCTTATTTAATATTTGCCCAGTGCCCAGTAGTACAGATTTGTGCTGTGTACACGTGTTATTGTTAGTTCTTCCATTTTTTATTGATTATTGTGGTAAAATTAAAATTTAAAAGTTTGTGTTTAATTGTGCATAATTATTAAAATTTGTTCTAAATTTTGATGTGCAAGTGGACTGCATACTCAATTTACCTGGCAAGTTATTATATCAAATCATTTTAAATAAAAAAAGTTTCATTTACTAGTGGATAATTTTGTATGAACTTGTTGCAAGAGGCTCAGCGCTAATCAGTGCAAATAAACAGCGGAGTTGGGCAGCGTGTTACGCCTAAATTCAGGCAACCACCATTCCTGCTGTGTATTACAGTGTGTATAACTTTGAGGCGTTTAAAAAATAACATTTTATTGACTAAACATCTTCTGGTCATCATTATACGGTCATCATGGTATCCGATTGCTCAATTTGTACTAAAAAACTAAATCCACGGTCATATCCAGGTCTCACTTGTGCTGGATCATGTGGCAAAACTTTTCATTTCACATGTATTAAAATCACTGCAGCTGATCAAGAGGCTTTACAAAAATCAACGTGCTTGTCATGGATTTGCAATAACTGTAAAGAAGGTAAAAATTCCGCACAACTAAACTCTAAGCCCAACGCTAGTAGCGCTACATGCTTGGGTGAAATTATGTCAAAATTAAACGAAATTGAAAAGTCTGTTAATTTCTTTTCGCAAAAAATTGACGGCTTTCAGAAGAACTTTGACATGTTTTCTATTAAAATTAATATGATAGATCCTATTGTAAGCGAAGTTAATACACTCAGAATCAAAGTGAATCAAAGAATCAGAATGAAGATTTTGAACAACGTGCAAGGATTAATAACGTAGAAATTGTGGGGGTGCCGGAAAAACCGAATGAAAATCTAATCGACATAGTGGAAGATTTAGGACTCCAGTTAGACTGTCCGATTGTCGAGCAGGATATTGATGCGCTTCATCGCGTGGCTCCATTTAATGTTAACAGTAAAAATCCGAAAAACATAATCGTTAGATTTGTGTCAAGACTTAAAAAGGACAAATTTTTGGCCAACGCCCGCAAATGCAAGGAATTAACAGCCGATAAATTAAAATTTAATGTGAGTAAAAGAATTTACGTTAACGATCACTTAAGTCCAACCAATAAATTATTACTGAAGAAAGCTAAAGAAGCAGCATCTGAAAACAACTTCAATTTTGTGTGGGTCCGAAACTCCAAAATTTTCGCCAGGAAAAATGAAAACGCACCGATTTTCATTATCAACTCGGATACTCACATTGCTAAAATAAAGTAATATCAATTATTTCAATCGATGCAATTGTTTTCTGCAATTCTTATTAGAGTTCATTTTCATTATGGAAATAAGTGTTTATTACCAAAATGTTCGTGGACTTAAAACAAAACTTCAGACTTTATACAGCGAGCTGGCGCAAAGTAATTATGACATAATTTTTCTAACAGAAACGTGGCTTGATACAAAAATGAATCTGTGCTTGATACTGAAATATGTGATTTAAATAGATATTCTCTTTTCCGTCGTGATCGTAATAATCCACATACTGCACAAGGTGGTGGTGTACTAATATTAGTTTCCAATAAATTTCAATCGAAAGTGCAGTTATCTTGGTGTTCATCAGCTGAAGACATTTGGGCAACTTTAATCACTTCAAATAACCAACGTATTCACCTGTGTAGTGTTTATATTCCCCCCTCGTCAGGCTTCAGTATTTATGAGAGTAATCTAAATAAGCTCTCTGAAATTTCAACTTTGTATTCTAATGACGGTTTTCTAATTATTGGCGATTATAATTTGCCAGATCTTGATTGGGTTGAAGGAAACAATCATTTGGTACCACTATTCCAAAAAAGATCTGATATTCATATTGAATTGTCAAATAAATTGTCTTACTGTGATTTATTACAATATAACAGCTTTCGAAATAAGTCAAATAACATATTAGATTTGGTCTTGAGCTCTTTAAATCTCGATGTAAAGCTATATCAATTTCCGATCAGCAAAGTTGACGTATATCACCCCGTACTGGAAATCAATTTTTCGCTTAATCAGTGTAAACACTTGTCACAACTTGAATCCACATCTTATAATTTTCATCTGTGTGATTATGAATCTCTCATCTACAAGCTCACGGCTGTCAGATGGCATGATATATTAATCAATAATAATGATAATGTTAATGATAATGTTGAAAAATTTTATAGTATTGTATACAGTTTACTTGATACGTACGCACCCAAAAAAATTTATAGTTCAAGGAAGTATCCTAAATGGTTTTCATCTTCTCTTATAAAAATGATAAATTTCATAGAAAATGGAAATGTTATGGCAATGTTGATGACTATAGTGCATTTGCTGTATTACGTTCTAGAATTAAAATTCATATGGAAACAGATTTTACGAAACATATTAACTTTATTGAATCTAAAATTAAATCTGATGTAAAGCATTTTTGGAACTATAACAAAACCTTGAGAAAGAATAGTTATATACCAAATGTTATGCATTATGGTGATAGCGAAGCTACAAATGGTCTAGATATTTGTAATCTTTTTGCACAGCATTTTCAATCTGTGTATTCTGATTCGAAGATGAATCTATCGAATGCCTTGCATGATGACGGTAATGTCAACTTGTCTTCCATTACTCTTACTCAAGATGAAGTTCTAAACACTTTGATTAACATTGATATTAAAAAAGGTTGTGGTCCGGATAATATTCATCCTAAATTTATAAGGAACTGTGCATATTATTTGGCTTACCCACTTTCTATTATATATAACAAATCTTTACAATCAGGGATTTTCCCAGATATTTGCAAGAAATCATATGTTACACCAATTTTTAAATCAGGAAATAAATGTAGTGTCACAAATTATAGACCGATATCTATACTACCCATCTTTGGTAAACATTTTGAATCTTTAATCGTAGATAAAATTAAAAACACTTTAAATAATATAATTATTTTAGAACAGAATGGCTTTTGTAATGGTAAATCAGTACTAAGTAACCTTGTTCCATTTACTGAATTTCTTAGCTACAACTTAGACAACAGACGGCAAGTGGATGTTATTTATACAGATTTTAGCAAAGCATTCGATAGAGTTAACCATAACATTCTTATATCTAAATTATCAAGTTATGGGATACATGGCTCATTATTGCGTTGGGTTGATAGTTATATTAGAAACAGGTCGCAGTTTGTAGTTTGCAATGGATTTAAATCAAGGGAAATTTTAGTCAAATCAGGGGTACCTCAAGGTTCACATCTTGGAACTATTTTCTTTAATTTATACATTAATTCCATAGCCGACTGCCTTAAATACTGTGATTTTTTACTGTTTGCGGACGATTTAAAATTCTTTAGACCCATTGCATCGCAACAAGATGGCTTTAAAGTTCAAGATGATCTGTTTAGACTTAAGTTTTTTTGTGACGAAAATGACATGATTTTAAATCTGGAAATATGCTTTGTAGTTAACTTTACAAGAAATAGAAATAAAATCAATCATAAGTATCAGTTAGATGGTGTAACTTTACAAGGAAAAGATTCAACACGTGATCTTGGTGTTATTTTTGATTCAAAATTATTATTTAATTGTCATGTTGATCATATAGCAAAAAAAGCTTACAAACTCCTAGGTTTTGTAATAAGAGTTAGTAAACCTTTTCATACTAAAGAGTCATTAATAACCTTATATACGTCAATTGTTAGATCGCAATTAGAGTATTGCTCTGTTATTTGGAATCCGTTATATGCCAAAAACAATTCTTTACTTGAATCTGTACAGAAAAAGTTTGTATCAATATTGTGTAAACAACTAAATATTGTTAGTACTGATTACAGCAGCAGTTTGAATTCATTACATTTATGTTCACTGCAGCAGAGAAGAACTACTGCTGATATGTTATTCCTACATAAAATAATACATAATAAAATTAACTCACACACATTTATTCATAAACTAAATTTTTTAGCTCCTAAAATATTAACACGTTCAAATAACTTGTTTAAAGTATCTAATTTTTTTTCTAATAGCTATAAAAATTCCCCAATTAATAGACTAATGTATTCTTATAACAATTCATATACACCTTTAGATATATTCAATCTTCCATTCGATAAATTTAAACGCTATGTTCAGTTAAATGGCACTTCATGCACTTAATATTTATTATGTATTACTAAACATTATTAATTAAGGACTGTATATTACTGTATTTTTTCGTATTGTATTTCTTTCTATGTAAAATACTGTACACATGTATTTCTTTTGTACCACTTTTATATTCATAATGTAAACCGTGGAAGCCTATAATTGGTTACCTGTTGGCTTTCCTCAAAATTGAAAAAAATAAAAATAAAAATAAAAAAAAGAAAATTTGTGTCAGCTTGCTGAATATAAATAGCAAATATCTTAATTTCTTTGTTAATTCATTAATATGTATGCTCCACTGGAGGTGACTGTCTATACATATGCTAAGATAGTTTATTGATGAAGAGCTATTTATTTCTGAGCAAGTGCAATTTGTTCTATCACAGCGTGCTGAATGGATCTTTAATTCTGGTAACTTCGGTATGCTCTCCGTGTAGCATCCATACGGAAGATATTTTGTTTTCTGGAGGTTAACGGTAAGTAAGTTATTTTCGAACCAGTTTAGTATCATCTGTAGGTCTTGATTTATTAGTTCCATCAATGTATTCCAATCTTTCGATTTGTAGAAAATACAAGTGTCATCTGCATAGCTGGTTATTTTACCTTTGCATGGTAGATACATTATGTCATTTGTGTAGAGGATAAAAAGAAGTGGTCTCAGTATCGTTCCCTGCGGGACACCAACATTGATATTTTCAGGCATACTGAAAAATTCGCCAATTCTGGTTTTTTGTATTTGACCTGCGAGAAACGACTTAATTATATAGTTGAATTTGCCTCTGAAACCTATTAACCAACAGTATCTCTTGACTGAGTGTAACGCTTTGCTTAAGTCTGTGAATATGGAAATCGAAGGTGTACCTTGGTCAAGAGCTTGGTATGCGGAACTTAAGACTTGAGCTATGGCATTTTCTGTAGAGAGGATTTGTCTAAAACCAAACTGTTTGTCTGAAGGTATCATATGCTTGTTAATGAATTTGCACATTCTGTTTTTTAAATAAGTTTCAAATATTTTTGACATGTAGGATGTTAGAGATATTGGCCTGTAGTTACTCATTACTGTCTTGTCACCTTGTTTGTGAATGGGCTCCACTGAAGCATTTTTGAATGATAATGACATATTTCAAATTCAAAGATAAGGTTTATCAGATGTGTTATTGGTTTTGAAATTTGGTTTACTATTTCCTTTAATGTTTTTATCGAGATACTAGCTGAGTACCCGTGCTTCGCTACGGTTTATTGACGGTTTGCCATCATCGTGCAATTATTGTAAGTTATGATTCTTTATAGATCACATTGCTGACTCTCTCCTCAGGTGTAGATTCACCCCGTTAGAGGTTCATTTGTGTAAAATTCGTAGTATGTTTCTAAACATGTGCACGGGTAACTTTTAAGTTATAAAATGAATGTTATAACTTAATAAACACAGGAAATACGACGGGTTGTATAATTCACCCCGATTATAGATTTACCCCTTTAGGGGTTGATTAGGAAAGAATCCAAAAATAAAATTTTCGACATTTGTATGGTTAATGTTTATAAGCACAAGCCAAGTTGATGTCTTATTGGTACTAAGAGATATTAAGGAATTCTTGATATCACATTTCAGCCCTTAGGGGTTGAATTTCGAAAAATACCGTCTTAGTGGGAACTTACGTCATACAGGGAATATACTTTACGAATTTCATTTATCTTGTCCAGAGGACGTTCTATCGAGTAAAAAATACCCATTTACCCCTTTAGGGGTGAAATTTTTAAAAACTGTCAAAACCATTTCGAGATATTTTAAAAAGACACCGATATACCAAAAAAGGATTGGTATAACTCAATAAACACAGGAAATACGAAGGGTTGTATAATTCACCCCGACTGTAGACCCCTATAGGGGTTGATTCAGCCAACATCCTGAAATAAGTTTTTCGTATGGGTAATCTTTGTAAGCAAAATCCAAGACGATATCTTATTGGTCCTAAGAGGTATTGAGGAATCTTTGAAATCACATTTCACCCCTTTTCACTTCTTAGGGGTGGAATTTCGAAAAATCCCGTCTTAGTGGCTGCTTACGTCATGGAGGGAATATACTTCACGAATTTTATTTATCTATGTGCAAGGGATGTTCAATCGAATACAAAATTCCCATTTACCCCTTAAGGGTGAAATATTAAAAACTGTCAATACCATTTCAAGATATTTTGAAGACACCTATATGCCAAAAGGAATTTTATAACTCAACAAAGACAGGGAATATGATGGGTTGTATAATTAACCCTGTTCGGAAATTCACCACTTTAGGGGTGGGTTAGAACAAAATCCTGAAATAAGTTTTTCAATATTTATATGGGTAATCTTTGTAAGAAAAACCAAGACGATATCTTATTGGTCTGTAGAGATATTTAAGAATCCTTGAAATTATATTTCACCCTTTAGGGGTTGAATTTCGAAAAATCCCGTCTTAGTGTATGCTTACCTCATGGAGGGAATATACTTTGCGAACATCATGTATCTATGTCCAAGGGATGTTCTATCAAATAAAAAATATCCTTTTACCTCTTTAGGGGTGAAATTTTGAAAAACTGTCAAAACCATCGAGATATTTTAAAAAGACATCTATATGCCATATAGGAATGCAATATAGGAATGCAATATAGGAATGCAATATAGGAATAGTCGGGTTCTATAATTCTCCCTGATTGTAGATTCACCCTTTTAGGGGATGAATAGGACAAAATCCTGAAATAAGTTTTGCAACATTTATATGGATAATATTTAGAAGCAAATATGAAGGCCATATATAATTTGACCTGTGAGATATTGAGAAATCTGTGAAAACACATTTTACCCCATTTCACCCCTTAGGGGTTGAATTTCCAAAAATCATTTCTTAGGGGGTTGTTAAGTCATAAAAAGGATATACTCCCCGAATTTTATGTTTCTCTGTCTAGACGACATTCTATCGAATATAAAATACCAAATTACCCGTTTAGGGGTGAAATTTAAAAAAAAGGTCAATACACTTAAATATTTTCAAAAGACACCTATATGCCTAAAAGAAATGTTATAACACAACAAACACAGAAGATGCGAAGGGTTCCATAATTCACCCTGATTGTAGATTCACCCCTTTAGGGGTTGATTAGTACAAAATCCTGAAAAATAAGTTTTTCAACATTTATGTGGGTAGTCTTTGTAAGCAAAAGCAATGCGATATATTCTTGACCTAAAAGATACTGAGGAATCCGTGAAAACACATTTCACCTCTTTTAACCCCTGAGAGGCCGAATTTCAAAAAATTATTTCTTAGGGGGTTCTTAAGTCATAAAAGGAATATACTCCCCGAATTTTATGTTTCTTTATCTAGACTAAATTCTATCGAATAAAAAATACCAATTTACCCCTTTAGGGGTAAAATTTAAAAAAACGGTCAAAAGACTTTCTAAATTTTCTAAAAAGATACCTATATGCCAAAAAGGAATGTTATAACACAAAAAACACAGAAGATGCGAAGGGTTCTATAATTCACCCTGATTCTAGATTCTAGATTGAAGGGTTCTAGATTCACCCCTTTAGGGGTCAATTAGAACAAAATCCTGAAATAAGTTTTTTAATATTTACATGAGTAATCTTTGTAAGTAAAAACCAAGTCTATATCTTATTGGACCTAAGAGATATTAAGGAAACCGTGAAGCCATATTTTACCCCTTTTAACCCCCTTTTCACCCACTTAGAGGATGAGTTTCGAAAAATCCGTTCTTAGTGGGTGCTTACGTCATGGAGGGAATATACTCGCCGAATTTCATGATTGTAGGTTCAGTGGTTTGGGCTGGGCGTTGATTATGAGTAGGTAGCTTAGTTACGATTTTATATATATAGATAAGAAAATTTTATAAATGATATACCTATATACAGAAGAAGATTAAACAGAAAAGATTTGTTTATTTATTTATTTATATTATTGATATTGTAACAACTTCTGTTATACACATGTTTAATGTTAAGTCAATATTAAGAGATATTTCAAGTTTATAAGTAGCGCTCCTTCTGTCCCCCTAAATATTCAGAAGCTACACTAAACAGAAAATAATTGTTCTTCAATCAAAGTCTTTATAAATTATCTTTATAAATTGTTGATGTAAAGTAAATAATAAGCGAGATATTTCCAGTATTTTAGTTTTAGCACCTCCCCCATCTCCCTTCCCCTGCTTCTTAACCAATTGAAAAATTTATAGGATAACATGTATTTGTATTTTTATTTTAAACAGCTTTTCTCATGTGCGTTTTTGCTGTTAAGTCAATAGTAAATGAGATATTTCAAAAGTTTAGTTTTAGGTTGTCCCTTCGTTACTCCCGTAAATCTTTTCTTCTGATTTTCAATTTACCTCCTTATATTGACTGCATTTCCTACCTATATACCAAATTCCGACTCGGTACACACAGATTTTCTGTTTTATATATATAAAAGATTTTACTATTATATTTAAACATTTAAATAAAAGAATAGAAAAAACAAAAATAAATAAAAATAACAAAGTTCATAAAAATGCCCTAAAATAAAAAACCAGAAAACAGGTGCTCCACTTTAGTCTCGCTCTGCATAAACTAATCAAAAATTTTACTAAATAACAATATATAAATCTTATCAGCTAGAGCAGAGTAATAATGAATCGCGCCGAACGACATTGAACGATGTTTCACGAACTTACTATAGTTGTCCAAACAACCATTGAAACGAAATTCCCGCGATCTCGCTGAACGCATCATACATACTTCGATGGTCCAATATAATTAAAAACAAAATTATTAATTTCTCGTTTCTGATGGGACTTTTTTGAAATTTTCGATTTTTCTAGTTATGATGAAAGCATTCCCTACCTGTATGCAAAATTTCAACTCGGTAGCATATCTGGAAGTGGGTTAGAATTTCCGGACATAGCCACAAATATTGTCTTTTATATATAAAGATCATCGGGATCCATAGATTTTTTGTTGTTTCATGCATTGATTATGTTTTTCACCTCAACTTCCTCAACTGGTGTCAGATATAAGCTGTCCTTTATTTCTTCTACGTGGGAGCAGTAATTTTTAGGGTTTTGTAGGTATGACCATTACGAAACAATTTGTTCTTTTTATTTATTGAGGTTATTAATCCGTTTGTTATCAATTTTTTTATTTTCTTGAATTTATCTGGTAGATTAACTAAAGATGATGTTTCATAACATTTTATCTTTTCTACTAGTACATCACTACAGAATTCAACATTTGATCTTCTTAAAATTTCTTCCCACGTTTCTTCAGACATATGAGTTCTCATTTTGTTACAGTCGACTCTATTTGATTTTTTCAACTGCTGTTTTATGATTGTGTTTTGCTTGGTAAAAATTCTAATTGTTAAAGTGATCGGAAAGTGGTCAGTCAGGTCCTTTTGGATAATAGATGAAGTGAACTTTTCAGTAGTAAGGACTTGATCATGATATGATCGATACATCTTTTGCTGTTGTTTTGAACCCTGGTGTAATTATGTATGGCAGACTGAAAACTGTAGTCATATAAAGTATTTAGATACCTTTCTGAAGTTTCGTCTCTAGAGAGAGTTTATATTTATGTCATCGATCATTATATGATTTTTCAAAGATCTGTATTCCTCTAAATAATTTGACAGTTTATCTAAGAATTTGTCTACTTCAACTGCATGGCTTCTATATAGAATTGATATGGTGAGGGGGCTTACGTCCAGGTTGTTACTAGTAATTTATACTGATTTTATTTTATCGATTGATATGATGCGTATATGAAATCCTATTTTTATTTTATGAATATGATGGTGCCATCATTTTGATTAATGTCCCCTCCATTGTAAAAGGTGGAATAGCCAGGGATATTGTAGAAGTTTGTGTTCATCAATATGTGGGTTTCCGTACAAATTATTATGTTGAAGGCATTGTTGTATGTTTCAGTTATCACCTTAATATATTCATCAAAGTTTTTGTTCATGCTTATTATATTTTGGTGAGTGATAGAAAAGTTTGTTTGATTTTGATTTAATTGTTGTGAACACCACTGATCATCTACATACTCAAAACTTTTAATTAATTCGAGTTCTTTGAACGATCAATTCTTCGAATGACCAATTCTTCGAAAAATATTTTTTTACTGACAATTACTTACATATTGTAAGCTGTTGTAGTCCTGTAGATTGTATTTTACGCCAAATACATTGGCTAAAGTGAAAAAAGCACCCGCAATGTCTTGTTAGAGGAAATTCTTTCAAATGCGTTTATCATTGCAGCTTCAAAATCAGTCATGAAAGTTTGAGGGCCTGGCCAGCTATATATTTCACTTTTTTTTTTTAATAACGAAGAAAATGTTCGTTTTTTTCTATTTTGGTATATTCATCAGAAAATATAATTTGAATAAAAGAATTCTTGACCGTATTTTATAGATAAACATATAGGTATTTTCTTGGGTTTCGGTCGATAATTAAAAGCAAATTTAGTCAAATATTTAAAAAGATTTATTTACTTGCTAACTAGTTTCCGAAAAATTTTATCCGTTAACTTACAAAATTTTAATATGTTTAAAATTTTTTAATTTTAACTCTGATTTTTATAATACCTTTGCAAGTAAGTGTAATAATGTTTAATTTTATATTTTATTTATTATTAATTTTATATTTACTTTATGTAATTTATTTTAACATACATGTACTTATTTTTAGGCTTTGAGAATGGTTCAGATAGAACCGAAACTAGTTAGCAAGTAAATAAATCTTTTTAAACCTTTGACTAAATTTGCTTTTAATTATCGACCGAAACCCAAGAAAATACCTATATATTTATCTAGAAAATATAATGTCACGTCTTGATATTGGAATCGCTGGCCCATTATTTTCCATTCTTCTGATACTTCGCATAGTTATAATAAAATTCGCGAAAATAAAAAGAGGCTCGCATTTGCAATATGTCCGCGGGTCCGTATAAATTTAGGGTTGTTCTACACACACACGCACGCACATTCATTACAATATGTAAGTAATTATCAATAAAAAAATATTTTTCGAAGAACTCATTTTCGAAGAACTCTACGGGAATAATTTAGTATGTGTACCTAGCCATACTGGTATAAGAAGAAACGTAATTGCTGATCAACTTGCAAGAAGCGTTGCAAGCCAATCAAGAGAGCTGCATGTTAATTATGTACAGGCATCCTGCAATTAATACAAAAATCCTTACTTTTAGTATGGCAAGGAAAGTGGAATAATACTTCCCAACATAATAATAATAATAATAATAATAAGTTTTATTTTACTAATATACTAGATACAACATATATTACTGACCTATATCTTCACCTCTATAGCTTGACACAATATTCCTTATTCTTTAAAAATAAAGCTTAAAAAAAGATGAAATTTAAAAGTAAAAAGTCTCAGTTGCCAATTGTTTGAATATAAATTTTGGGTATTTTGGGGTTGGATTTACTATTAATAATATAAGCGCGTGTTTAGGACACTAAGGAGAAGATAATAAAAATACATACATATGAGTCCTCCTTATTACATAAATAAAATATTTTCGTTCCTTACAGCATACACAAGAAAATAAGCATACATATAAAAAAAATCATTAATTTTAATATATAGTGGTTTTAAGATATTCTTCTTATGATATATTAGTTATTTTTTACCATGGCCAAAAAGTAGATGTTTTTCGGCCACAACTGAATTTGAAGGCCAAGGTGCAGCTGAGGACTTTTTGGCCGGTACAAAATGATAAAAAAGAACTGTTTTTGATATGGTCGCCCAAAAAGATATATGTATATGCTACATTAAGATGCACACGAGGGTTACCTTTTATGTTTTTATAAACGACCATTAGATGGCAATATTGAAATGTGGCATTACTATATTCGTAAAATTTGACATTTGTTATTGTGAAATCAGTGGCCGAGTAGTTTGTTGACAGTGAGCCGTAAAAAAAAGTGTGAAAAATAGATATTACGCGTGAAGGTTTTCGTTGGATGATTTTTTATGATTTTAGTAAAGGCCTAACTCAACAATGCATAGATTCGCTTCGTTCAACTTTTGGTAATGAAGCACCATCAGAAAACACTGTTTACAATTGGTTTGCAGAGTTGCGTGGTTTGCGTCCGTCAGTTATGAATCTCGTGAAGGTCGACCAAAATCGGTTGTGATTCAAAAAACCATCGATGCTGTGCGCAATGTTATTGAAGAAGATTGGCATGTGACTTACCGTGTGATAGAGGCATCCTTTGGCATATCGCAGACTGCAATACATTCGATTTTGCATCAATATTTAGCTATGAAAAAGATCTGTTCCCGATGGATTCCGCATAATTTGACCGAAGCTCAAAAAAAGGCATTGCAAAATCCGTATAAAACATCGTTACAGGTGACGAAACTTGGATTTATTCATATGAACCGGAAACTAAGCAAAATTTGTTCGTTCACGAAGCACTTTCAAGAAAATGATCGCTTGTTTTTTTTGTTGTACTGAACATGTCGCAACCATTCCTTTACAGGATCGGAGAACAGTTAATGCTGAATGGTATACAACAATTTGTTTGCCAGAAGTCATCGACAAAACCATGAAAAACAACCAAAAACGTCGCGTCATTCTTCAACATGACAATGCAAGCTCCCACACAACACGTCAAACAATTGATTATTTGAAGGAGAAAAACATCGAATTAATGTCTCATTGCCCGTATTCACCTAATTTATCCCCTAACATTTTTTTTTTTTGATCCACAATGTCACACAATGTCCACAATGTGGACAGCGATTTTCATCACCTCAAGAAGCCGTTGAAGCCTTCGAAAACCATGTTTTTGAGATACCTTAACTTCTGAGTGGAAAAAATGTTTCGAGAATTGGTTTGAACGCATGCAAAAGTGTATAATTCTTAAAGGCGAATATTTTGAAAAGCAATAAAACAGTTTGTTCCAAAAATATAATTTTCTTTCTTAGTTTTTGTAAAAACTTAAAAGGTACTACTATGGGGCGGTACGCTACAAGCACACAAGATATTTAAACTACAAAAAAAGGCTGTCCGAGTTATTGTAGCTTCCTCAAAACTAGCCATTCTAAGCTTATTTTCAACAAGCTCAAGATTCTTACTTTTTATGACCAATTTGTACTAATTCAAGGTCTCGGAATTAAATAAATGTATTCAATCCTAAGTACTAGAAACAATCTCATAACCACAACATTCGGTCTAAGAAATATCTTACAGTTCCTAAATTCAGATTAAAGCCTTCAGCAAGACAGAACATAGGGATCCACATATATAATCATCTCACAGAAGGACTCAGACAAGAAAGAACCTCTATATTAAAGAAGAAGACCTACTATTCATTGCAAGAATTCTTCAATGACAAAATTATATACGCTATTTAATTTATATTCTATGTAGCACTTTTAATTATTTTCTTTGCTGACACATACATTCTGTTGACTTAACTTGTACCTTTTTGAAGTTTAAAAAATATTATTATTATTATAATATTAAAAACATCCATATGTGCGCTTATGGTCAAATGCGTTATGTACAGTTAGAATGCAAACATTGTGAGATAAAAATTATTAACGCGACAATGTGCTAAATTCAAACTATGGGACCTTTTCCATGCTAATATAAAATCGCGCTTAGTTAACTGATTTTCAATATTTCATTCTACTTCATGGTACTTACTTTGAGGTCTGCTCACATAGTTTGTTTTCGGACCCGGGAGCGGTATTAAGCCTGAAAGTACCCAATTCGCTAGTTGGTTGCAAAGGAATAATTTAGGAATTAGGTTGTTTTTAATATTTCCAAAATTAATTGGCAATACACATATTAATAAAATCTATATATATATATATATATATATAAAGTAAAACGCAGGTTCTCTTTTCTTCGTCAGTTTATTAAAATAGTTCTTATCAATTTATAAAATATGAAACGTTTCGTGAATGGGTAGTATGCACATCTTCAGTCTAAAATTAAAATTAAAAATGTATGAAATAAAATTACATTACATGAAAACATGATTATAAAATATTTGTAATAAGTTACGTTTTTCAAAGTGTAACATTAAGAAAATTGGTTATGAACCAGTGGGTGTTTAATAATAAGTGTTTCAAAACATAGAAATAGAGACAACTTACCAGTCAATCAGTTAAAATAAAATCACCACATAGTCAACTCGAAGTTTAAAACTGTGTGTCAAAGATAACGTGTCCCAATAATTCCGTTAAAAACATATGGACAAGAAGGAATATACTCGTCGATATGACTCATGTCGGTGGTAGACACTCCGTACGTATGTGGTGTGATGTTAAGTACGTATCTTGTCTTGACCAATATGTTTAAAAGAAACGATTGTCATATCTTATAGTAAAATCTTGTACAGCTGATTTAACTGTTGTGTATCTGTTTTTTTATTGACACAATTTATTTCGGATGTTTGGATATGCAACATTTCCGAGATTAATCTTTTTTCTGTGTTGATTTCTTTATCCAGAATCTTGACATCTTCGTATTTAAACTCATGTTTTAGGGTGTTGGCATGAATGGCCAAAGCTGTACTTTTTGGTTTAACCTGAGTATCAGACTTGTGTTGTGTTAATCTTTTCTTCAGGGTCTGATGAGTGGTCCCAATGTAGCATTTATTGCAGTTTCCACATGGAATTTGATATACTAAATCGGAGTTTTCAAGTTTCGGGATTTTTGTTTTTAATTAGCGTTGCTTTGTTATTAACAAACTCATTTTACGAAGGTAACTGGTTAGATTGATGACGAGTAAAATGGTAACAGGTATTTTATTGTTTTGGTTAAATCTAGAGATGGGAATTTCGGCTCAGATTGCGGAACCGGATCAGTGCAGGTCGTTTAGTTTGCTTAGCCGGCTCATTGATCCGGCTCAGTGATCCGGCTAAGTAAACGTGTCCCCGATAAACGGGTCGGAAGTTGTCAGTTCTCCCACCGTTCAATACGGTTGTTGGCTAAGAATATGTAGGAAGAACGTCGCTCAGCCGGCTTTTGCATTATATGAACAGACAATGGAAAGCGGAATTGTTTGGTCGAGTATTTTCTGCTTTATCACCTTTATTTTTGTTAATATTCTTAGTATAAATTAAGACGTAAATTATGACTTATTGACTCATTATCTTGTTCAGAAATATTGAAGTTTAATAAATAAAAATCTATAGAAGTGAATTATTTAACATTTTTGCCGGGTTAATAGTAAACAAACAATTCATTTTATGTAGCTACTGTATTTTAAACCAGATGTGTTAAGTTTATGGCGATGTTTATTGCCCTTATAAATCGGACATCTGGGATTTGGGCAATATTTTGAATATTTTTATATAGTATGCTTGTAAGAAAGTACAGACTAAGCCTATTAGTTTCAAATACTGTCTACAATTTGATGATAAAATACACTTTATGGTAATACATTACAAGCCGAGTTCTCGGGCAGTTCAACATGACATCGTACTAGATCCGGATCACTTCGGTCACTGCTCACAATCGCCCGATCAATCGTATCCTTGAAACTTGAAACTATGCAGTGAGCCGTGAGCCGGCTCATTTCAATTTGGTGAACCGTGTCACTTCGGTCAGTGTACTGAGCCGGATCAGTGAGCCGGTTCGTTCATGAACGACCCATCTTTAGTTAAATCATATGACACGTGTTAGCCATAATGAGTAAAAATTAGATTTGAGATTTAATATTTGAGATTTTAATAATTGAGTTTTAAGACTTGGGACATAAAATATGAGATTTTGGTTTTGATATTTGATATTTGAAATTTGATAATTGAGATCTGAGTTTCGAGATATGAGTTTTGAATTTGAGCGATTATTGGAAAAAATAAACGACAGATCACTGGGATCAGAATGGCAAAATAAACTGAGAAATATAATAGATAATGAGTTGAGAGTTGAAAGCTTGTTGAGTATCGCAAGACAAGCCGCTGCCAGTGGCATTAGTCCGGTAATAGCTCTGTAACCATGGTGGCAGATGGTGAGCTATGGCGACGGGCTGACGATGATAAAGCACTGTGTGTGCAGAAACGAATAGACGGTCTCTGAGCTTGTTGTACTGTAGACAATCTGTAATGACGGAAACTAATAAATAGTTACTGATAGTGTCTGAGCTTGTTGATCTAGTCACTGAGTTCGTGGTAGAAAAATGAAATGATAACGAAAAGTCTCTAAACTTTCAGATCACAATTTATATTTCATTAGAATAAGAAGAGAGTATTTTTTGTAATAATTTCAACCGGGTGTTGCAGCGCTTGCTGCCGGTTCTATACTTCTTTCATATTTTCTGAGCAGTATTACCTCAAGGAATATTGCTACCACTTCATCGTAGAAAGTCATTTGTAGTATTGTTCCGTGCATAACGAAAAGTCTCTAAACTTTCAGATCACAATTTATACTTTGCTTCTGGAAGGTTTTGTTTTAAGTAAATATTCATTTTAACTAATTCATATTGGTGCATGGTTGATTTTGTGAAAGATCAATTCTGCGCCCAAATTGCTTTATTTACAGATTATGAATTAGGTGTAGACTTTCAAGATGCAGTAGAAGATAAATGGTGGACCAGCTCAAGAATGGATCTCCATGGTATGCAGTATGCTGTTGTTGGTATGGAGCAGACCACTGGTGATATGCAGGTTGCTGTTGCTGACAATAACAATGCTGTTAATGGGGTGAAGAATTCAGTTGCGTCTCGAGAACGTTCCGCGTGTCAGCCTGGCCGTGTTAGCGAAAATATAATTATGCAACATTTACCCTTATTAACGATCTTGGTGTGCTATATCGTTGCTAAGGCATATTGTTTTTATCTAAATGGAATAGTAGAAAATATATCATATGATGTGCGAGACGTATTAGTTGATCAATAAAATCATGTCTTATTATTCATAAAATACCTTTTTTATTAATATCAGAAGTGCGATTGGCCTATCACCCACAAGAAAATTAAAATAGAAGACTACAAGTGCTATATTAAAAATATTTTTTCTTATTATTCATAAAATACCTTTTTTATTAATATATATATATATATATATATATATATATATATATATATATATATATATATATATATATATATCACTTTGTAATTGAAACTCCTGTTGATGGCGTCACTGCCGAAATACGTATAGAGTATATTAAACTGATATTTCTGATACTTACAGAGTGTTTTATTTATTAATCTTATTATATATATATATAAACATATATATATTTATATTAATAATAATAAAGGTATTTTATGAATAATAAGACATGGTTTTATTGATTAACTAATACGTCTCGCACATCATATGATATATTTATATGTGTGATGTGTGTATATTTATATATATATGTATGTATTTTTAGTTATTCCGTGTCAATATTATATCCAAGAAAGATTATTGGGAGTAGCGGTGGAGGAAAAGTAAACTCAATATTTACATGTACCCGATATTTCGGTCTGAGTTTTCAGATCTTTTTCAAGGGCTGAAAATTATTTATTGAAATTAATGAATATAAAACATAAATTTAAGTACGGACTTACAGGTAAAAGTTAAGAGTTGCCTCTGTTGTAACACATTAAAAGAATAAATAGATTATAGTTAAAATAGAACATTACACATTACACATTTAAAAAATACAAAATCCAGGTGTTGTTTTGTTTGACAACAAACCAACACAGAAGTAAGAAGAGAAACCAAACTACGTTATCTACATTACCGACCGCATCTAATAAAAAACGCGGCGGTAACAGAGGGATGTATATATTTACCCGAAATCAAAGTAATTTGGGCTCTCTCCACAACTACAACTGCAAGAGCACAGCTATTCGTCAGGGCGAGACAAGAACTCGGCGTCCACTTGCCAAATATGTCCGCTAACGTTTTGTGAAGTTGTATGGCGAAAGTTAACGGACGCCCTTTGCGGAAAAGGGCACGTGACACCAATACGTTTTGCACCCAAAACGCGACGGAAATCGGAAGATGAGTTCTTCTCACCTGAGGATGCTGGTGGAGTTATAGATTACGCCCCTAAAACACCAAGGTTTGTTTCTGTTATACAGTATTACACGCTGCTCCGTTTGTACGTTTCCTGATTTCTAATTTAGGGTGTTGTTGTTATTTCCAAAGAAAGTGGCACCATGAGGAGGGCCGAAATCAGTATTTTACGGGCAGGAAGTCGGGAGAAATTGCCTGTAAGGAGCCCTACATCGTCTTAGCGAGGAGCTAACTCCAAGGGTAATTGAGTGACAGGCCCAAGGTGATTACCGATCGCGGAGCGAACGGAAAATCTGAAGCGGGAGCGGGGGTTAACCACGTAAACTTCTCTTCGGAGACCCGTGCACCCTACTTATTGTGACCTTGTGGACCTGTGGATACAGGGCGGATTGAAAATTATTCGCAGCATAGATGAGTACTATTGTGATTTGATTTTTGATTTGTAACCAGAATACTTCTGCGGTCAGGACTTACAGATGCCTTCCGGTATTATAGGCCGTCCGTCGCACAGCTGTTCTCGAGTACACTGTTATAATAGTGGCCATTTTTATAAATGTGTGTGAACTTGTACATTAGTATTTGAGTTGTGGAGACACGTGGTGTCAGTTGGTTTTACACCGTTTTTTGCGAGGGTGTTATCTTTTCTACGTCCTGTAGGGAGCCAAGCTACAATAAGTCGTATGTATTGAATCGTTGTTGGAGCGTGTCAATTGGCCACATTAGCTTTGTTCCGGGGTTTGAATAAATTCAGTCTGTCCGTATTGTGTTTTCCACTTGGTAAGACGAGGTCGTGATCTGGTACCTCACGCACAAGGATTTGTCCATTTTTGAGTGCGCACTGACCACGCGCTCGTGCGAATGCCAATGTTTTGGCGTACTTCGGGTTTTACTGGGGGGGGGGGGTTGTAAGAAGAGGACTAGGGAAGAGCGAGAGCACAGACGCTATTGAGCATCTGCCGGCGCAACGATAGCGCCTGTGATCTTGGATTTCATTAGAATAAGAAGAGAGTATTTTTTGTAATAATTTCAACCGGGTGTTGCAGCGCTTGCTTCCGGTTCTATACTTCTTCCATGTTTTCTGAGCAGTATTACCTCAAGGAATATTGCTACCACTTCATCGTAGAAAGTCATTTGTAGTATTGTTCCGTGTATAGCTTAACCTAGCTCTTGAGCTAAGCCTGTTTGTAGTGAAAATAATCGGACTACACTTTATTTGGTATATATATATCACGTATATAGATAGAATTTCGTTAAGTTTATTTTGTATTTGAAAAGAACAGGGAATGTCATTGGTCATAATTAATATAGTAATTGTTTTTGAGTTAAACAAGTTTTGTTATTGAGTATATTTTTTTACTATTAATTTTCGTTAATAAATTTTGTTATTAAGTACATTGGTGTTTCTGTTACGAGAACTCTATTCCTTTTCCTTGGGGATTTCTTTCTTCCAGAATTTAGGGCAATACAAGCGAGGTGACTGGCGCCGTATAAAAATTCAGGCCGTACATAAGTATTGGTAATTACAGGACCACCCTGCAAAGTCACATCTACCTCTAGACTGGGCTGGCGGCCTTCTACCTTGCCCTGGACAGCTGATAGCCGCTGGAGTCACTTCACAGCGGATACGGAATTCATATTTCTCCCCATTTAGGTTTTTAGCGACCGACCGGAGATCTGAGCAGACGCTGGCATTCGCCAACTATATAACGCTGGATTCTGGCCGTAATACCCGTTATAACAGCAACAACAAATATTTTAACGCTTGCAGTCATAGGTTAGCTCATTAAAATATTTAATAAAGTGAAATTAAAACTAAATAAGAATCTTATTAATATTTATTGAATTCAATTCAATGAATTTTCACAAAGTATCAATTTAGACCAATAATTGTACAAATTATATATTTTATATGATGCTGTTTTTATATGTGCTTATATTCTTTAGTACAATTATTCTGTACTTTTTCTTTGCTAAAAAGTATTTTATTGATTTCTACAAATGGCATTTCAAATGCTAGAGTCCAGATAACTGATAATCCCATGCTTAATAATAAAATTCCCCAGTAATCGTTATTCTAAAATAAAGGAAAAAAAAAACTATAAGAAAAGATTAGCAATAATAAAATGTAGAGTGTGCTTCCCAGGAAAAATGGCCAGTGACGTCACGTGCGTAAAAACCAGAATTTTTCTCTTGTTAAGTTGATAAACAATGGACATAGAACTGTTTACATTGCAATTGATTTGACGCATTACTTGGCGTATATATGATGACATCACTGGCCTATTCTCGTGGAAAAAACACTCTATTTTCGGACACTCCTTATAAGCGGACACTTTTTTGAGAATCGATACAATATATAATTATATATATATATATATATATATATGATTTTTCGGTTAATGTTCCGTATAAGTCCACCACAAACAACTCGTTAGAGAAACCGTCTATGCTAGTTAGAATGAGATTTGGCCCTGGCGAAGCGCCGCCCCTTTCTTTCAAAACATAACATTTACGATTCACTTTATCGTTTCCAATATTTTTATTCAAAACTGAAATCTAAATAAGTACTTGATAGTTATCCGTTCCGAAATCCAAGCAATTATTTAATAGGTGTTTGTTAACATTTAGCTCCTATTAACGTTTTTAAAGAAAAACTTGAATAATAAAATTTCAGTATTTGTACACTTTTAAATCACATCTAAATGGTTTAAATGAGATTTATAGTATACATATTATGAAGAATATTAACATTATTAAAAGAGAGAATCCTCAAAAATATCAATATATTCCGACCTAGAGTAGATTTAAATAGAGAAGGATACACGACCGTTACAAAATTGCGCAAACAAGATAACACCAGTGGCGGAGACAAATAAAATATGTACCAAATGAGACAATTAAATAATAATTTTTATTGAATTAGTTAAGGAACGATTTAAAAGCTATATTTTTAAAATACAAATGAAAAAATATAAATAAAATGCTGTTTAATATAAATATGTCAGTCATAAATGACAGAAGGCAAATTAATTATGAATAGAAAAATAAATATGCTGATCAGATGGGGAAAAATATTGCAGTTAAATTAATTTTATTATTAAATTTACAAAATAATAATATATTATTATAATAATGATTTGTTTATTTAGCTTATACTGCTATAAAGTTCAATACAATCATATAAAATATGTCAAGAAAGAATACAAATTATATAATACAAAACAAAAGCTTAAATTAGTTAAACAACTGGCAGTCGCTATCTAAACCAGGGGTCCCCAAAGTGGTCGATATCGACCCCCGGGGGCCGATATGACATTGCTAGGGGTCGATTCTGGCTTGATAGAAAAAAGTTAAATGATTGAGGCTGGTTTTACCCATGTTAATTCCATCCTGACAAAACAGAGAAACAAGTTAGTTGTAAAATTCAATGGCTATTTAAGGCTGAAGTTAACTAATTTTGAACCCGACATTGCTAATCTTGGAAAGAGTCACCAACAACACCCATCACATTGACAAAGACAGTCAATTTTATTTAATAATAATATCATTGTAATATATCTAATTAGATATAATTATATTCAATAAACAATATAAGAAATCACATAAACTTATTTTTTGCTTGTCCTATTATAATAATGTAATTGTAAAATAGAGGGGGTCGATAAGAAGTCGAAAAAACTCTTCTGGGGGGTCGACGGTCAAAAAAGTTTGGGGAACCCTGATCTAAACAGTCGACCCCACTGATATTTCCGTCACTCTCATATGACACATCTTTGTCCGAATCACCAGTGTTCACTGTAAATATAAATTCATCGAGTGCGTTATCCATATTCTTAGTATAAATTAAGACGTAAATTATGACTTATTGACTCATTATCTTGTTCAGAAATATTGAAGTTAAATAAATAAAAATCTATAGAAGTGAATTATTTAACATTTTTGCCGGGTTAATAGTAAACAAACAATTCACTTTATGTAGCTACTGTATTTTAAACCAGATGTGTTAAGTTTATGGCGATGTTTATTGCCCTTATAAATCGGACATCTGGAATTTGGGCAATATTTTGAATATTTTTATATAGTATGCTTGTAAGAAAGTACAGACTAAGCCTATTAGTTTCAAATACTGTCTACAATTTGATGATAAAATACACTTTATGGTAATACATTACAAGCCGAGTTCTCGCGAAGTTCAACATGACATCGTACTAGATCCGGATCACTTCGGTCACTGCTCACAATCGCCCGATCAATCGTATCCTTGAAACTTGAAACTATGCAGTGAGCCGTGAGCCGGCTCATTTCAATTTGGTGAACCGTGTCACTTCGGTCAGTGTACTGAGCCGGATCAGTGAGCCGGTTCGTTCATGAACGACCCATCTCTAGTTAAATCATATGGGCACGTGTTAGCCATAATGAGTAAAAATTAGATTTGAGATTTAATATTTGAGATTTTAATAATTGAGTTTTAAGACTTAGGACATAAAATATGAGATTTTGGTTTTGATATTTGATATTTGAAATTTGATAATTAAGATCTGAGTTTCGAGATATGAGTTTTGAATTTGAGCGATTATTGGAAAAGATAAACGACAGATCACTGGGATCAGAATGGCAAAATAAACTGAGAAATATAATAGATAATGAGTTGAGAGTTGAAAGCTTGTTGAGTATCGCAAGACAAGCCGCTGCCAGTGGCATTAGTCCGGTAATAGCTCTGTAACCATGGTGGCAGATGGTGAGCTATGGCGACGGGCTGATGATGATGATAAAGCACTGTGTGTGCAGAAACGAATAGACGGTCTCTGAGCTTGTTGTACTGTAGACAATCTGTAATGACGGAAACTAATAAATAGTAACTGATAGTGCCTGAGCTTGTTGATCTAGTCACTGAGTTCGTGGTAGAAAAATGAAATGATAACGAAAAGTCTCTAAACTTTCAGATCACAATTTATATTTCATTAGAATAAGAAGAGAGTATTTTTTGTAATAATTTCAACCGGGTGTTGCAGCGCTTGCTGCCGGTTCTATACTTCTTTCATATTTTCTGAGCAGTATTACCTCAAGGAATATTGCTACCACTTCATCGTAGAAAGTCATTTGTAGTATTGTTCCGTGCATAGCTTAACCTAGCTTTTGAGCTAAGCCTGTTTGTAGTGAAAATAATCGGACTACACTTTATTTGGTATATATATCACGTATATAGATAGAATTTCGTTAAGATTATTTTGTATTTGAAAAGAACAGGGAATGTCATTGGTCATAATTAATATAGTAATTGTTTTTGAGTTAAACAAGTTTTGTTATTGAGTATATTTTTTTACTATTAATTTTCGTTAATAAATTTTGTTATTAAGTACATTGGTGTTTCTGTTACGAGAACTCTATTCCTTACCTTTGAGGATTTCTTTCTTCCAGAATTTAGGGCAATACAAGCGAGGTGACTGGCGCCGTATAAAAATTCAGGCCGTACATAAGTATTGGTAATTACAGGACCACCCTGCAAAGTCACATCTACCTCTAGACTGGGCTGGCGGACTTCTACCTTGCCCTGGACAGCTGATAGCCGCTGGAGTCACTTCACAGCGGTTACGGAATTCATATTTCTCCCCATTTAGGTTTTTAGCGACCGACCGGAGAGCTGAGCAGACGCTGGCATTCGCCAACTATATAACGCTGGATTCTGGCCGTAATACCCGTTATAACAGCAACAACAAATATTTTAACGCTTGCAGTCATAGGTTAGCTCATTAAAATATTTAATAAAGTGAAATTAAAACTAAATAAGAATCTTATTAATATTTATTGAATTCAATTCAATGAATTTTCACAAAGTATCAATTTACTCCATTAATTATACAAATTATATATTTTATATGATGCTGTTTTTATATGTGCTTATATTCTTTAGTACAATTATTCTGTACTTTTTCTTTGCTAAAAAGTATTTTATTGATTTCTACAAATGGCATTTCAAATGCTAGAGTCCAGATAACTGATAATCCCATGCTTAATAATAAAATTCCCCAGTAATCGTTATTCTAAAATAAAGGAAAAAAAAACTATAAAAAAAGATTAGCAATAATAAAATGTAGAGTGTGCTTCCCAGGAAAAATGGCCAGTGACGTCACGTGCGTAAAAACCAGAATTTTTCTCTTGTTAAGTTGATAAACAATGGACATAGAACTGTTTACATTGCGATTGATTTGACGCATTACTTGGCGTATATATGATGACATCACTGGCCTATTCTCGTGGAAAAAACACTCTATTTTCGGACACTCCTTATAAGCGGACACTTTTTTGAGAATCGATAGAATATATATATATGATTTTTCGGTTAATGTTCCGTATAAGTCCACAACAAACAACTTGTTAGAGAAACCGTGTATGCTAGACAAAGACAGTCAATTTTATTTATTAATAATATCATTGTAATATATCTGATTAGATATAATTATATTAGATAAATGTAATATAAATAAAAAACACTGTACAATAAACAATATAAGATATCACATAAGCGTATTTTTTGCTTGTCCTATTATAATAATGTAATTGTAAAATAGAGGGGGTCGGTAAGAAGTCGAAAAACTCTTCTGGGGGTTGACGGTCAAAAAAGTTTGGGGAACCCTGATCTAAACAGTCGACCCCACTGATGTTGCCGTCGCTCTCATATGGCACATCTGTGTCCGAATCACCAGTGTTCACTGTAAATATAAATTCATCGAGTGCGTTATCCATTAGATGTTCCCTCTCTATAATTTGTTGCTCATGTTTTTTAACTTGGTTGCAAACGTTTTTTCTTCCAAAGTGCCTTCAATGTGGGCGTCCTTTTTTCAATAATGTGGAAATCATGTACAATAGTGCGAATTGTTTGTTCTTCACCCTCGCGTACACTACTTCTTCGACTAACACGAGCTCTTTTTTGTGTGGTGTGGCGAAAGAGGAAGAGTGGCCTAAAAGAAAATTTTAGTTTAAAAACAGAATAAAACAAATTATTAAATAATCACCTTCTTCTACAAATTTTGCCTCTCTTGAAATTCGGTCATATGTACTCTTAGAGATGCCAGTTTCAGCATCCACTTGTTCCCGGATATTTGTTACAGGAATTTTGAAGTTTTTCAGATTAGCTTCCTCCTTCATGAACTGCATAACATTATTAATAATTTCGCAGCTCTGGCTATGAAGCACTTGTACTTTACGCCCCACTAACTGCTTCCGCATTTTGTAAAACACTGTTTTTAAAATCAAAACGTAAATTAATTTTATAACCTCAACTTATCCTAATGTTCTATTACCAAATATGTATTTTTCTACTTACGTTGTCTTTCACTAACAAATAATTCGTATTAAAAAATACGATTTTAGATTGTAGATGTATCCTAATAATATAGATATTTTATATAAACACGTTTAAAGCTCCTAACTCATACAAGACTTCTACGGCTATGAGTAACAAACCTAACACCCCTATTATAAGTAAATTAGACCCGTCCAGATGATATATGGTTTTTGCACACTTTTATTGATGTACTCAACTCTATTTAAATCTACTCTACCAATTTTATGTCTGAAATAGAACATTCCGTTTCTCGTCGCATTTATAGATGCTAAATTATGTAAATGTATTAAAACTGTATAAAGCATTTATATATCTTCACTATATGCAAACAATCAAAAATAAAACTAATTAGGTTCGGTTTAGTTAGCAAAAATTTTAAACAGAAAAAACTTAAACTTGCTAGAGGTATATAAACAGGTACTTATAAGGATTTTTTACCTATTTCCAATGAGATTTATAGTATACGTATTTTGAAAAACAATAACTTCATAAAGAGTTCCAAAAATATCAGTTATAGTCGGACGTTCCTCCTGTTAAAAACATGTACTTCTCTGCCAACTACAGGTGCATGAATGATTACTATTGGCTCCCCACTCTTACGACCATACCTTTTCGTTTATAACGTTATAATATAATTCATTCTAAGCACACAAGTCTAGTTATGGTGGACTAATAAGGAACATTAACCGATTTTTCTTTTCCACTTAAGAGGAGTATATGTTATCCTGACCAGGGACCTGAAGCTGACTTTATTTAGGTTTAGGATCAATATGTTAATTTCGGTTTGATATAATAAAATCTTACCATATAAACATTCAAGTTATGCATAAATTAGAATAGGAATAATTTGAACAATATTTGTTACACAAGCTTCAACAATAAATAATGTTCGTTTGAAAGAAGACTATGAGTATGATATCACATATTATGTAAATGTACGAGGGATGTTTCCTAAATTCTGGGAATTGTTCTATAATTAAATTACGCAGACCTTATAGGCAATGTTATTGGTGCCAGACAAGTCTTGACATGTTTATGCAACTATCTAGTGCAATATTGTTCAGTCTGATTTATGTGTTCGACTGATATAGACTTCATAGCACTGTTTTTGTAACCATGTAAGCAAAATCTCAAAGAGCAATAATTTTCTTTTTGTGGAAAGAAGGTGTGAAAACATCAGAAATTATTTAGCGTCTGCAAGGAGTATTTGGTGAGTCTGCAGAATCCAAAAGTACTGTTTATCGGTGGATCGATCGTTTTAAAACCGGTAGAACATCACTAGAAGACGATCCACGCAGTGGGCGCCCCAGCACGTCAGTACATGAAAGAAACATTACTGCCGTCGAAGACCTACTGAAAGAGGACAGGCGAATGACTATTCGTCAAATTAGTGTGCGCCTAGGGATAGATACACGACAAGTTCATGACATCTTGCATGATTGTTTGGGCGTTAGCAAGGTTTCACCGCGCTGGGTGCCAAGGCTGTTGGAATAGGTGGATTGAAGAGCCACCGAAAAAGTTTGAGGACGACTTAAAAAAATTAGTTTATCGTTGGGATAAATGCATTCAGTTAAATGGAGATTATGTTGAAAAACTACATTGTAATATTGACGAAAATTAACAAAATAATAAAAATTATAGCTAAATTCCTAGAACTTTGGAAACATCCCTCGTATTTTAATAAAAAATTCTCTTCGCTAAAATAAAATTTTGGGCATTAGGCACCCATCGTAAGGAGTTCTAAACTCTTGCAAGAGTTTTCTTTTTATGCAATAAAATTAAAATGCATCCCGAAGTCGTTGTACGAGCGGCGTCGTTAAATGAAGACGGCCGCAATATTCGAATATCGCTGGCGTTTTGGTTGTAACTAAAACAGCTATTAATTACGCTATAAAACACCATTAATAAATTGGTCTCTACACAAAGACACTTGGTTCAAGTCATCCACGTGAAACAATCGAGCGCGACCCATTCATTACCCTAGCTGATCTCCGCGATTTTGACTGGCCCTAACTTTTCTCGCACATCTTCTCGCAAAATATCAAAATTTAGCAATTTTACCACTTCTTTCCAAAGAATATTGAGGTAACAAAGACTTATATCCATAATATCTTAGTATTGCTTTATTTATTGGTTAAGTGATGGCTCTTCATTCCATTAATTGAGTCATATCCGAACTATAATGTTGCTTTTACTATTTCTGTTTCCACTGTTTCGTGCGAGAGAAATTTTAGCAAGTTAAAATTAACTAAAAATGATTTAAGATTGATTATGAGACAAGAAAGATTACCCATTCTTTCCATAATTTCGAGTGTATATAATATCGCGAAAGATATTACTAATGATATTGTAATCAAGGAATTGTCAGAAATGAGAGCCAGAAAAGTGCAATTAAAATAATTATTATAAATACATTTGAATGATCTTGCGTATTTCTTGTCTATCCGAAAACAAGTATTATATCGTAATTGTTTTAATTATATTTCTCAGAAAAAACAAAATAAGGCGCTGAGTAGTAGTCGTAAAAGAGTCACGATACTGCCGATTTATCCAATTGGCACGTGTACATAAGTTACTTACCACTTCAAATTTACTTAGATATCTAGGACTACGTTGTTCTCCAATTTTCAGAAATTGTAGTGTCATATGCACAATAAACATACAGTATGATAACCTGCTCAGAACTTGGAAGAAAGAGTGGGAAAGAAATTTATTGATGAGACCTAGAAAACCAAAGAAATAGTGATAAAAAAACAAATCAAAATAACGAAACACCAGACGTATCGCATAGATTGTGGACCTTATATCTAATATTTCGAGAATCACAATTATTTTGCATTAGGCAACTTATATCTCCCTCTGGAAGACACAATTTTTTGTCCCAAGTGGATCAACCTCAGTGTCGACAGAGTGAATACATTTCAAGCGTGGCGTTTTCCAGGGAGATTCCCTATGCCCACTACTATTTTGCATCTCACTTCTTCCTCTATCGATCGAGCTCAGGCTCGGCAGTGGCTACATGGCGGGTCTTCCGTCGAGCATAAGCAAAAAAGCTAATCTTTTTTACATGGATGATTTGAAGCTCTACGCCTCGAACGAGAGGAATCTGCAGACCGCCTTAGATGCTGTTGCTGAGTACACTGCCGCGATAGGTATGCAATTCGGGTTGGAAAAATGGGTTTTTCATATTTACAGAGGAAAAGGTTTGGACAACGGTGAATATGTTCAATTGGTTGATGGGAGCATTATAAAGCATCTTAATGCCGAAGGGTCTTACACATTTTTAGGCATCAGTGAGAGGGGTGTCCAGGATGTCACTCTTATTAAGCAAGCCCTTCGCAGCAAGTATATGGCACGTCTTAGGCAGATATGGATATTTTGTCTGTCTAGCAAGAACAAGATCGCTGCCACAAACATGCTTCCTGTCCCATTAATTTTATACACTTTTGGCGTAACGAAATAGAATGTTGATGATCTTAAAGATATCGACAGGAGAACCAGAAAGGTCATGAACATCAACCAAAGTCTTCACCCGAAATCTTCTTTGCAGCGCATTTACCTCCCTCGTCAAAATGGGGTCGGGGATTACTTAATCTGGAGTGTTTGCACGGTCGACTCATCCTGGTTACAGCTAAAAGTATCCTCAGAAGTCAGGACCCACTATTACAGTTCGTTAGTGAGCACGAATTTAGTGTCAAAGGGGCGTTTCTTTACCAGGCAGCGCGAAGAGCAGCAACGAGATTTAACCTGGCAGACTTAAGTCCCGTCAGGGAAAAACGCTGGAGTACAAATCTCTCGGGAGGAGTACAACAGAGTTACCAGTTCGGTGAAACGAGGCGGGACAGACATGTTGACAAAAGAACACATGAGTAAAAGTATGCACTCTGTGTTCTTCTAACATATTAAAAGTCTAGATTTGTCCACCGAACTCACGTTCTCGTTTCTTAAGTCTGCTGGTTTGAGATCGAAAACAGAAGGTTTTGTGTTTGGGCCGT